>CM070741.1:29731537-30209037 GCA_036346245.1 Bonia amplexicaulis
AATGATATTTTTTCAATACGTCTCGTATACTGCTATTTTTGTAAATACGATACGAAACAATGTCAAAACTAGCTTTGATTCCCCTTGTAATGTAACTCTTCTGTAACTTAACTCTTTATGTCTGTTGTAACACTTGCGAAGTACTTCACTGTAAGCTCTTCAACACACTGCCCTGCTCATATTGAGCTTGTGTTTCTATTCTTAATTTCGTTGTTTTTGCCTTTTTAGTTATTTTTTGGCTTTTTGTCTTTTTTTATTCTTATTCCTTTGTATTGTCGGTGATAATATAACTTTTTATTTTTTAAATTTAATTATGCAAAAAAGCTATTAACAGTGAAAAAACTATAAACCAAGCTTTACGCCTAAATGAGCAGGCAGGACCAGAATGGTCCCCCAGGTGACTGCATGAAGTCCAATTCAACACATAATTACTGACAATGTTGTAGTCGTCAAAGCTTCCTTCAATGTATTGCATGGAGATGGAGTAGTAAACATTCTTTGTCGAGAGGTTTGCATTAACTCTCTGTTTGCTGCAATCATTTGCATTAACTCTCTGTTTGCTGCGATCACTAGTATTCTAGTGAGTATGAAAGAACCTAGAAAAACCGCAACTGATCCACATCCAACATTTAACCTCCTTCAAGTGTGTCGAAGCTTCATAGAGATTGCAATATTCCAGAAAAAAAAATCATAGAGATTGCAAACTTCTTCGAAATGTTTAACTCTCAGTTCTAGTTCAGGCCATTATTCGACTAAATCATACGTCAGCTTGTCTAATTAGAATTTTCATCAGGTTCATCACAGGACCAAATCACAGTAATTTGTCTCAAGTCAGAAGTGTGACAACACCTGCCATCACTGCTTTAGGTAATGACACCGGCCTGTAGTTATTACCCGATAAAACCAAATAAATTTCTGATTTGTTAAACAATAAGTTACATAAGAGTGTTGCACCAGAACAATAGGTAGAGATGATACAATATTATTATTGCTAATTAAGTTATGGCAGTCCTAAGTCCTAGGATAGCATTGTGCAAGTTTCTGCTGTAATCTTCTGTGACATACTAAGATAACCCTGAATAACCTCTGAATCATGGCCTTATTATACACCTGGGGGCAAATCAGCATGTGATAAACATGTAGGCAGCTCAAGTAATTAGCCATCGTTAGGTCAAGTTCAGGACCAGATCATGACACTTATCAGGTTGAATTCTTGACCAAATCATAGATCCGTCTGAAGAAATAGACCTTTCATCAGGTTCATCACAGGACAAAAATTGCAGTAATTTGTCTTAGGTCAAATAGTCAATCCATGTATACGGTGACTTGCTAGGGCATCAATTTATTTACTGTTTCACCATATGAAATCTAACCTTCTAGGATCAATAATCTTCCCCTGCAAGTCCAAATTGACAACAGAAAAGTTTTATGGAACAAACATTCAACCCTTGACATTTTCCAGTCAAAAGTAGAACTATTCGAAGGTCATCTGCAATTGCTGCTCCTGAATACTAGCTACCATATGTCTTTGGGACCAGCAGAACAATTTCCAAAAGCGGGACCCTTCATCTTGGACTGCATTTCTTCTTTCCACGCCACTATACTAGGATGGCTGTGAATTGTTGCATGTTGGGGGAGTGGCCCCACCTTGGCACATTCGGCCCATCAAGCTAAATGCCCGTTAGTATGCAATTTACATCGTTAGTCTCAAAAGATTGTACCAAGGAAAGGACATTCTTGCCCATACTATACGTAGCCCCAACAGGGGTATTCATGTAAAACAATCTCCTCATGACTATAAATATGGTCCTTACGGCACCATGAAAGGCCAGAGCTAATTCTTGAAAGAACAGACCTAACTATTAATGGTGGCGTGGTTCTTATTTCCTACAGTACTCTCTATTGTGTATCCAGCTCTGGGTAGCCTTGTCGTGGTTTTCCTATAGCCCCTTATATACATTGTTTGTCACATAACCATAATAGTTGACGCCGTCCGTGGGGAGCAGTGTAGAAGCTACTAGCTAAGGTAAGGACATGGGGGCGTGATGGCACCAAAAAAGACAACGTCGGCCCTAAGCGAAAAGGAAGTATCACGACAGAAAACACTGCAGCAAGAGCAAGGGAGCTGGTGGTTAAGGCCCCACCCTTGTGGTAGTGGCACATGGGGGCGACTACGTCAGGGGCTACGGCAGGTAACGAGGAGGGATCCCTGATAGCCACGCGATCTACGGAGTGAACGACATCGCGAATGGAGGACCCAACCTCGGTGTCCTTGGGCCATGCCAGCGTCCCCACCGCCAATGCCACTGCCTACGTCAATCCCGACACCCTTGTAGTCACTACGCAGCGAATGGAGCACGCACTCGCCCCTAAGCCCAGTGAAGGCGGGAGCTCTCTAGAGGCGATTTGCGAGACATTGCAGTGGGAGGTGGCATACCTGCGAAAAGCCATGCGCAAAATACAGGAGGTCTAGAGCCAGTAGACCCCTACCACAGCTGCATCAGAGGTTGCTGTGGAGAGGACGGAGAGCCATGAGGCCATTGCCTGCACCCGCAGCGCCCCTGAAGGTGGACTCCTCCCCTTAGTGCGAGTTACAGTGGAGTGCCTAGCCGGAGGACTTCAAGATGCTCACCGTGGAACCTTACAAGGGTGACACGGATCCTTGTGAATTCTTATGTGTCTATGAGACAGCCATTGAGGCAGTGGAGGGCAACGACTCGGTGAAGGCGAAAGGGCTACCGCTTGCCCTGCAGGGAGTAGCGCTGTCCTGGTTCTTCACAATTGCACCTGACTTCGTTTACGTGTGGGAACAGGTTCAAAACCTCATGCATAATAATTTCTAAGGAAACTACACAGAGTAGGTTGACGTCGATCAACTCTCCGCAATAAGACAGATTCTGGGGGAAAAGCTGTGGGAGTACTTCAAATGGTTTGCCAAGGTCCGCTTCCAGGTGAAGGACATCAATGAAATGACTGTCATCAACGCCGCCATCCATGGCCTTCGAAATGGCCCACTTGCAAAATACAACGCCCAGAAGCCTATAAGAACGGTAGCAAAACTCTTTGACAAAATGGAGGAGTATGCAAGGGCGAAAGAGGATGCAGCGTGGCGTGAGCTGATGCCATGGGGCCTGCCCCCGAAGCAAAGACCATCCCCACAACCTTGAAGGAAGGTTCGAACCACAAGCAATAGAAAGGACCTCGAGGCAGGTACGTGCTTGGAATCGAAAGAGGTAGCAAAGAAACTCCTACATCCGAAAGTCGTTGTTGCGACAAAGGAAACAGTCGTGGCCGCAGAAGGGGGTGAGGTCATGAGGAAGGGCGCCAGCAAGGGCCCTGGTACGAACTGCACATGCGAGGGGACCACATCACATGGGATTGCCCCACCATCGTGACCATCATTGCACGACCAGAGAATGCGCTCAAGACACAAGGACACTAGTGGTGGCCCACGTGCAACAGCCTCCGGAGGTGCAGGTTGTCCGGTCCCCTCCAAACATGCTACGGATACAAGCCCCTATCACGAGGCCTCATCGAGTGATCAACATCATCATGGGAGGATCGTCCCTCGAGTTCCCCTCTAAACGACAATGGAGGACCTACACGTGTTGAATACACCATGTCATCGTGTACCAGCACAAGTGCTCTTGGCATGCGCCCAAGTCGACATCACCTTCACAGTGGAGGATGCTTTTGGGGTAGACTTCCCCTACCAGGGCCCACTAGTCATCGAGACTATCATAGCAGGGTGCAACGTAAGGCGGGTCCTGGTAGACGGAGGCAGCTCGATGGACCTCCTATTCACCGATGCCTTCAAACAAATGGGCATCCCCAGAGTACTGGGCAGGTGGTACTTGAGGTAGCTTCGGTCGAGGTGAGTAGAGCAGGACAGAGGTTATCAACTTTGATATGGTAGACCTCCCATATCCGTACAACGTCATCCTGGGAAGAGCTACCCTTAATGCGTTTGGCACAGTCCTACACCATAACTATTTATGCATGAAGCTCCTAGGCCCAAAAGGAATCATCACGGTGTTCGGTGACCAAGATCTCGCTCAACAAATCAAAGTAGGCATGCAGAGCCCGCTCCATAAGGTACACACGGTAAGCGAGGGCTTAGCCCTCCTTCCATGGCACCTTTTCCCTCCGTGCTAGGTTGGACGCTGAAGCCCAAGCCAAACGGTGAGGTGAAGAAGGTCTCGCTCAACAGTGAAGACTCGTCGAGATAGGTATTAGTTAGGGGTGACCTTACCCCGAAGGATGAGCGAAGCTTGCTGGAAGTGCTATGAAAGAACACCGACATCTTCATGTGGGCACCAACCGACATCACAGGAGTGGATCGCTCCTCCATCAAGAAAAAGTTGGTGGTGCACCCTAACACAAAGCCCATGAAGCAACGAATGAGGATAATGTCCCTAATAGACAAGAGGCTACCAAGGCAGAGGTGGCCAAGCTAATTGCCTCCAGCATCATCAGGAAGGTAGTCCACCTATAGTGGCTTGCCAACCTGGTGTTGGTCAAAAAGGCAAATGGGAGTTGGCGCATGAGCATCAGCTTCATTAACCTCAACAAGGAGTGCCCAAAAAAAACTACCCCCTACCACACATCGATCAGTTAGTGGATGCCATGATAGGGTGTGAATTGATGAGCTTCCTCGACGCATACTCCGGGTATTACCACATCTGTATGGCCAAAGAAGATGAAACCAAGACTAGTTTCATAGTCCCTAGTTGGATGTATTGCTTTGTTAGAATGCCCTTTGGGTTAAAAATGCTGGGGCGACCTTCACCAAGCTCGTCGCCTTGGTCTTAGTGTCTCAGCTAGGCCGAAACATTGAAGCCTACATGGACGACGTGGTTGTAAATAGCAAGCAGGCAAACTCCCATGTGGTGGACCTCTAGAAAATTTTCAACAACCTCCGCCTAGCTGACATGAAGCTCAATCTAGATAAATGTGTTTTCGAAGTCTTTGAAGTTCGAGCAGGCAAGCTGCTCGGCTTCCTGGTGTCCAGTAGGGGCATCGAGCCCAATCCTAACTAAATCGATGCCATATTGTCCATGGAGCCGCCCAAAACTGTTAGGGATTTCCAGAAGTTGGCAGGGCGTCTTGCTAGCCTAAGCCACCTCTTGTCAAGGGCCGCGGAGTGGGTGCTCCTCTTTTTCAAACCCCTTCACAGCTTTGACGAATTCCGGTGGACCAATGAATGCGCGTGGGCTTTCCTAGACTTAAAGGAGTACCTCGCCAACCTTTCCATGCTCACGTGCCCCACTCTTATTGCATTTGGCGACGACACCACATGATGCCAGCGCGATCCTCATGCTGGAGGAGGGAAATGCTCAACACCCAGTGTACTATGTCTCTAAGGCACTGCAAGGGCGATGACACGGTACACTGAGTTGGAGACATTGGCTTACACCTTGTTGATGGCCTCGCGCAAGCTACATTACTATTTCCATGCTCACAGGATCACATTGCCCTCATCCTCCCCTCTGGGGGAAATGTTGCAGAACAAGGAGTCCATGGGTCGAATCGGAAAGTGGGCGGCCAAACTGGCTCCTTTCTCCATTAGCTGCATCAATTGCACCATGATAAAATATAGATACTAGCAAACCAACAACACGGTGGAGTATGAGGCCCTACTATTTGGCCTCTACAAAGTAAAGACACTTGGAGACAAAAGGTTACTTATGCATAGTGACTCATGGTTACTCGTAGGCCATATCAACAAGTCATATTAGGACAAAGACCCCGACCTTGCCAAGTACCTCATCGCCATAATGGCAAAGGAGCGACACTTATTAGGGGTCTCCGTCAAGTCAATTCCAAGGGCTGACAACACAGAGGCAGATGCTCTGGCAAAGGCTGGTAGCTAGGGACACAAGCCGCCCTCTAGCGCATTCTTCAAGATCCTTACTACTACGTCGGCACAACAAGAACACATGAACCCCTCCAGTGTGCTGCACATTGATTAGTAGGATGATTGGAGAAAGCCAATTCTCACCTTCCTCTAGGGGGCCGAGGAGCCGGACGACCCGTAAGAGCTCCGAAGGCTGGCACACCGGGCGAGAGCTTTTGACTTAGCGAATGGGGTACTATATAAACGGTGCCTCGCATGTCCCAACCCACTCTATGGAGTCTAAAATACGTGCTAGGACCCTCGTGTGTCCTGGCCTACTCTACGGAGTCTAAAACAAGCGCCGAGACACTCACGTGTCCTAGCCCACTATGAAGTCTAAAATATGCACCGGGACACTCACGTGTCCTGGCCTATTCTACGGAGTCTAAAACAAGCGTCGAGACCATCGCATGTCCTGGCTCACTCTACGGAGTCTAAAATAAGCACCGAGACCCTTGGTGTCTCAGCGCACTCTATGAAGTCTAAAATACGTGTCGGGACCCTCGCGTGTCCCAGCCCACTCTACTGAGTGTAACATGGTCGAAGGGACCCTTGTGTGACCTACCCCAACCTACAGAGCCTATAACTGAGTGTGAGGGCCATTGTGCCCCATGACTCCTCCCAAGAGAGAACCTGAAGTCCTATGAAAAGGAGGATGAGGTGTCAGAGGAAGGCATTGTGTTGTGCTTGCGCGCTAGGGCACCCTCCCCTCTGTGCTTGTGCCTAGGAGGCAGCAAGTGGAGTGAGGCAATGGTTGGTTTCTCGAGGTGCGCTCTCCTCCATGCCCGTGTGAACCATACTCCATTCTCGCTTGAAGGGTGGAGACGGAGCATGCACGAACCACACTCCATTCTATCGTCAACTTCGTTGACGCTCATTCGAAGGGGTCGAGGACAGAGTGCGCACTACTCTGTTCTACTGTTGACTTGGTTGGTGCTCATTCATGACTTGGTTGGTGCTCATTCAAAGCGTCGCTCGTTTGAATGGTGGGGGATGTGCGAATCCCACTTACTTCGTTCTACCGCCAAATTCATCGACACTCATTCGAAGGGTGGGAGATAGAGCACGCATGAATCCTACTTCGTTCTACCATTGACTTCATCGACGCTTGTTCGCCTCAACATAAAAGATAAAAAATAGGCAAATAGCAGGGGTGCGACGGTGGTCTAGTCACCTTCATCAGAGCTCTCTATCTTTACAAAGTTGGTAGGGTGAACATGCTGTCGAGGCTAAAAGTTAGCCCAAAAATTCAAAGACTCCTCTTCCTAAAGGCATCACAAAAGGCAGGGCGGTGTCCACAAAAACACCCTCCGTAGTCACCGACGCGTACGTCATGGGGTCATCAACCTAGCGCCCTTCGTCGTCGTCCACGTTGTGCCCTTCATCACCACCAGCGTCGCGCCCTTCGTCATCATATGCTTGTAGCCCCTCATTGTCACCCGACTCGCGTCCTTCACCATCGTTGACTTAGCGACCTTCATCAGCACTACCGATGCTAGCAACGTTGTCCTCCTCCACCTCGTAATCTATGCCCCCACTAAGTTTGTCTGGGCTCGAGTCCGTCCCAAGAGGGGCCGGGGAGCCAATGAAAAAGGGACGACTACGATGACTAGAGGAGAGTCTTCGCTTTCGTTGAGGTCGTCATGCTCGCCGCCATCCTCACCATCGCTTCTGTGTGACCCGCAAGCCCGACCACCGCTCGCAACTGGCATCATGACCACTGAGAGAGGGACAAGCGTGAAGTGAGATGGCAAGAAGCACAATACAAACGATAATTGCGATGGGCGAGAATGAGAGCCAAGAAAGAGGACATGTTGAACCCAAGCGTCACAAGCCCTTAAGTATGGACAGGACATGACATTAATGGCAACAGAATGAGCGCAGCTTTTTAGGAGGTATGCGCACACCCACAACTGGTGCAGCAGACCACATCGCACGTCTGCGTTCGCCTGAAGGGTGAGCCTAACCATCGTGACACCTTCGACCGCATGAACCTCGGATTTCTCCATCCTAGTTCCAGTCCTCCTTGTCATCGATCATGACCGCCTCCACACCCAACCTGTACATGCAAAGGCCAAAGAATTTTTTTCCAGCACAAGTTTTCTCCCACTTGACTAACATCAATCCACACATGCATATCGCACACCAAACCAATAATAAGCACGAACCAAATCGACCATGAACTCAATTTCTACGCTTTCCAAAAATAAACCTCAAACCACCCAAAAAGATCGGTCTGACCGCCATGCACAGACCGGTCAGACCGCTAGCCTAACATGAGAACTGGAAGATTACGAATACTCAGGGTACTCAAAGGTCACAAGAATTGTAGCACTCAAAGCCTACGGCTACCGACTACCGATCGAGCATTGTAGCTACGACCATCTATCAGGTATTGTAGGTACGGCCATCGATCAGGTATTGTAGCTATCGACTATGTACTATAGCTCCGACCATCGGCCAGGTACTGTAGCTACCGACCATCGACCAGATACTATAGCTACCGACCATCCCAGTTGAAGCCTACGACTACCTACTACCGGTCGAAATCAAAGCCTACGACTACCAAGTACCAATTGAGGTCAAAGCCTATGACTACCAACTGTGGTTGACGCCTCCTACTGTCAAGCGGTCAAAGTCTGTCGGTCAGACCGCCCAATACAAGACGGTCAGATCGTTTAGCCTGATTATTCCAGCAATTCCAGTTTTACAATAGTGCATCGGCTGAAACTTTCACAAACGCAAATTTCAATGTAACACAAATGTCAATTATTCATCATCACTGTATTCACGCAAATTTCAATGTAACCCAAATGGTCTAACAGTTGCTAAGACTATAATCTTCCATGAATTCTTAGGCACAAAAGTTGGTTTTTGTTTGTGTCGGTGTTGAGTTTTTTGGCCCTGCTTTTAGCTTGTTTGTTATATGTTGGTTGGACAGAAAGGTCTTAAAGGATGATACACTGTAGTTCTTCAGGACAAGAATACCGGGAACTGCCGAGCTGAAAGAAGTGAACAATTCAACTTCTACTGCTGTATGGTTCAGAGTTAAGATAATATGCTGATCTTTCTACAAGATAGGCTCCATGGAATTCCACTAGTATCGGAATATTTGCAAAATACAAGACAGGTTCCATGGAATTCCACAAGTATCGGAATATTTGTAAAATCTAACTAACTCTATCAAAGACATTTGCCAGATCTAATTGATTGGTGAATTTACTACTCAATTGGCTTTTGAAAGTACTAGCCTAGGATATTCTTTTCTTACAAGGAAGTATTGAAATTCTATATGTCATTTTGTCCCGGCACAAATTTCAAAGTTTACCAAACACTTGTTGATGGCACAAGGGTGGCTAATAATCCAACGTGCTAAAATATTTTTCCTTGCCTCCATTTTGGATCACTTGATTTCTTGTTGGGGATTTAGTCTGCAACCTATGAAAATTCCAAAACCTCAATATCACAGTTCAAAAGTAAAGTTGACACTTGCTAGTTAGTCAGTAAAACAAACAAGAAATGCTTCTAACCTGACTTTCTTTCTTCCACCTGGAATCGAGCTCTAATACGTTTCTCAAGTATAATCGTATTGCTAGTCCTAAGTAATTGGATAGAAAACAGAAGAGTATTAAGAACTAAAGCTAACTTAAGAGTCTTAAGACTGTATTTAGTAGCCAAGGTTGACAATTTTGAAATGACTCTTTCTACAAAGTAGTATACAATATTGAAAACCTCGCATATATCCACCATTTGTCTTTAAACATGGTTAAGAAACATCACATTTATTGCTTACCTTAAGAAAATGAATTGGGAGTATGCTACTTTCATTTTACACTAATACTAGCATCAGTCAAAGACAAATTAACCAGGCCAACTTTTCTTTTAGCAAGGGTGTTCATTCGATATATTCTATTTGTTTTTATCCCTTTTGCCTTACGAAGGCACAAGGTGATGAGCGAAACTTGGTGCTGCGAACATTTACAATATCAAGATAGAATCAAATCAATAATAAGTGGTTCGAGTTCGATTATTTGACAACTGTTGTCAGCCTAAACATAAATCGTACTCACTGATTTACAACCATAATCCTGTGACTTCTGTGATTTTGTCCACTCAAAAAATGAACATCACCAATAGTAGTCTGCCTTTTCTCCGGTGCTAATTTTCCCTTGATAAGTAGAGCATCCAACGTCCTTTCTTGAATCTTGACTATACAGAACAAGTGCCATTCAAAGTCACATGTAGCATGTAGCTGGGCACCATATTTTCTCTGAAGATTCAAAGGATGAAGCTTCTGAAAACAGAAAACTGAGCGATCTGATGCAGAAAGGCTTCAGTCTTGTGGCAAAGTGATGTGATCTTTTTATTCTTGGTGCAATATTACTAGCAGTGGCATGGCGATAAGGACATGAAACCATCTTGCATGGCTAGTGTCCATGGGAACAGAACGGTAGAGATTCCAAAGTTTCCAACCGGTTGCACTTTCCAAAAAACAAATGGATATCATGCAATTGTCGGCTACAGCACACCGTGTGCGCAAGTCAGTGGGATTTGCTTTCGGGTTTTTTCCCATCAATTGCACCGTCTCACGTGTCAGCACCCTACATTGCATACTAATGACAGTAAAAATTCTTAATTCTTAAAAGTGATATCTCCATATTTTTACTCTTTTCCTTATATCTGAAGAGTAGTGTAAGAATTAGACGATGGTAAGGTAAAAAGGGCAAGAGACGTGCAAAGATATTCCCAAGCTAGCAGCCAAGCATTTATTTGCAACTGGTAGTACAATGTAATCAAGAACATTGTTGCAAGGTCAGATTTGTAGTTCAGAAGTCAATAGATATTCTATATAGAATTTATGAGGGTGTGAACAAGAAGTTGATATTTGCAATTTTTTGCTGTACAAAGCGTATATGAATAGTAAGACAACCTGTAAATTAAAGAATGGGTCCTAATTAAGCACACGAAGAAAACTACAGTAAAATTACTCAAAAATACTACTGTTCCAAAATCAGTGGCTTGAAGTGAATAAAGTTTAATCTAGATTTGTGTGGCGTGAGCAAGGTTGGAAAGACCGGTACCGGGTCAAATCCCACCGGGCGGGCGGTACCGGTAACCGGCCGGTTACCGGAAAACCCGGTTAAAAACCGGTCAAATTTTGCGAAATAAATTTTTTTGGGGGGCGGTTAGAAATCGACAAAACCGGTGAAAATCCAGGGAATGGTAGTTAGATCGTTGAGTAATGCAAATATTAAATAAAAAGTATTTAATGAAGTATCAAGGCCTCAAGTTGTACATAAAAATTGCTCATTACTACCTTGACCATGTGGTGAAGCCCTCTCCTCGAAGTGTCGTGTCGCATCTAAAATAATGAAAACACAAGTTAATAGTAATGAATGGTAACTTAAGTAGTGTAGTAAAAAGTGAAAACAATAATAGAGTATCAATTCGTACCAATACATTGTTGAGAAATGCGAAGGTTGTATTGGTACTCATTGTTATCAATTAGGATAAGTCCTTCAGAATGAGCTAGGTGGGCTTTGTATTGATCCCAAATGTATGTTGGATAGCCATGTAGGTGGTATTCATTGTTATCAATTAGGATAAGTCCATCCTCACTTTGGATCGAAGGAAAACTTGATAAATTATTGTGGTCCGATCTTTTGTCACGCACGCAACTTGTGTTTCCAGTTAATACGAACTCGATATTCTGACGATTAAACTAAGTCAGAAACAGTACGGTCCGTCCTTAACCTCGTAATTAATAATCGCACGCGTCATTACAGAAAGAAGCCGTCCATTGGGAACTCTCCCTAAAAAGGACAGGTGACAAAATGTTCAACCCTTATACCAAATAAAAAAAGAATAACACCTTTGTAAATATTCCGTCCTCTTGAGCAGGAACCCAGTCAAAGCTATGAGCTCAGCCCCCTTTTGTTTCTCAGCATCCTTACGCCGAATGACTTGGACGTGGCACAAGAACTAGTGCATGGCTACCTTATAACTTCTCCATCTCCTTCCAAGGGCATCAAGAGCTAACTTTATATATACTAGTTAACACCAGAAGATTGCATCAAGGAGATACATATAGAGAAGTAACAAGCATAAATCTCTCAAGTAAGGCGAAATATATACAAGAAGGCAACAGAGACGAGGAGGTTGATTATTAGCTAGTTGATATCAAGGAGATCTATATGGTGACCAAGGAGTTCACAAGGGGAAGCATGGACAAGATAAAGAGCGATGGAGAAGTGCTGCTCGCCGGCGACGAGGAGGAAGAAGACGTCATGCTCCCGGGGTTCCGGTTCCACCCGACCGACGAGGAGCTCGTCACGTTCTACCTCCGGCGGAAGGTGGCGAGGAAGTCGCTCACCATAGAGGTCATCAAGGAGATGGACATCTACAAGCACGACCCATGGGATCTCCCCAGTAAGTGCCCATTCATGTCAATTCATCCTTGTTTTATTAGTTTTTGTAGGAATAATTTTTTTTTGAGGAATTGTTCTTATTAGTGTGTGTTTGTGTGTGCGTGTGTGTCATCTCATTTTGTTCGAATATAGATTCTTAGAGAGCGCTTAATTCATTTGAGAGCATCATGATGCTTATGTATATGTGCAAATTTTCAGAGGCGAGCACGGTTGGTGGAGAGGAGTGGTACTTCTTCTGCCTGAGAGGGAGGAAGTACCGGAACAGCATCAGGCCCAACCGGGTGACCGGCTCCGGGTTCTGGAAGGCAACGGGCATCGACCGGCCGATCTACTCCGCCGCCGCCGCCGCCGCCAACTCCGGCCAGTCGATAGGGCTCAAGAAATCCCTCGTCTACTACCGCGGCAGCGCCGGTAAGGGCACCACCAAAACCGACTGGATGATGCACGAGTTCCGCCTCCCGCCTCCCGCCGTCACCAACACCTCCCCAAGCATGCAAGAAGCTGTAAGTACTACCATATATTCCATTTCCATCAAGTCCTTGCTAGTGTAAATTAAACCTCCCAGATGTGTGAGTGTGATTCTACAATGGCAATTAGTCCGAGGCACGTGTAGACATGTAGTACAAGTATTGATCTCTCAACATGTGTACTTGTGTGACTGGAAATGCAGGAGGTATGGACCATCTGCAGGATCTTCAAGAGGAACATAACCTACAAGAAGCAGCCGCCGCAGGTCTGGAAGCCGCCGCCGGCCATCAAGGCGCTGCCGCCGGCCGACTCGAGCTCCAACACGGGGAGCATCAAGTCTGACGGCGGGGACGAGTACATGAACTGCCTTGCGCCGGCCGCCGCTCCGGCCATCCCCCAGCAACAGCACGTCAGTCAGTTGAGCATGGTGAACGGTAGCTGCTTCTTCAAGGAGAACATGCACAACCAGCAGTTTCAGGGGCAATGTAACTCTCTGCCCGCAGTGCCGGTGCCGGAGCAGAAACCGCAGAATCCGTCGTCGATGACCATTGCGTTCCATCAGAACGATCATAGCCTCGCCGCAAACGATTTCTACAAGGACGGGTGCTGGGACGAGATCGCCAGGATGATGGAGATCACTGATCCAACAGCACTGTATGACTGCAGATATGCTTGATCAGTATTCAGTACTATCCAGTAGGAAAGGGCCTAGCTTCGTCTTCAGAGTTCAGGTTAGATGCTAGATATACAGAATTCGCCGACAAGAACAGACCCCGTCGTGTGAGAGACTGACATGCGGGGCCGTGCCACAGAGGCCGCAGCAGGCAGCTAGATTTGGCCGGCAGAGTTTTCTTCCTTCTCTTTTCATTTACTGATCTAATATATACACCGTATGTGTTGTGATGCAATGTATGAGACTGAGTTGTGTGTGCGCTGACCAGAATATATGCATAAGCAACGTCCTGATATTCAGCAAAGTTGGTTAAATAACAGGGTTGTAGCTATGCTGCAATGTTCAGCAATCGATTCAAAGATTACAGATCAGGCATTGCAGCCGTGCTGCTCTATAAAGAACATCAAAATCTACAGGTTTTTTCTTTCAGATTCCTTGTCATTTTCAAAGTTAAGTGAGCTTAAGGATCAGATTCCCTGGCAATCCAGACATTTGATCAGACATTATGACTAAAAAATGTTACCTATTACTGTAGCACAAGCCACACAATGGGTAGTTTACATCCTTCCTCCTTTGTAAATATGAAATCGCAGAGGCTAATTCCCAGGCGACTGAAATTTCGTGACTTCTCAGTCAACTTTTTCGGCCGTTGGATCTTGATCCTGTCCACTAAAACTGCACCCCCTCCAAAAAAAACAGCCCCCTCTAAAAAAACAGCCCCCTTTCAAGTGCAACTTCAAGTGACTGAGAGACAAAAAAATTTCAATCGCCTTGGCAATAGACACTCCCATATGAAATTGAGGGAGTTAGAGACCAGTTCCACCGCTTATCTGAGAGAGGGCTAGTAAGGGGAAAATAAGTCACCCACCTCCTTGTCCTCTTGAGGCTCTTTATATATGAGTGAGGCCGGATACCCATCCGGCCCCTCAACAATTACACAGGGTGAAGATATACAGATAAATTCCTTTATATATATAACACTATACTCATAGACTTACTATAAGGGCCACTAGGCAATCTAGACGGTCTGAGGGGCTGGGCACCCCATGGCACGAGTGTGATGACCCGTGTCATTACCAAGGGGTAATAACACTAGTCAACAAATTATTATTCGTCTGCTCGATAGAACACCGCTCCAACAAATAATAGGCCCATTAGAGTGATGCACCAGAATAATAATTAGATAAATGACAGTTCATATTATTACATAAACATAACCACATAGGGTTATAGGGATATAGTTTGATACAAAGCCTCTAGGGCTCAAATAATACAATACCAAATGTAGACCGTCTAATTCAACTTCTAATTACACAAAGAGTTCTAAATATCTATACATCATATTAATGTTACAGATATTCTGAGATTAAGCTTGTGTTGCCACTAACTACCTAGTCGTCCCAAGTATCGTATGGGGGATCCACCTCATACTGCTTGTCCTCATAACCATCCCCTTCCCACTCAGTGCAGAATTCCCCGGGGTAAGTCTCATCCACCCCAAGTGATGATCCAAGCTGACTAACATCTAAACAAAGAAAAATAAAAGCAAGAATGAGTACAGAGTACTCAACAAGTATTAATAGTAAAATGCACTGTATGATCTTGATCTGGCATCTCGTCAATCATCTCCTTTCATTTTCATAACATATAGAAAATAAAGGTTTTATTAGGTTGAGAAAGTGTTTCGGATTATTAATTTTGAAAATCTACTGAACACCCGTATAAATTACCCGGGTACTATAATCCTTGCTATTAATCCTCCTTGTTTAGAGATGAGTCGGTACTATAATTTACTCGGTTATGATGAGATCTACATGGCGGACAGCTATGCCAAGGGAAACGAGATTGGCCAGAAGTACGATGCATATGAGATGAATGCTCTATATGGAGGTTGGGATGAGTAGGCAGCGGCCGGTAGCCATTTACGTGATCCCGAGGATATTGGCGTGTTGCTATCTATTAGCTTCCATAGTTGTATAATTATTAGTTGGTACTGCTACTATTTTTAAGTGTTGTAATATTTGCACAGAATTGTGTAGCTCTATGACAAACTGTAGCCCTACGTGGCAATAGTATTGTAATAATATTACATCGTCTCTAGCTATTATTCTACTACAACACTCTAGTGTGGCTTATTATTCGATAAAATAGGAATTTATTCTATTTTGTTGGGTAATAATTACAGATTGGTGTCATTACCTAAAATAGTGATAGCATGAGTCTTCACTGGTGGTATCAGAGCAATAGCTCGAGAGCCACACATATAACTAGAGGCAGTTGCAGGACTTAAGTAATTCTTATCATCCTATCATTTATTTGTCTTAGTTAAATTTTAAGCTCTAGTATATTATTATTTCCCTTACTACAATTTAAGACAAACCACCATATCTAAGTATAACCCCCCGGTAGGATGGTAAGCTTGTATGGTGTATGTAGGTTACGGTATGGTTTGATGTATCTTGCTGAGCACCCTCATTTATTTTAATTAACTTGTTGCAAATTGACAGGTAGTCTGCAGTTCTTATCATTAGGCAATGCATCTTTTAAATATTTCCCTACATTCATGTAATGACTTTAGAATAGAACACTTAGCATTCTTTTCGCGTTGACAAGGGCCTAAGAGTTAATACTATAGTTACCTAATTCTATAAGTGATTAGGATAGTAGGCAGTTAAATAAAATTCTAGTACATTCTCACGAACCTCTCACCTTTTCATTCTCATACATTCGATAAACTCATCAACCAGCAAAATGAAGTTGAGACATTTAAGGAAAGATAAAAGGCATAACTTCTAATGACGGTAGATGACTCAAAAATAACTTACCTCATTTATATATAACAGATTTCCCGAACAAATGGTCCATGGCATTCCCAAACGTGATAATCGAGCGTACTCAGGAACAAAGTCCTAAGCATTTTTCAAACACGTAGTTTTGGTGATTTCAAGCATCGGGTCTCCAGCGTGCCTGGGCGCATGGATCCAGGAGTAGTGTTATAAGTCGCACTCAGAGGTAAGCTCTGAGCATTTTTCAGACATGTAGTTTGAGCAATCTCGAGCACAAGGTCTCAAACATGGCTAGACATGTGGATCCAAGAATAGTGTAAGATTTGGTATTTTCTTGAATCTCCTTGTTTCTGGATTTTATTTGCCGATGTATGCTATGACGCTAAGAACCGGAAAAGAGAGAACGTAACATCGCCTTCTACCAACTAAACATGATTATTAGCGTACGAGATTGGCCCAGAGTACGACACGTATGAAACGAATACTCTATATGGAGGTTGGGATGAGTAGACGACAACTGATAGCTATTTATGTGATCTCGAGTATATTAGCGTATCGCTATCTATTAGCTTCCATACATGTATAATTATTAGTTAGTATCACTACTATTTTCAAGTGTTGTAATATTTAAGTAAAATTATGTAATCCTATGACAGATTGTAACCCTATGTGGTAATAGTATTGTAATAATATTGTGCCGTCTCTGATATGACTTATTATTTGATAAAATATAAATATATTCTGTTTTGTTAGGTAATAATCACATACTAGCCATTAATTAATGTAATGATGGTACAGATCGTCACATCAACCACGCGGCACTGACAACTAGTAAGATAGAATTAAACCGAGCGGGATTGTCTGACTTTACCTAGTAAAGTCACAGCGTGACTTTACTACGTAAAGCCCCTCCATTTGGTGATCAAGGGCCCAAATTAATGCAGATTTTTTTGATTTTTTTATTTCTAATTTTTATTTTTTTTATTTTTATCTTTTTCTAGTTTTTTCTTTTTTATATATTTCTTTATATTATATGTGTTAAAATAACCTATTTTTAAATAAAAATAAATTATTTTTTATTTAAAAAATAAGTTATTTTAATACAGATAATATAAAGAAATATATAAAAAACTAGAAAAAGATAAAACTAAAAAAACTAAAAATTAGAAATCAAAAAAATCAAAAAAAAATTGCATTAATCTGGGCCTTTAATCACCAAATGGAGGGGCTTTACGTAGTAAAGTCACGACGTAAAGTCAGACAATCCGCACCCGAATTAAACATGCATGCATATCAGACAAGACATAAAAGAAACTACTGCCCGAAAAACAGAACAGTAGGAGATAGCAACAATAGTTGAGAATCTTGCGCGCCAACCATATTTTAAATTAACAATGTTGATTTGTCTTAAAACATTGGCCTTTTAGTACAAAGCAATCGGCAGAATATCACTTCTGTAGGCTACCTACTGGACGGTAGAGGAAACAAGACTGTGCAAACCATATTATACGGGATGCTTCAGTAACTCTTGGCAGACGAAAATATCATGCAAAAGCAGCAACATATAGACGGTTAGATGCAGCAGTGTCATTTTCCTCACCTTCCACCCCTGAAAACTGAGATTTGTTTCCACTGGAGCATTTCCTAGCAAAAACCAAACGAGAAAGAACATTACAGCGCGGGAAAAAATTGTAAGATTATGCACTTAAAGCTTTCAAACAAATTAATGAAGCCAGATCAAAATATGGTTTGATGATGGAGTGCAAGAAAATCCAAAACCTTTGAGAAAGCAACTTCTCGTCGGATAAAGCCTTCTCAAGCCTCTCCTCAAATGGCGTTGCGTGCCAGCTCACCTTTTGATCCTGTCCATGTAATGCATTATTCCTAGACAAGTCATTTTTACACAAGAGTTAGAAAGTAAGAGAAGCAGAAGCAGACTTTACTTCTTTGTACTTATTAGTTGAGTTGGGAATGCCATTTCCATCCCACCATTTAGGAGTAAAATTGCCTGGCTCTTTGTCTTTCCAGTGAGCCGCAACCATTCCAATAATAGGCCTATCCTCTTCTGAACTCTTAGTAGAATGAGATCTGTCGCTTGTAAAGGCTTCATCCCTGAACGCCTTCTTAGGATTTGGAGGCTTCAACCACTGGGACAAGCTTGGAAATTCCACATTTGAATCATTGTTTTTTAGCACCTTCTTTCCGTTGGTATGAACTGTTGCCTCAGTGGTCAGACATTTCTCCACAGAGGCTGCGTTCATGCTGTCACTTATCTTGTTACAGGATGATACAGAATCCTCAGAGCTCTGGAACAGGGAACATTCATTAGATATTGAAAGTTCAACAGAAACCAAACTGCCATTCTTTGTGCACTTGAAATCCTGGTCTGATGTATCACGCTGACAGGAATCTTGTCTTGATACTCCACATTTTTCAAAATTCTCAACAGGATTCAGATCTTCGTATGCATGCAGCGCACAAGCCCTAGAATTGTTCTCATTTCTCAACTCTTCCAAGTTAGTTGCATGAGTAGTGGCTGGAGTCTGCATCTCGTCATTCATTTTTGAAGGAGTTGAAAAGGGTGAAGATTTGGATCCAACCAGATAGATATCATCCTTACTTAAGAAGGAAGATGAATCTAAGGTGGTTAACTTGACCCCACAATCAATCACAGACTCGTAGTTTACACCTTCAACATCTAAATTCATGCTCACTGCTTCAGAATCATGCTGGCTTGATGCATCACACCCTTTCCAAGTATAGCTGTAATTGGAAAGCACAAAAATTCAAAATGTTTAATTTATTCAGTTGTTACAGTGACGGGAAAGAACCCGGCCTCCTTCTCAGAAGAAAATAGAATAAGAGATAACAAAGGCATTAGTATTAGCAGCAAATAGCACAAGGTTGGCTTACCTCATAGCATCTGGTAAAGTGGAGCTCTGGTGAGACCCTGAAGGAGTTTGGCAGTCCTCAACCTTCAGCCCTTCCATGAAATGTAACACATCAGACATGGTCGGAAGCCGTGCCAAATATGTTGCACTCTGACAGGTGTTTTCAGGCCCTTTTCTGATTTCATTTGGAGTTTCCAACAATGCACCACAGTTTTTGAGGACACTGGCCTGTTAGCACCGGTGAAAGTCAGTCTGTTGCCAAAATCATATGCGTTAACAAATAATAACAGATACAATTCATCGTTACGAATCCACTTTGCGTCACTTGATTATCTAATGTATAAGAACAAATTCTCATATAGATAGGTTAACTACAAACAGCATCCTAGATTTAAGAACAGCGAAGCAGCAGATTGTCATTATAAACACAATTGGCAGGTACATTGGCCTGAACTCCTCTATCAGTACAATTCAAACAAATGAATAATGGCCAACTCGCAGTGATAAGCTAGTTTTTTGTTCAGGCAAAAAGTAACATGTCAGTCAACTCCTATATCAGTAACATGTTCAGGCACATTATCACCAACACCACAGACATCCTGCATAATTTTTTAATGAACATGCTGCATATAATAAAACTGTTACAGCCTTTATGACTGCTCCAAGATCTCTACGACCTCCTTCTGGTTGCTACGACCACCTCCTGTAGCCGTACGACCACGTTGTAGTGGCTACGACCACCTCCTATAGACGTACAACCATGTTGTACTGGCTGCGACCACCTCCTATGTCGCTACGATCACTCTGCTTGTTTACCGATCACGCTGACAGTCATTACGACCATGTTGTGACCTCTCCGATCACTCATCGCTGCTCCAACCACGTAGCCGTAAACTTCAGCTAAAGTTACGACCACGTTCATTACCTCTACGCTGCACTTCCTTCGGCCACAGTCGATCACCGTAGTCGTAACTCCTTAAGACCACGCAGTGATTCTGTCGACCGCGGTGGTCGTAACGACTTACGACCACGTCTTCTCCAAGCTCTGCAGTCACGCCGACCACCTACGACCACGCCAGTCACTCCATGCTCTTCACCTCCTCTACGACTGCATCGCCTCCACTCGGTACTCCTGCGACCACACAGGTCGCCCTCTTCGCGGCACCCCTCTGTGACTACATCTCGTCGACTTAATGCTCTCGCTCCTCTCGGTACAATGGCATGTCCTTTTATACCCTGCTCTTCGACTATGAAGCGGACTCGTCTACAACTCGGACACAAAGTCATACTCGACTAGAACTATGAACTCCGACTCCGATAAAGACGTACCCATACACGACTTCGACCACCAAGTCGTACACGACTACGACTACCAAACTGAAAACAAGATTACAAACTCTAACAAAAACTTTTTTTTGAGGAATCATATAATGAAAATATGAAAGAATAAAGATAAGATTAAAAGAGCCCTTGATTAAACCAAGAATCCCATACTAGACATATTGATACTAGTCGTCAGCTAAATTCGACTAAGTCATAAGATATAGCTCAGATTAACAAATGCGTGAAAAATTACTCGTGAAAAATAGAGGGGACAAATCATCATTGAGCACACAATCGACATACCTCGTGCTTGAGCTCCTGATCCATCCTCTTCACCTCAGCGCTCTCGTTCGACCCCGAGATCGTAGCTTGCTCCACCCGCGATCCCTCATCTTTAACCAACAATATAAAACCAAAAACAACGGGAAGAAATTAACAGCATCAGAAAACAATCACGAGAATTAAACAGCTTGAGAAAAGAGACACAAAAAAGGAAAAGGAAAAAAAGAGAGAAGAATCGTACCTTCTCGCAAGAACACAGCGGAGAGCGCGTTCTTGGACGGCGGCGGCCTCCTCTCACCAACCTGATCAACACAAAACAACAAAAACCAACCAACACTCACATTTCCACGCCAGCTAGATTAGCCATAACCCAATCCCATAGCGAAGTAAGAATCCGGAAACAGCACACGGGTTCCGCACGGCGCAAAACCTTGGGATCAGTCGCCGGAACGACGGACGAAGAGACGAGCTGGGCCTGGGAGTGCCGGCCTCGCGGCTCGCCGCCGTCGCCGGCCACCCGGAAGCAGCCGAACAAGCACCCCATCCCCTCCTCCTCCCCGTCCTCTTCACCGGATCTTCAAGCTGTAAAGCAAAGATTTCGTCGGCTTCGAGGAGCTGAGATTGCGCGTAGCGGCAGCCACGAGCCAGAGAGGAAGGGGGAGAGACGAGGCGAGGTTTAAGAGGAGGTGGGGTTTTGAAATTTAAAATCGGAGCGGAGGAGGAGGAAGCGAGGGAAAACGAGGGCGGAGTTTGCGAGCTGCGTGCGTGCCTCTGCGCAAGTCAGCGGGTGGGAGGGCGACTGACCGGGCGGGTCCCCCCGTCCTCCTCCTGCGTTGCCTTTTCGAGCTTTTTGGCGTTTCCATTTTGAAATGGAAATAATAATTCATGTAAGGAAATGCTGGGGCTATGAGAGTAGTAGGAGTAGGCTTTAGTGCTTTCTTTCCTCCTTGGAAGGGAGGTAATCAAATGATGCCACTAAAATATAGTGCTAGTAGTACATTTTTCTAATCAACGTCATGAGTGCGCGAATCTTATTTCTTGAAATTGCATCGTGAAATGCTAACAATTCAATTAGTCCAACTGTTGTGGCACCCAAATGAATGCACAGATAGGAAATTAGAGTTCAAATCTTGACATTCTTATTGCAGTGCAGTCGATAAGGTATCTCAATTTACCCGATTAGACAGAGTTGTTCATTTTAAAACTGAACCGAACAAATTGTACCGAATAAATCATACCATATCGATCAACTCGGTTTAATTGATATTCGGTATTTGATACGGTTTGTAGAAATCAGTTTGTTCGGTATTCGATTTTTTTGATAAAAAATTAGGGAAAATCGAAGAAACCGAATTTTCCATTTCTCTCTCACCGCAGCTAGGCCTATGCGCGTGCGGGCATGCGGCGCTCCCCAACTCCCCAAGACACCCCAATCCCCCAAGGGCCCATACCTAGGTAGAGACTGCAGTCGAAAGACCCCAAGACCAAGAGGGCACATGCGGCCAAGACCAAGTGAAGAAGCTCTAACCCTAGCAATCGGCTTAGCAGATCCAGCAATCCCCTCCCCCCAAGGGCAGAGCCACACCCTGGGCAGGATAGTCTTCAGTCCGGAGTGTGGAAAAATATATAGTGTACAGCTCGGATAAATTTAGTCCAGCCTGGGTAACATTTTCATGGTCCAGCCCAGATAGTCTAGATCAGTCTACCACTGAGTCCGGGACGTAACCAAATCCTAGCTCCGCCACTGCCTCCCCCATTGGCGACCGGTGGCGGCGGATGCTCCTGCTCCTGCTCTCCTGCTCCATCTATCAGGTTTTTATCTGATTTTGACCCCTTTGTTTTATCTATCAGGTTTGCACTGTAAATCTTATGGAGGGTGATATGATTGTCAGTGGCTCAGATGGATTTTTTTTTACAATATCTTTGGTCAAGAGAATATTTCAGTCATTTCTGAGTCTCCAGGGGTAGATGAAGCTGGTAAATCTCTCACTTCTGTAACTGGGGACATAAAACAGATATTCCAGTCCTTCCAATCCTTCTGAAAGCTTTGATGTTTTCCATAGCAAATTGCTCGTACGTCCCACCCAACTGGAAGTAATATGCCGAGTAGTTTTTGATTACATGCATAACATATAGCATCATGTGCGACTAGTGCACCCAACTGCTCGTACGTCCTACTGTGTGGGCCGGGGCCATTTTCCCTTCCTTGTCAGCTCGACGTTGAACTCATCGGCGGCCTCTTTTGTCTTGGTTGCCATTTTTCTCTTTCTCTCGCGCTCCCTCTCGCAAGCCTCTGGCTCCCTACACGTGCACGCCTCTAGATGAGTTTTCATCTCGCGTTGTATACGCAGGGTTTGCTCGTTCTTGCAGCGTTCCTCCTCCCGGACCTCAGATGACCTTGCGACATTCCACACCTCGAAGTCGAGGGCCCACTGGTCCTTTGTGTGGATCTCAAGATCGATCCATTTGCGGTAGCCACATAGGGGTTTCGAGGACTGAATACAGGGGAGAGATTGTTAGTGCATACTATGAAGAAAGGTAGGGGAAAACAGTGCACATGGTCCTTACCGGCTGCTGATAGTTGCGATGTCTAGACGGTGGTCGGGATAGTCACTGGAGTAGTTTGCGCAATCCCAGTAATGCATACCTAGGCTGAGGCGGTGCTTAGACTTGAAGAACTTGTATGTGTTCTGGCACCAGCAAAGGGGGCGTCTCCCCCTCTAGTGGGAATTGCGGTGAACACTCGGTAGGAACGTTCGGGGTGGGGTTATTGCTACGGGGTGCGTCATTGCGGGGAGCCGACCTCGTAGCACATTGGGCTTATTCTGCCTGGGACGTAGCATCCCTTACTTTCTCATCGCGGGCGGCAGCTGACCGTGCTAGGTCGCGGGTCTCCTCCCATTGCTTCATCATCTTGTCCCATTGCTTCTTCTGCCTTTTGTCCATCACGGTGTGGTGAAGGAAGCGCCGGTGTAATGTGGGGTTTGGTTGTACGGTGTTATCTGACAAATCTCTTCACCCTCTTTTTATAGTGTCTCTTGTTGCTCTGTCGGTACATGAAGGTGTATGTGTGGTCCCGCCACTGTGCAAAGCTACCAAGTGTGCTTTCCTCTTCTCCTCTTCCTCTTCTTTTCTCTTCTCTCTTTTCTTCTTCTACTCTACTCGGCCGAACAATTTCTTCTTCTGTCGCGCGGTGGGCAGCGGCGGCCGAGATCCAAGATGATCCAAGATGATGCGGTAGACCTACAAAATCATTCAATTTTGGTATGTAGATAATGTTGTTTCACCTCGAGATTCTTTCTTTCGTGTGATATTTGCCGAAAGTGAATGAGCAAGGCAGTGATGTTGCTGTTGCATCCGTTGAACAAAATGAAGACTGAGAAGGAGTGAAGGAGAGATCTCGAGTTCTTCAAGCGCCGTCCTTTTTATTTTTCTTTTTACACTCTTGTTGACGATGTATTGTACTGCACAAAAAGGAGTTTTTAGTGGATTTGGCATTGTTTGTGATGCTATTTACAAAATTAGCCGTATGCGGAACATATTTATAAAAATGACATTTCTGCACATTGTATTTTTTTCCACTTTGAATCTCTCGCCTGTAAGTTCAACGAGCGTGTTGAAACTAGGCCAGATGTAACGAAACTTGGTGCATCTCGGCAAATGTTTTGTTCTGAAGCAAACTGAATTTTAAACTTACCAGTGCTGAAACAAAGTCTCATTTATTTTATTTATTTATTTTTTTTCAAACAAAGTAGCATTCATACACGGTAAACCATGACCCGGACTCTGATTTTACGGTCACATTGTATTTTTCCCCCTTTGAATCTCTCGCCTGTAAGTTCACCGGGCGATGTTGAAACTAGGCCAGATGTAATGAAACTTGGTGCATCTCAGCAAATGTTCTGTTCTGAAGCAAACTGAATTTTAAACTTACCAGTGCTGAAACAAAATCTCATTTATTTTATTTTTTTTTCAAACAAAGTAGCATTCATACACGGTAAACCACGAGCTGGACTCTGATTTTACGGTCACATTGTATTTTTTTCCCCTTTGAATCTCTCGCCTGTAAGTTCACCGATGAAACTTGGTGCATCTCAGCAAATGTTCTGTTCTGAAGCAAACTGAATTTTAAACTTACCAGTGCTAAAACAAAGTCTCATTTATTTTATTTGTTTTTGTTTTTCAAACAAAGTAGCATTCATACACGGTAAACCACGAGCCGGACTCTAATTTTACGGTCACTGATATCGAGTGCCTCTCACATCAGTACATTCAGATTCATATTTTCTATCGTCCAAGAAAGAATTTGCTCATTTCCTAAAGCAACAGAAAACAGAGTTGAAGAGCAATGAAGCGTCGTTGCTCACATTTTATTTTGATTTTCCCCATTAAAAGCATCGCAGTTCACCCATGACCCAACCATCAGCTTCTTTTTTTTGTATGTGAATCATCTCTATCATTTTGATCTGTTTGATGTACATGAAGAACATATATTTTACTGCAACAGAAGCAAGATCAAACAGTCCCCATGCGTTGAAGCATGGAACAACTCTTGTCACATGACTCGGTCTCGACTCTCAACAAGAGATAAAGATGCAGCCAACTTGAGCATGAACCCGAAATCTCCACCTATAAATGTGAAAAAGGATATGATCCCAGATTCCAGTGCCCACAGATGGTGACTGAAGTGAGCCCTAATAAACACAAGATGCAGACATGAACATCATTCACTCTTTAGGGAAGTTTAGCATATGCTCATCAGTCATCACTCCCCTCGTTAACTTGGGAGAAAGCAACTAAACAGTAAAATACCACGACGAGTGCTTAAACCACTTATACTGTAGATGTTCCGGCAATACAAGCGACAGGTTACATGGACATCACTGTCCAGATACAGCAAGTGCTCTGGCTGCATTCTCCTACTCTCTACCGACACAAGTGGCAAAACCGTATAATCCCGAAGAATAACAGAAAGGTGAAAGCAACAGAGGAGCAAGGAGTACCAGGGGATCCAATTGTGGTAGACAGGAAAGCTCAGGAGATATGATCCCATGACCAGTTGCAGTGAGCAGGCCCCGGTAGCATGTGCAGGTAGGACCATGTAACATGCACTTGAGTAGTGTAACATCAGGCAAAAGAAGAAGAAAACTGCCACTCGTCACCTGCAGCCGAGAGGCTGGCATTTGCAAATGTAGGGCTCCACACAGAATTATCAGGTTCTCCCAGTTGCTGTGAGCCACAAGAGCCAGGATGCTGAAAACTTTTCTAATAGGCATGTTGGACCGATGCGCAACAGGCAGACACAATCAAACAGACTTGTGATGGCCTGACAAGTGTTGAACAAAATGTGGTTTAAGCAAGTGTTTAAATAAAATTCCAGAATTATAAATAAGCAATAAAGCATATTTCTAGCAGTATTTAGATGACAAAAGCAATATTAAAATAATTGAAAGAACATAATTCAATCCCAAGTCATTTAAATATGAAATCATGCTTAACATGGCAACTCAAGCTAAATGAACAATTAGTATACTACTCAAACTGTTATTTAGATGTTTTGCTCTCAGATGTCGGGCTGCTCTTGTTTAAAACAAACAAGGTCTCCTCACCACAGTTATTTAAGTCTAATCAATAATTACAATGACAATCTTTAGATATTCTGCTAGTCTTGAGTTAAATTTCTTACCACGATAATTAATTGCAATTCAAGATAATTGCTACAAACAATTAAACCACTAAAACAACATACATACGTATGTACATACATACATATGCGTGCGTGCGAGTATACACGTATATGTGTATGTATGTGTCGTGCGTGCGTGCGTGTAACAGTAGTAGCATATTATAGCTTCGGCAAGAATAGAACAGCAACTATAGTTGCTACAGAATACTCATCAACTAGCAGAATATCCTAAAATATCATCTTAATCTCATAAAGACTATGAATCCTCATTGAGCAATCAATTATCCTGCAGATTACTATGCAATGTCTTCCAGAACTAGTGAACAAGATTATCAAATACAACAGCACACTGAAATGGCTCACAATTGCACAATAATAACAAGAACCGAAGCAACTCACGAGGAGACAACACTCAAAGCCGTCCAGAAGGCAACAACACAAGGCTAGGCACGTCAATGTGGACGTTGTCCCAAAAAACCTATTGCTGATGTTTGCATCACGACGTGGTTCTTGGAGATACAAAGCCACCCATACAAGCCAGCTAGCACTATAGTAGTGAGGTCGAGGGTCAGAGAGCGCCGTACAAGACCAAAAACCTAGTACCAACCAAGTGCTAGACAAGCAAGAACACCACACAAACCACAGCCAAACCCACTACGGTCACAGCAGTGCTGAAAACCACCGCACCAGAGCGAGCTCATAACTGGCACAAGGTCTGGCGCTGCAGCAACAGGCCTGTGCCGCCCGTGGATGTCACGCATAGACGGCGCCGACGCAACCTTGATCCAGTACAAGACCAGGGTCGACCCTGCCTAGACCCGGCCCTTTGACTCTCGCCCTCACCGAGACAAAGCCTCAAGTTGTTGGAGAGAGGACCGAGCTATTGTTGTAAGCGCCGCCGCTCACCGGAGCTCAAATCCTAGGGAAATCACTCGGTGAAGGAGGAGGAAGAGAGATGATGGAACTCAATTGGATCTGAGACTTATCCAGGGAGGAGAGCCCAAACCGGTATAAGAAGAGGGAGGAGGAGAGCTACACCGCCAATGGCCAACGTTGAGGCTGCCGGAGTTGGGGAGGTGGGGATTGGATCGATCCCCATCTTCTTCTCGTTCTGGTGAAAAAGAATGAGCCAAAGGCTCATTATGCTCTTCCTCTCTCTCAATGACAAGTGGGACTGGCTCCTCCTCTCTCCCTTTTATTTAATACGAAAAACAAATAGGAAAATCCCCAAATTTCCCTCAAGTCCAACAATAAGTTCTCTTGTAGACCAAATCTTTCCACAAACACAAAGTGGTGTTAGAGTAATGTATCGATAAGATCAGTGGTATATGTTGGTTGCCCAGTAGAAGTACTGGCCAAAATAGCAATCTTGATTGATCTGTACTTTGGATTTAAAGAACAGTGCGGTTTGTTATCCAAACAGTGTCTGCGGGACCTGTTGTTTTGACTTCTTTTGTTCCTTTCCCTTGGACCTGGTTGGTTGGATGTTGGTCATTTGATAACAAGCATATCAACCTTTTCTAACTCAAATAAACCAAACATTTCAAAGACGGTAATAAAAGATAAGGGTAAAGGTTGCCAGCAGTACTTTACAACATCCTAGTAAATGACTGCGAATTGAATAATATTAGGATTAGTACATACAGTGGGAATTGGAGTTAGCATCTCCGGGGAGAAAAAAATGATATCTGCATTTACAAATACTTATAGCATTTATGTCAGACAGATATTCATCGGGATATATAACAGTAATATGGATGGTATCTGCTCATCATGTCAGTATTTTCAGCGAGTTCCAGAAATATGGCCCTTGCGCAGGTCGACATTGCATTCCTTATCCTGTAAATATCAAGAAAGGGATGGTTAAACAAATTGGTTCTGAAATTATCCACCTCTTTGTTATTATGTACAGAATGGTCTATTCAATGTAACAGTGAAATGATGAAATAGATGTACAACCGTTAAAATTCATGGACAGTGCTAAAAGATGTCAAAACCAGAAAGATAGGTATCTAGTCCATCAGATGACAGATCAGATGAAAACAACTGGTCAGCTTGCATGAACTAACTAGCTACTGTGAAAGCTTAAGCTGAAAGAGAACAGCTTCATGTACTACCCATCCAGAGTCATTCTTGAACAAAAACTGTGCAATTGTATGTAGCTCGAGTTCCATATACAGGATGAAAAATGATAGGAGTGAATCAGTGGGCTTGCTGTGTAACCTAGTTACTCCAAGAGCTTAAGCTGTCAAAGAATGACTGCAAACACTGCTGATACTTCAATACAGATATGCAGTGATATGCAGCTCAAGTTATCTACACATTATTTCATTAGGAAAACAGAAACATGTGCTGATTAGTATAACTCCTTACAAGATGCTGGTCATTCTAAATTCGTTCAGAGGTAGGCGGTTGTCCGGCCCCATAGGTTGGCACAACAGTACTAGCTGGAACTACCGGTATCTGGTCTTGTTGTGCTACGTGAGGTCCATAAGCATATGGTCCTGATACCTGCTAAGAATTGATACCTAAGCTAGGTGAACAAATTGAGAACATAGGAGCACTCATACTATGATCGGTTTGTACCTGAGGTGCTGCTGTTTGCCCACCATTTGGGTGAAGGAAGTGATTACTTGCCTCCCTCAGGTGAATGTTTTGCATCTGGTTTGCAACATTCAGAGGGTTCATTCCTGGAGATGAGTTGATAGGGATGTGATTTGGCAGGGAATGGTTCATGTATGGCACTCTTGGCATCTGATTTAGGCCATGTGCCGCAGGCATGCATGCTGAATTCATGCCCACAGCCATCGGTGGCATGAACTGGTGAGCACCATGACACATCATCGGCACCATCCCGGTAGTCATCCACATAATCTGAGGTAGATTTGACAGTCTCAATTGGTAGCAGTAATTGATCTCAATGTGGCTATGTGAGTTCAGGTAGATGAAACAGTAATCCCAAACCTGAGCTTGCATTTGGAGGGACTTCAAGTACTCAATTGCCTCATCTAATATTGATGCTTTATCGGTCTGAAAATTTTTTACTAAAGTAAACCACAAAGATTGAAAAAAAAAGAGAGAAACATATGGGCAGGATAAATTAGATATGTCACCGCTCACCAACAAAATTGAATCAATCCAGGGACTTGCACCTGATCAGAAAAGATGCATAATACTGTTTCTTACCTTGTTGCAGTGGGGTATGAGTTCTTGCAATGCGCGCATCTTTTCATTGATACGGTCCCTTCTTCTCTACATAAGTCACAAACAACACTGTAAGAACAATCCACCAACAAGCTACCCTGCTCAAAATAAGATTACTAGTAGTATTTGATCTCACCCTCTCTGACAGGTTATGAACTTCAGCTGCACGGCTCCTCCGCTTTGACGCATATCGCCTCGGTGATGATTTGGTCTCTTCGGTTGCCTCACACTCAGCATCCTGCAATTTCGTCATCAATTCCATTCAACTCAAGCGTACTTGCTATCCCTTACAGGTTAGTAAATTACAACCAAACAACATGAACAAACTAGACCAAGAAACACCTCACTGCGACTAACTGAGTCGTCTCTAACCCTCCCTTTCCTCTTGTGGGCATGGGCGCTCTCACCCGGCAACCCGGAGCCCCCAAAGTTGCTCCCGGACCCACCGGACGACGACGTGCCAGCACCGTCGTGCGTGCTCGCCCCGCGCACCCCCTCCGACGGCAATGCCGCATTCACCTCCCTGCCTTCCGCCGGCACCTCCGGGACCTGGTTGCTGCCGCAGAAGGTCGAACAGATGTCGCCGGTCCAGTTTGACCCGATGCCGCTCCTCATCGGCAGCCTCGCCGGGTGCCCGAAGTCCGGCGGAGGGTGGGAGCTAGGCCCCGGGAACATGCCTCCGTCCGGGGCGGCACTGGCAATGCTGTGCCACAGCTGCGTGTACAGGTCCTTCTCCAGCGCGTCGTCGAGGGTGTCCGGGAACCACGCGGCGGTCTCCTCGCCGGTGAGGCCGCTGGTGCTCTGGCCGCGGTCGGAGGGGGCCCTCTGGTGCGTCTGGGACTGCGCGACGACGCTCCCGTTGTGCCATAGCAGCTCCACGAGATCGTTGTCCATGCTGCGGAGGCCATTGGAGCATGCACGGATCAGTATCACAGGATCACTGAGCAATAAAAATGTATTATTTTTTTCTTTTGGTTTCTGAGGAAATCTTTACACGATGGGCTTCTTCTGATTCGCCGTCGATCTCGCGTTGCCGTCCATGTCACGATTCTTGGCCCTGGGGAAATTCACGAGCTGCAAGAGAGATGAACAATCTTACCAAGACATCTCATAGTCCATTCATCCATCATCTGGAAGAGTAAAAAGCAAGAAAGAAATTGAAGGGAAACAAATGCAAGATGAAGCGTGCTTCCTAATCACAAGTTGTTGGGAAGAAGCGAGAACAATAGCAAACATAACCACAACAAGCAACTTTGCGATGGAAGCAGGGGCCCCAAGCGAAAAGGAAGGGAAAGCTATGCAAGAAAAAACAAAACAAACAAGACAAGCCGCAAAGTGATGCAAGAAACCAGCAAGCCAATCTAAGCTAAGCTACCCTTCTCCTAGCTCCAAACCTACAGCTATAACTAACTCCCACAGCATCAATTGCAAAATGGAAAACCGAAGCAAATAACTTTACACAAATTACTAGAATACTAGTACTAACTGACTACCGAGCTGACCTCTTACCTGAATACCACTTCACTCGAGCAAGAGAAAGCCCGTGCTGCTACTGCAAAGTCTCCTCTTCTCTGCCTCCCTTCGCAAACCGAAGCAAGCAAACGCAGGCACGCAGCAGCTTTAGCAGCAGCCGCAGCACGCAAGTATATAAACTAGCTGTGCACTGCCTGTCCTGTAAGTGTACTTCCTTTTAGATTTTTTTTCAAATAATATATTTTTTTATTAAAAATAATACAAACATATCTGTAGCAATATTTTTTATATAAATAGACTTCAGTCACTTAATCGTTACGCGACTGGAGTCAATGATCCAACGGCCAAGCGACAACAAGGTTGGTTGCAAGCCGTTGGGCGTCGGGCGACTAGAACCTATCTCCCAGCTATAGGACGATAGTATCTAGAGTCGCCCAGCCACAGGGCGACTGCGAACAAGATAATACTCCTCTCCGTCAATTTTATAGATTTTGTGAATTTTGCAGATTATAACAGGAAGATAATATGTTAGATTTGTAATAAAAGTTTATGATCATTGTATATTATTAGAGTGTAAAAAAATTATGAACTTTTCTAAAGAATGATTAAACTTAGAACGATTGATACGTACGATAGAAAGAGATATTATGATGTTACCGGAAATTCGTACACGGAGCTGACCTAGGGGGCATCACCATCAGCGATGGCCTTAGCATGAGCGATGGGGCGCGCGTTAACGGTATTATCGTGGCTGGTGGTGAAGAGCATCCAACCAAAACAGCCACAGCAAGTACGCCTCCAAGTGCCGCGAGACCTGCTGCTCGTTTGTATCCGGATCCATCCGCTCCACCTGAATACAACCCAAGAAATTATTAATTCGTAATAGTGGAAATGAGAGTTTACAAGATCGGTCAGAAAGAGAACGTATCCGGAACTGTGAGAGCCACCTCAGCGGCGGCCCGTGTGTCTGATCCGTCGGGAAGACGTAGTACTCCTCCCTGGCACCCGGCGGAAGGACCCCCTCGAATCTGGCGAGCAGGTCCACATGCCACCCTACCGGGGCCTCCGGTAGGAAAGCAGCAACTCCCGCGATTGGAAGGCCAAGCAGTAGGAACACATACTGTAGAGTTGGCGTCATCTTCCTGAATGGGAGGTAAAAAGTGTGCGTCTCTGGTGGCCAACGGTCCACCAAAGCCGTTAGCAGAGAACGGTCGAACGGGAAGCGTCGCGACCGCTCCGTGTCGTCGTCCCCGCCCGCGGCCAAGGCCGGTCCGTCCTCGTCAGTGGCCTGCACCATCCGGGCGAGAGGGAGTAGCCCGGCACCCCGCAACATGCAAAGCATGTAAAGGTTAGCACGGAACCTACTTACGACAACAGTACAACGCTGGCGGAATGCACACCTGACTGTCCAGTAGGGGTTTAGTCGCTAGGTAACTTGAGGCGTGCGTGTCCGGACCACTTCCAAGTCATATGGGTCCTACGTGCTCTCTGTAGGCGGGACACAGCGGGAAGCACGATACAGCCGATCAACATGCTCATCCAACAGGCCGTAAGGCCAGTCCGATGTGCGAAGATCACGAGCCATACCTGCAAAATGAATTCAAGTTAGCATTTATACGAAACCAAAAAAACATCGCATGTAAAGTAACAGTAAATAGAACTTGTAAGTAAACAAACAAAACAATACTAGGCTACTAGCACAACACCAACTACATTACTAAAAGGGGGAAGTAACATACCAATTATACAAACGGTACATGAAATGTACGATATATTTAGTATGACATTCCGCACGTCAAAAGTGCCAACTAACAAAATACAGTTTACAATGGAAATTTATTTGTACTCTCCAATAACTAGTAGTACAAACCATGCCGCTCTACTTACTGATCAGCACATGCCTTGCATTGTCTAGTTGTGTGCCTCTCCCGACCGTATCGCCCGCAACGTGCACCAGATGCTCCCGCTTGCGCTTCGTCCATATCATTTCTAATACGCCATCTCTATCGCCAACCCTTCCCACCCTTCCCATCTCTATTTGCATGATCTCTAAGATATACCTCGTGGGTAACAAGGGAACGAGACGTCCCAAATCCGGCTCTATCACGGAGTACCACGTCGAAACGATGCTCCATGTTGCCCATGACATGCACCGTGTGCAATTGGCCCTTCTGTGCCTTCATCTCCATATATGTCGTAATTTTCAACGAGTACAATGCTCGGGGGTTGGCCGCATGAAGTGCGGCATTCGCATGCCTCTCCCTGAAGTAGCCGATTGTGCTGTGCAGAACACCTTCCATGATGGCGACGAGGGGCTTAGAACGAAGGCCCCTCAGAACCCAATTATACACCTCTGCAAGGTTAGTCATCATTACGCCGTACCTTGCGCCGTTCGTGTTGTGCAACAGCGACGATTTCTCTAAAGGTTCTCTCTCGGTCCACTGCAAGAAGCACTTGATGTTCTGTGAGCTCTTCCTCCTCGAACCAGCTGGGTTAGGCTCATCGAGTGCTGCCAGGCATTCCGATTGTGCCGCCCCAGGCATGACCAGCCCCTTGCTCCTCTCGTCGACGTGCTTCCTACTGTGCTCGTCCAACAACGCCCACAAAGTATCAAATTTTCTCTGCTGATTCTGGATATCAAACCTCTTAAATAGCTTCATCAACTATTGTTTTTGGAACTGCTTGAAAAAATTTGCCCCTAAGTGACGAATGCACCATCTGTTCCTCGTATCTGACCAACAAAAGGGCTTCTCGGGGTCTTCATGAAGTTTTCTTATGGCCTTTACAATTCCGGCATGGCGATCATGGATTACGCACACACCAGGACGAGCGCCCACAACTCCAACCCTGACATGTCTGAGGAACCACAACCAGTTTTCATAATTCTCACTTTCCACGAATGTGATCGCCAGCGACAATATTTGGTTGTTGCCATCAACGCCTATGGCCGTTAGGATCTGACCCTTGTATTTGCCGGTCAAAAAGGTCTTGTCAACTGAGATCACCGGCAGTATGTACCTGAATGCCTCAATGCACGTACCAAATGCTAAGAAGCCCCTCTGCAACACCGCATAACCTGGCGGCCTTGTAGAAGGCTTGTCCTTCATAACGATATATGTGCCTGGGTTCCTGTCCTGCAACACCTTAAACATGCGAGGAAGATTGTCGTATGTCGCCTCGAAGACCCAAAATATTTTTCCAATGCAGGTTGGAAGCGTGGGCAACGTCGGGTTCGGCACGGCCGGAGTGCCCGGGACGACGGCAGCGGGGGCCTCGGCGTCGGCGAGGAGGCGCGCCGCACGGCAAGTGCTGCCGCCTAGGAGCATGACGGCCATGATGACGAGCGCCACGGCCAAGAAGCTCGAAGTGGAAGCCGCCATGTGCATGAGCGTGAGCTCGCGGTGTGCTTGGTACTAGCTAGCTAGCTAGTCAGCTACGGGGCCTTTATATATAAAAGCTAAGCTGCTGGTTGTTGCAATGCTAGCTTCTTTTGTGATGCAAAGAATGGAGGCACGCATGGCAATTTATAGTTCCATGAGTTGAACATTACTTGGCGGGCATTGGTTGTTGGCCACCCAAAGCTAGCATAGGTCAGATTGGTTGTGTAAGGATTGGTGATTGGTGAGGAGAGGCAACGGTACATAACCATATATAACCTATGCATTGCATCGCGTGGTTTTTTTCCTGTGGTTAGCTCACCTTCTTTTTACAATGGAAATTTATTTGTACTCTCCAATAACTAGTAGTACAAACCATGCCGCTCTACTTACTGATCAGCACATGCCTTGCATTGTCTAGTTGTGTGCCTCTCCCGACCGTATCGCAACGTGCACGGATGCTCGCTATGCGCTCGTCCATATCATTTCTAATACGCCATCTCTATCGCCAACCCTTCCCACCCTTCCCATCTCTATTTGCATGATCTCTAAGATATACCTCGTGGGTAACAAGGGAACGAGACGTCCCAAATCCGGCTCTATCACGGAGTACCACGTCGAAACGATGCTCCATGTTGCCCATGACATGCACCGTGTGCAATTGGCCCTTCTGTGCCTTCATCTCCATATATGTCGTAATTTTCAACGAGTACAATGCTCGGGGGTTGGCCGCATGAAGTGCGGCATTCGCATGCCTCTCCCTGAAGTAGCCGATTGTGCTGTGCAGAACACCTTCCATGATGGCGACGAGGGGCTTAGAACGAAGGCCCCTCGTAACCCAATTATACACCTGCAGGTTAGTCATCATTACGCAGTACCTTGCGCCTGCTCGTGTTGTGCAACAACGACGATTTCTCTAAAGGTTCTCTCTCGGTCCACCGCAAGAAGCACTTGATGTTCGTGAGCTCTTCCTCCTCGAACCACCGGGTTAGGCTCATCGAGTCTTTGCCGAGCATTCCGATTGTGCGCCCTGTGCATGACCAAATTTGCTCCTCTCGTCGACGTGCTTCCTCCTGTGCTCGTCCAACAACGCCCACAAAGTATCAAATTTTCTCTGCTGATTCGGATATCAAACCTCTTAAATAGCTTCATCAACTATTGTTTTGGAACCGCTTGAAAAATTTGCCCTAAGTGACGAATGCACCATCTGCTCCTCGTGTCGACCAACAAAAGGGCTTCTGGGTCTTCATGAAGTTTTCTTATGGCCTTTACAATTCGGCATGGCGATCATGGATTACGCACACACGTGACGGCGCCCACAACTCCAACCCCGACATGTCCGAGGAACCACAACCGCCATAATTCTCACTTTCCACGAATGTGATCGCCAGCGACAATATTTGGTTGTTGCCATCAACGCCTATGGCCGTTAGGATCTGACCCTTGTATTTGCCGGTCAAAAAGGTCTTGTCAACTGAGATCACCGGCAGTATGTACCTGAATGCCTCAATGCACGTACCAAATGCTAAGAAGCCCCTCTGCAACACCGCATAACCTGGCGGCCTTGTAGAAGGCTTGTCCTTCATAACGATATATGTGCCTGGGTTCCTGTCCTGCAACACCTTAAACATGCGAGGAAGATTGTCGTATGTCGTCTCGAAAGACCCAAAATATTTTTCCAATGCCTTTTGCTTCACACGCCACGCCTTCGTGTAGCTAATCTTATACTTGAATTTCTTCTCGATAGCTATCACGATGTGTGTGGCCTTCATTCTTTCTTCTCCACTATCTCTCTATACATCAGATTGGCTATAAAGGCGGATGTTAGGTTACGATGCCTCGCCAAAACACTACTGAGAATGCAAGAGTGCGGCTCCAACTTCAACACAATCTAGTGAGTCTCATACTTGGGTCTACGTGCATGTACCCACCAAGGACAACCGACCTGCTCACACTTCATGGTGTACTACTCCTGGCTAGGTTTCACAACCCAAAAAGTCTGCTGCATTGAAAGGGCCCACAGCTTGATGGCATCCTACAGTACTGCCTTGTCAACAAACATTGAATGCAACCGAATCTCTGTCCCATGATATTCCCATGGTGATTCATGCTCGTCATGTGCAGAGACACCCTCAACATCAAATCGGTTCCATTCCTGAGGGACGGGAGCTTCATCCTCATCGGAGCTCTCATCGTCGTCCTTTGTACATCTTCCTCCTCAGCCCATATCGTCTGGTCATTGCACTCCATCTGTTGCACTATATACTCCATATACTCTCCTTCATCAGCTTGTCCTGTTCCCTCACCATGGCATGACCATTCTACCTCTCCTCCATATACCGCATCGACCTCGTCACGAGTATCTTCCCTCTCTTCACCAACATACGGGCCGCACGAACTGCTCGCACCTCCCGGATGATGGTCGTACACACGACCTTGCACAGCTTCTAATAGGCATGGTTGCACAAGCGTCACACAATCGTATCCACGGCGTCGATACCCTTGCACAAACCTCTTCCACACAATAGTGCGTATCAATGTTCTCAACTCCTATCTGATGTCCGTGGGGGACCGGCTCTAAAGCCATTGTATGACGACGCTGCACACCTCGGGGTCTAATGAGAAACTGCGGGTAAGCCAATGCATCACATCTGAAATTCAAGCATTCTCGTCATCCGGGTGTACCAAAGTGGCTTGCGCAAAACAGCTCAAATCCACACCATTCGGACCTTCACGAATGGTTTTAGCACCGTAATGCACTCTCAATGTAGTGGGTATCGGCATTGCTGATGTCTGCCTTCATATATGTTTCAATTTTGCAACATGTCAAATCTCATCGCACACTACAAAAGTACTAACGTACCGCAATTCACATTTCACCGATCGTTCGCCTGTCGTAACCAACTACACTAACCTCATGGTATTATCTTCCTATCGGCAGCCCGCGCACCGACGCCGCACTTTTCTTGCTACTTGAGCTGTCCCCTACTGCAAATAATTCCTAATGGTTTTAACAATTTACATAGCATATCGATTTAAATACCTATATACCAGTTACAATGGTATATACATTTTCCAACGTACTAATGACATTACATTCATTCGTATTTAATCATAAATATTACATATTATTATTTTTTACAAAACAAATTATGAAATTCTAACATAAATATTGACTGAATTTTGTAATACATACCAATTTCTACGGACGATTAATATGTACGTAACTTTGACTGAATTTTCTACAACTACAATTTTGTACGTATGCCAATTTGTTAATGATGCTAATTTTGTAAAACAATGTTCGCTAAATTATACACAATTACACGCTACTACGGCTGCTAATTTCCTAAACCGTTGGCGGCGAATTGCGATCGTCGAATGGTTTCGGCGATCAATAATTAAGCCCAACGGCCGACGGATTGCTTGCGTATCGCTTGACCGTTGGACGATAGGCTCCAGTCGCCAGACGGTTAAGCGACTGGAGCCTATTTCTGTAAAAAAATATTGCCATGTGTATATTTCTATTATTTCAAATAAAAAATAGATTATTCGTAAAAAAAATTCCTTCCCTTTATCAGAACCCGTGGGCTATTTCGCTCAGATTGTGTGTTCAAAAGTTTTTTGGGTCTTAGGTGTGACTTTTGGTTTTTGTTTTATTGTGAGAGAGATTAAATGAGTAAGAAATAATTGTATTAAGAAGCTACTCTATTTAAATTTTAAAGTGGCTTTTACAGTGACTTCTATAAATTTATAAAAAACACGATAAAAAACCTCTTAGTTTAAAAGCCGGGCTGTATAAACTAAAAGACGAAAATTGTTTAGAACAGTACCGAAACCGCGATTTTTGCAGTTTCTATGGAGGAGGGCAGATCTTGACATCGTTGTCGGATCTCCTTGGCATGGGATATATATGTCGACCCTCGGAATTGGCAGCTTGGATTGGAACTCGCTATGCTTCTGCTGCTGCCTGCTTGCTTAGGATTGTGTACACTAACGATTCTTCTGTGCAACTAGTGTTGTATGTATCATGCATTTGCTGGGAATTAAAGTTGAGCTTCCCTACTAATCTAGTATTAGCTAGTTCTTTGTCTGAAAATGCGCAGGAATCAACTATGGGGGCATTATTTTACTTATAGTTTTTAGCTATGATTTATTAATTTTACAAATAATGGTTGCTGAAAGAATTCAAAACCAAAAGACAGCTGAAAACCCAAAAATAACGGATGGTATGACTCTTTGCGTACCTTCTACGATTCAGTTGGGCGTAACTTGGTGAAGAGGAAGGGTTGAGGAGTGATCTGCGTCGACCATTATTAAGGTGTTGTAGTATGTGTACAGCTTTCTTTCAGGGAAGTACAAGATTAATTCTCGCATAGATGTCCAGGGTGATCGGATCGTTCTCGGGAATCTTTGAAGAGTCAGAGCAGAATAAAGTTAAGGATTCTAGTTTATTGTTTACTATTTATAAATTTCATTTTTTTTTCTAAATTTTTGGTTTTTTTGAGCTTTTTTGCAGGTTCTTTTTTCTTGCATTCGTTTGCGTTGTCCTTAATGAGCTAACATATTTTTTCTATTTTTAATTTTTTCAATTTAATTATACTAAATAAGCTACATTCAGCTACAGTAAAATTCCAGCCGCTATAGTGCAATTTCAGTTATAAGCCACAGCTTTTCAGCCAACCGAGCAGGGCAGGGTAGCATGAGCAAAATAGATGTAGAATAAGTTGAGCAATAGGTAGCATGAAAATGATGATATTTGGTGTCTGATGGGTACCATGCCAAATATTGCACACAGCTAGCGCTGATGCACGAAATTCTCCCAGAAATGATTCTCCCTGTGCAATTCCGAGTATTTCATTATACAAGACTCGGTCACCAACAGTGGCTGATGGTTTTGTTTACGAATGAATTAAACGTGTCATCACAATTCAAATCATGAGCTGGTTAAATATTTTTCCATTCTACTGGTTTGTGAGGACATGCCATTAATGACAATTTCATGTGTAATAGCCTAGCCTAATAGCAAACCAAAAAAAATTAAATAGCTGAATTAATAACTTTCTTTTAGGTTATGCTCAAAAATGTTGTGGTTTTTGTCTTTTGGTTGATTGCGAGAGAGATTGAGATAGTAAGAGATACTCGCGTAGAGAAGTGACTCTGATCAAAGCGTCTCCTACAGTGACTCCTATAAATAGTTTATAGAAATCATCTTAAGAAGTTACTTCGTTCAAAATTCAACTTCTAAAGGCCAAGATTCAGAAGTTGTTCAGAACAGGATCTTAATCATGTAATACTCTTTTGTGTAGTCATTTCTAGGGGTGCAAACGGGTCGGGTTAATCCCGACCGATCCGGCGCCGAATCCGATTGGTACCGAATCCGATTAATATCGAATCCGGAGAAAAAATATGGGTTAGGATATGGTAACAGCAATATCCGTCTCGAATCCGATACGTTTTCAAGTTTGATTTCAGGTTAGTGCTACTATTTGATATTTCATTTTCTTTTGCAATGGTAAAATAAAATATTCCACATCAGCTATTAAGTAGTAACATCAAGTTCTTGACAGTACGTCCTCCTACTCCATTTGTTATATTGTATGCATTCCTTACAAACAAGTAGGGGTGCAAACGGCTCGGGTTAATCCCGACCGATCTGGCACCGAATCCGATTGGCACCGAATCCGATTGGTACCGAATCCGAAAAAAAATATGGGTTATGATATGATAACAACAATATCCATCCGAATCCGATCCGTTTGCATCCCTAGTCATTTCTCTGGAGCAGCGTAACTAGTATCTCTCTCAAATAGACCGGAATAAATAACGACATGTGGTCGATCTACTGGCAGCTAGCTAGCCGGGAGCATAAATTTGAAAGGGAAATGTTCCAACATCCAGGCAGCCGAAAGCAACTGTGGGATTTGGATGAGAGCTAGCTAGCCCGGCCTCTTGCTCCTCTCGATCATTCTATTCTGACGTTTTCATTTCCTGTTCCTTTCCGCCGTTGTTTTACGAGGAAAACGTTTCTGCAGCTTTTGTTATGATCTTGAGCCAGGTGAGTTTGCACCAATGGGAGCTCAGATGTGTCCTGTTCTTTTTAGCTGTGGGCCTGTGACTTGTGGTTTTTAGCTGCGGCTTGTGGTTTTTGAGTTGTTCATATAAGAGATTACAGAGTAACAGAAACTCACGTGTGGTTTTTACCGATATAAATGAAGTTGGTATGATATGTACTATAATTAACTATTAGATAATATCTTAAAAAGATACTCCGTTTAAAAGCTAATTACTATAAAAAACTGAAAAATAATTTTTAAAAACCGAAAAGAACAGATACATAGGTTACAGAGCAGCGTCTTCTCGTCGGCTTTGTTATGCAGTGGCCGCCCTCCTAACGCGGACAGAGAACTGGGAAGCTCGAGCTCTTCGCCGACAGCAACACCGCGTCATGGATGTTACTACGGTCCAAACAAAGTTTGGTAAATGCACGATAGAATTTGGAGAGCGCGAGAGACTAGCGGGCTAAAAGACCTGAGCATTTGGTGGACGGGCCAGACTGGGACGTGATTGGACTAGGCAAGTAAAAGGACAGGCTGCAACCACGCCCGTTAGGTTCGGCTTGGGCCCAACCCTTTCGGTCGTCAGACCACAATGTCAGAGATGAATCGAAAACTTCAAAGACGCAATTCAGAGTATGACGTAAGAGAATAACATACGCACGTACAATAGGACGACAGCACATGCACGGAAACGTCGAAGATGACGGAGATCAACACGACCTCCTCTTCAACGGTTTTTGATTTTTAATTTTTTCTAAATAATTACTATTTATTAGATTAATAAACTATAGTTCAAAAAACCAGATCCATAATTTACCTTGAAATGTATTTATCTGATTATCTACATTTTTTTTACCTCGCTCGGGCTTCTACTTGTGGGACGTGGGCTCGTCAACAAGTGCAAGTAGTGGGCCTCTCCACCATGGCCCACAAAACCTAAAAGGCTCCTACCATCTGGACTTTTTCAGAAAAAACCCACCCAGCACCGCTCCCCTTGCAAGTACAGCATTTTGAAATCGAAATCAAATCCCCACCCCAACCCGCCTGACGTGACGTGGAAACCACCACCTATTCTCTCTGATCTTAGCCTCCTAGGATTCAGCACCTGGCCGACGGCGGTATGGCGCCGCGGCCGGCGATGGAGAAGGCAGTGAGCGTTCATATTCCTAGTCGCTGCACCACAGCGCCCGAAACGATGTGGAACCCTACGCCACCTACCTGTCTTTGCTAATAGGGTTTTGGCACCTCACCGCTGGTGACATGGTGTTGCGGACGAAGAAGGATGAGTCGAATAGCGTCCCGTCCCTCCTCCGCTGCCGCACTATCATGCTCAGAGCGATGTAGAAGCCTCCTCCTCCTTGCATTGCCCTAGAGTTTGGCTCCTTGTCGCCAGTGAGATGGTGTTGTGGACGGAGAACACCCACATTCTCATCCTACGTTGTACATACGAGGCGGGTCCCTCTCTTGCTTCCATCGTTTTTTGGTGCGTTTTCGTCCTGATCTGCGGTGCCCTACTCACACTTTCCCTACAATTTCTAGGGCTGTGAGCGGTGAAACAGAGCTACTCTACGGGTGATGACGCGCAACGAGTTCTGCAGGTGCTAAACTCCTCAACTTTGGTAAGATTGGTTCGACTTCCGATTCCCTATTTTATCTAGGGGCTTTTGCAATTTTTCACAATAACCATGGATTTTTAAGGGGTTTCTGTAGTTTATCTTGTGATCGACTTTCTTAATTACATTGGAATAATTTCTAAATAAGTGTTCGCCTTGTGGGATCATTCCACTAAGCTATTTTCCTATTAAATAAAGCATTTCACAATGATTGACATGCATATAGCTTATTTCATCCATTGGTTCTTCCTCGAACTTGATGCTGTCTCTGAATGGACGTAACTCATTAAATTGATTGTACTGTTTCTCATCCATGACATTCTCAACTCCGACAATGCCTCTTTTTCTAGGAAGAACTAAATGACGCTTCTTATTTGCCGGGTCGGTTACATAAAAAACTTGAATAACTTGCCTCGTGAGTACGAATGGTTCATCTTTATATCTTACACATTCGAGGTTTACAGTACTGATGCCGTACTTATCGACCTTTACATCTTGTAAGAGTTAGACCTAACGGTACCAAAAGAGAGGGATCTTAAAAATTACGTAGTCGGGCTCCCAAATCTCCTCTACAAGCCTGTAGTAGGAGATTGGGGCAGCAGTACTGAACTACTCATGAAATGCATCTATGCTGACACTTAAGTTCTAGACTATCCTCATTCTATCCTGATCTGTTGTATAAAATGTGTATCCACTAATGTCACATCTTTGCCATATCATAATTGTAAATTTTGGCCCTTTTACCAACTATTGCAGCATTTCACTTGATGACCTCCCAGTGAATCGCACCCTCAACTATTCGTTGAACCGATGGTTGTGTTGTCTTGTGATCCAAACCTTCGATTCTTTTAGCGTGGCATGTCCTTGTGCTTTTCAATATACGGGAACACTTCAGTCATATGTTGTAAGACCATGAAATGGGCTTGAGTGTACGTATCCAAATTGAGAGTTATTGCTTTCCTTCCGATGGTCCCGATACCTTGTAGTCTCCCCTCATGACGAGATAGAGGCACACCTATCGATTCGACCTAAGCCATGTAGTCGATGTAGAACCTAATGACCTCTTCGATTGCATAACCTTCGATCATGTTGCCCTCCGGCTATGATCGATTACGTACATAGTACTTGAGAATTCCCATTGGGATTGATGGCCTTTTGAGCAATTGTGTTAAAAAAATAACGCAACCTCATGATTGTTACTCGAACCTTGTTTGGTAAAATACTTCTAATTGTAATAGGAAGCAATTGTGTCATTAGCACATAATAGTCATGAGACTTCATGCCAATTAATTTCAAATCTTCCATGAAACAAGTTTCTTCGTGCTAGTGGAGTGATTGGACGAAACTTTCACACCATACAAGCACTGACACAGTTTAGTTCTATTGGACTTAGACATAGTGTAGCAAGTTGGGGGAATGTACGTTCGGCCTTTATCGGTTCTAACTCGGTCCTGGTGTTCATAGCGACCAAGTCACGCCATGCGTTGACACCATCCTTTGTTTTATCTCGAATGTTCAGTAAGAGACCAGTCAAGCTATCATATATATTATTCTCTACGTTCATGACATCAATGCAATTGCAAACTTCTATGTGCTACAAATAAGGCAAGTCCCAAATACCTACCGCTTCTTCCACATATTCTTCTGATGGGTCATCAATTTACGTCTCTTTCCAAGCACAACACCGATATCCTTGACCATATTGTAGATCTCTTTCCCGCAAAAAGTCATTGGTGCTGAGTCATTCTGTTTTTTCTGTCAAATTATTTCTTCATCTTGCGGTATGGGTGATACCTTGGAAGGAATCTATGGTGACGCATGTATACAGTTTTGCGTCAGTTATTCAACCACACACTCTTGGTATAATCTAAGTAGTGTGGACAGACTTTGACTCCTTTTGTACTCAACCCCGACAGGTTACCAAGGGCGGGAAAATCACTAATGGTGCAGAACAATATGGCGCAGAGTGAACTTCTCACGTTTGTCCGCGTCCCATATCTGCACCATTTCGTTCCACAATGTCACAAGATATTTCACCAATGGTGGCAGGTACATATCAATATCGTTCCTAGCTTGCTTCGGCCCTTGGATAAGTAGTGATATCAAAATGTACTTCCGCTTCATATATAGTCAAGAAGGAAGATTGTACATATATACATTGACGAACTAGGTGCTATGTCGGATGCTCATATTACCGAAAGGATTCATTCCATCTGTACCCAATCCAAACCATATATTCCTCCGTTCCTCACCAAAGTCTACAAACATCCTATCGATGTTCCTCCATTGGGTAGAATCAGCAGCGTGTTTTATCATTCCATCTTTCTTACACTCCTCCGAATGCCAACACAGCAATCTTGCATACTTTCGGTTCACAAATAAACTCTTCAAATGGAGAATTACAGGCAGATACCACAACATCTTAGCAGGAGGTTCTTACTTCACCTCGATGCCCTCACCATCATCGGAGTCATTCTTACGCTTGTATCGGGATGCTTTGCACACTAGACAAACATATAATTTTGCATACTCTTTACAGTAGATGATACAATCATTCGTACATGCATGTATTCTTTCTACTTCTATTCTCAATGGACAATGAGCATTTTTGGCTTAGTAGGTGGTTCTCGGCAACATATTTTCCTCTGGAAGGATGTTCGCTAGGAGATTGTAACACCCTAGGGTCCAAAACGGTTAACCAGGGGTGCTACCATTGGAACTCATAGGCTTATATGTAAGTGTTTCTAAGTTAAGTTAGGAAGGTGGAACTAACCCACACCCTTATGTGCACACACACATATGGGCCATCATGGGTCAGAGTGTCACATACACCCCCCTCAAAGTCCCGACGTCCTCGTCGGACCAATATACCCACACTGGGGCAAATGATAAGGATCTCCCCTCTTGGCACATGTCCGTGCGTTTAGTGCCAGCATATATGCCATGCCGTGTGTCCACTCCGGGCCCACACACGCTATACGCTATATGCCCGCGCCCCTGACCCGCACGCACCCATGTAACCGCGAGAGTCGGCTCTAATACCATTTGTAACACCCTAGGCTCTAAACCGGCTTAGACCTAACCCCATTCTGGATAGGCCACGCACATGTAGCAATCCTCTTGCACTTTCGTCCTCACTTCGCGCAAAACAGTTAACCGGGGTGCTACCATTGGAACTCCTAGGCTTATATGTAACTGCTTCTCAAGTTAAGCTAGCAAGGAGGGACTAACCCACACCCTCATGTGCACACACACATATGTGCCATAATGGGCCGGGGTGTCACAGAGATCTAACAATATCGTGAAACTCTTCTCGGACCAATTATTGTTTGTCTTCAATTTCAACAGTTCAAGAACATATGACAATCTTGTGTATTGCGGCTTGCAGCCTAGGAACAAAGGTTTCTCCGAGTCCTCCATCAAGCCCTCGAATTTACCAAACTCTCTCTCTCACTATACTTCCCTTCTGCATCGATAGCATTTGATCTAGATTGTCAGCATATGACCTATCATCATCGTAAGCATAGTCCACAACGGCATATCGTTATCTCCCTCGATGATGTTATAACTACCTTCATGTACAATCTTCTCTTCACCATGACTGGTCCAACATGTATACCTCTTTTTAAAATCCCTTCGAATCAAGTGAGTTTCGATCTGCGCTGAATTGGTAAACATCTTTATACTATCACAATCAATGCATGAATAATACATGTATTTCATCCCCTTCTTCAACATATCATGCTTGGTCGCTCTTCTAAAAACATACACGTCATTAATATACTATTCACTCACACGGTTTTCAACGTACATTTAGCTTCCATCTATCTACACTACACATGTAATAAATTAGTGTCAAATTGGGTTATTAATGCTACTATAGCTAGCCAACCTAATACTTACACATAATTGCCATTCACCTTATAATAAAATTTTCATATCTAAATTAAGTAGCTAGCTACATACTATTCATGAAGCAATATATATATATATATATATATATATATATATATATATATAAGTAAGAATATATTAAAGTAAATTAGGAGTATTGACCTATTCTTAAATTGGAGCAAATTACTAATTAAGTTAAATCTAGCTATCATCTCTCTTTATTACAAGGTATATAATTATAAGTAAACAGTAACCTCTAATCACTACGAATAAATAGATCTATAAGCGAGATCTACAAGCGGCATGCTTTCACCAAACTTCCCAAAGCCGACCGCCTCCTTCATGCAGCGCAATGAAGATAGATCTATCGGGACCATATTTAATAACGCAGCGTATCCCAGATATGTCCAACTGCAAACCGTCTGTGATATATAATTATCACAGGTTGTTCTCCTTAATAATCATCTGTGATAATTCACAGACGATTCTAATTAAAAACCATCTATGATATATGCAATTATCATAGACGGTTTGTATTAATAATCGTCTGTGAACTACCACATATGGTTCTAATTAAAAATCGTATGTGATATATGCAATTATCACAAACAATTGGTATTAATAACCGTTTGTGAACAATCATAGATGGTTATTAACAAGACCGTCTGTAATAGTTGCGTATCATAGACGGTACATGTCACGATTATAAAACCATCTATGATAATAACAATACAGATGGTTCCGTATGAACCGTTTGTGATGAGGCGTCCAGTATAGCTTGTTTTGTAGTAGTGATTCTGTGCTACGATTTGCTTACACTAAGACAATATAGCTATGTACAATGGTATAAATAAATGTTGTCTGTAATATATTCCATATCATATATAGTCGACATTAAAAACAATTTCTATAATGTGTTATCTTTTTCTATGTCTCTATAAATAGATTCTCTATGATACAATATATCTTATTTCTCGTGTTACAGTCTACTGTTTGCATAAGTGACAGCCCAATTCTTTATGTTCCCTCTATCTCCTCCACGCCATCTCGTGTCTGGTGTGGCAAAATTTACAGACAGCTAACATCATACCATTGCATATGGCATTAGCCAATTTTATACTACTCCACAACATGTCTGCTTGGTATTTCAAGAAACGTTAACACAATTAAGATCGAGTGCTCGCTGAAACCCAAGGCTAGCTAAGGTTCTCCAAGGCTCCAAGGGTAATTTTGGGGCAGAAAAACATTCTAAGTATTCACTCATCGCCAGATAGATTGTTTCTTCACTCTTAAAGCAAATTTATGTCCTAATATATATGCATCAGTTGTTACTGATCCATACACACTAGTGTGCCGGAACCGGTCTCTAGGTCTGTAAGTCAAAAAAAATTATTTGTTCAACAATATGTCGTATATGTATCAGGCCTTTTTGTATAATGATAATTAAAAACACGAGCGTACAACATTGATAAAAAAAACTCATACAATGCCACATCTAAATCGAGCAGTACCCGGCCCTTACATAGTTTCATACACAAGAAATGACCCACACCACATACTTGTATCAACACATGCACACTATACACGGCCCACCGAAAATAGACCACACGTACACCCCACCCGTACTACCCAGACAAAAGGCTACGTATATATACCAAAGTAACCAAACATGTAAATCTTACATAATAACACACGCAAATCGGACGGACAAATGCGAGCACCCGTGCATGCACGGTCACTGGCACGTCACGTCTAGGCGGACGGAGGCGGTGCATGGAACGGCGACACGCCGGGACCGGACGGCATCGGCGGCAATGTCACCTTAGGCACGCCAGGAATTGACCGTAGTGGCACTGGCACCTAGGGCAAGCCCGGGAAGGACGGCAGCGGCGGCAGCGGCAACTTCGGCACGCCCGGCGCGTTGGGCAGTGGCACTGGCACCTGGGGCAAGCCCGGGATGGACGGCATCGGCGGCAACTTCGGCACGACGGCGCCGGGCACGTTGGGCAGTGGCACTGGCACCTGGGGCAAGCTCGGGAAGGACGGCATCGGCGGCAGCGGCAACTTCGGCACGCCCGGCGCGTTGGGCAGTGGCAGTGGCACCTGGGGCAAGCCCGGGATGGACGGCATCGGCGGCAACTTCGGCACGACGGCGCCGGGCACGGGAGGCAGCGCGAAGGCCGGCACGGTGGGCACCGTGGGGATCGTTGGCACGGTGACCCCGGGCACCGGGGGTAAGGTTGGAAGCGTGGGCAACGTCGGGTTCGGCAAGGCCGGAATGCCCGGTACGACGGCGGCTGGGTTCTCGGAGTCGGCGAGGAGGCGCGCCGCACGGCACGTGCTTCCGCCTAGGAGCATGACGGCCGTGACGAGCGCCACGGCCAAGAAGCTCGAAGTGGAAGCCATGTGCGTGAGCGTGAGTTCACCGTGTGCTTGGTTAATTACCACTTAGCTATGGGGGTCCTTGATGTATAAGAAGCTAAGCTGCTATATATATAGTTGTCGCAGCGCTGCTTTTGTGATGCCAAGAATGGAGGCATGCATGGCACCTTGTAGTCCACCACGAGTTGAACATTAGTTGGCGGCCATTGATTGTTGGCCACCCAAAGCTAGCATAGGTCAGATTGGTTGTGTAACGCTATATAACTATATATGCAACATATGCACTACATTGCATGGTTTTTCTGTGGTTAGCCCACCTTATTAGCTAAAGCTGCTTTACATGATGCAAGCGATGAGATTACGTGAACAAATACGATTTTTTAAGAAGAAATTTAGATGGGCAACTTTTCTCTCTCTCGTTGAGGCAACAGCCAGCGCAATTTGTCTTTGGAAACGGCTTAATTTGAGAGGACGGGATCGACATGGTGTCCTCGTGTCCATCCATCTGCGTGGGGCGGTGGATGCAGCGTGGATCGAAACCTGATTCGGGGCTTGCCGTTGGATAGGCTTTCCAACGGTGTCATTGGGCCACGTCAAAATAGTTTGTTTGCTTGTCCAGTTGTCCTGTGCGCGCGCGTTTAACTGTCTACTTCTTTGATGTCGTTGCTGGATGGGAGCGGGCAGGATCCGGTTATTTCCACGATGAATGCCGATGATGACATGGTTCAACAGAGGCGACAAAGCACTAGAAATCTATCGAGCTATCTCAACAGTGATAGCGTCAATATCAAGCAAGAGTTGAACATCCTCTTATGATGGCAAACCCAGAAAGTAATATATCTAGTGCTATCCATATTAGCGCGGGATGTGTTGACTGTTCCTATCTCTACGGTCTCTTCGGAGTCAGCCTTCAGTTATCTGGACAAATAATCAAGGAGCGACGAATAAGTCTCTCGAACGAGATGGTCGAAATCCTTCTGACCGTCAAAGGCTAGGAACAAGCTGAATCAAGATTCTAACATACTGCAGAGAATAGAGACTTACAAGAATCTTTTGAGAATTTATGTCTAGATAGCAATGAATATAATTTTCAATATTTTTTTTCAGATGTAGTCACAAGTGAGCTTTACAGGTTGTACTCTTTTTTCTTTACTAAAGTTTTCTCAAGTTGAGTTTTTACTTGGTAAAGTTTTTAACGAGCCAACCATCCCATATAATTTAACAAATTAATAAAACTCATTATGCATTAAAAATAATTATCTTGATGATTAACAATGTTTACAATTTTCTACATTTTTTTTTCTTAATTTGTATAATTTTCTAAATTTTTCTTTTTTCCGAACATGAGCCAACCGTACGACACACGACCGTTAATCCTTAACTATGCCCGTACCGGCATGGCACAGTTCGTTTATTTGACGAGCCATAATAGGCCATGCCAAAACGGACCGTGGCTAGGCTAGACCCGGCACGGTCCATTGGTCAGCCCTGTTCAAGTACCAGATTATGATGCGAGGGATCGCTTGCAATTAGGGTATGTTTTGGTTCAATAGAGTTTATAGTCGCGGTAGAGCACAAAGGGGATGTAGCTCAGATGGTAGAGCGCTCGCTTAGCATGCGAGAGGCACGGGGATCGATACCCCGCATCTCCAACCGCTTATTTTTTTGAATTTCTGCAGCTAATGTGCATGTGCATCGACCGCATGGAAGATGAGTCTAATTTAATACAACTTTACCATTTAAGTACCTTTGGTAGTAAAGAAGCTCCGCCTCCATTTCACTATATCTATCTACTGTTCCTAGTGCTAGTAAAATTGTCAATTGATCTTCTAACAGTCTACTCATTTCGGCTGAAAAAATTGGGTTACGACTAAAATTACACTGTATCTGATTAAAATTACACTATAGCTGATGGTGGCTTATTTGATGTAATTAAATTTAAAAATTAAAAATAAAAAACAGGTTAGCTAATCACAGATAATGTAAACAAATATTAAAAAAATCAGCAAAAAAGCTAAAATAAAATAAATTTATAAATAGTACAAAATGAGCTAGAAGCTCAAGCCGAGCGGCGACGTAAGTCAGTTCTTTGTGACTCCTCTAGCGGGTCTTCTGTAGATTTGTCATTGCAAGCGATCTTTAAACTTAGGAAGTGCAACCTGGAATCTATTGCCTCAGGTGTTGAGCTAATCTATTATGGATTTTGGATGGTCGATTCTTTGTTGGAATCCCCGGCATATCTGAGAAAATCCGCTCCTAAAAGCGCTCTCCTGAGCGACAACAGGAAGAACGAAGCGATAAAATATCGCTGAATGAATGCTGAATGAATGGGATGCTAGACGTGTATATGCTTAAGAAAGAGCTGCTGGATATATCCAAATTCAAAGCCCATCAAAGACTCTCCTACATAAAGGTACCAGAGTCCATCCAAATGATATTAAGCAAAATCCTATTCTGGGGAGTGACAAAGGGATTTTACGTCTACTTAGAGATTGCATATCTCTGTCACGTCCGCTTATCCCAGCTATCGATAAGGTCCGATGATCATCAACCTGCTAACATAATACAAGAAATATTACATAATATGCAAATGTTAGGTTTCATTAGTTCGGTCAAAATTATGGTGGAGAGAAGTAAATTTAACTTCTTAGAGGAATGCACTTATCATCCACCCCACAAAGAAATGCACCCCATAATCATTGTACAAAGCAAGATCTGTCTGCAAAGTTGTAGCATTTTAAGTAGACCCTCATTTTGGGGCCCTGTTTTGAAGTGAGAAATTTTCTTGATTCCTACAAAAAATTGAAGGGTTCGGAATCCTGCAAAATTCCTATAAACTCCGTTCGTTGTAGATAGGACCTTACTTTTGACCGAGTGACATTGCATGGAGTCGAGTAGATTTTAGTTGCAGCATCAAATTTTGACCCGAGCAAACAACGTTGCATCTTAAAAAGAAAACAATTTGTCGATTCGCCTAACGCAAGCAAGACTAATGAAGGTGTCGGAGATTTGTGGTTGGTGTGTTGGTACTATAGTATGTGCGGTATTCGATGATCGATGGTGTATCGAATGGTTGGAGATTGGTAGTCATGGACTTAGCGATCTGGTGCTTTAGCGATAGCGATCGGTACTCGGTGGCTCCGTGGTCGGTAGCAATGCGGATATTTTTTTCAAGTGTTTCAAGCAGATCGATCGTAATTCCCGGGTACTTGTTGTTTTCGAATACCCGTTGAGCTAGCGGTTGTAATGTGTGGTCTAAGATTGATTACTAAATAGCGATAAGATGTATGATCATGGATGACCTGATTGATGGTCGTTGAATGTTTGGTTCTTGTCTATGGATAGGCGAGGGTGTGCTTCGAGTGTGTGTATGCTGATCTTGGTCAAGTTATATAAAACTTGTGTCGGAAAACGTTCTTTGGTCTTTGCATGTACAGGGGGCGTGGAGACGATCATGGTCAGTGACGAGGAGAACCGGGACTGAGATGAGGAAGTGTGAGGTCCAGGCGGTCGAGGATGTCACGCGAGGTGATTGGGCTCATGCTGGAGCATATGATGATTAAAATGTGATGATTCGTGAAGAAACTACGGGCGGTGCGGTCTAGGAGGCTTTGACACGGTGGTTGATGATGATGTGATAAAGATACATGAGGTGTGTTCCTGGAGGCTTCGTCACATGATAAGATTAGAAACATTATGGCAGGAGTCCGTAACAGAAAAGATTAGAGATTGGTGAAAATCCGTGTTTGAAAGGGTTTCAGGTCTTTTGATTTTTTTTGAAAGAGATAGAGTTTGGTGTTCATATTTGAGGTGGGTACGGTTTGGATATTAGCCTATAAAAGCAAGGGAGGCTAAGGGCTAATTTGTGACTTTTGAGAGAGTTCTAGTGCGGTTCTGTGAGGGTTTTTATCGAGAAGGTTTCTAGAGGTACTTGTGAGGGTACTTTTTTAATCCACAAAATTCCAGCAATAAAGTTTGTCTTGAATCCATCTGGTTCTTGATTTATTAAAGTACGTTGGTGATTGCTGGTGGTTTGGATCATACGACGACCAGCAAATCGATTGGGTGAAGCGGTTGAACAGATCAATCGATTGAGCAAAGAGGTCGAATAAATTAGTTGATCAAGTGGTCGTATGCTGGGCATCTGATCAGGCGATTGGTTTCCAAGTAGTCGAAAATATCATCAATCGTCTAAAAACTTTAAAAAGATGGCAACAATCATTCACCCCTCTGATTGCAGTAATTGATCCTACATAAACGATGTATAAGCCTTTGTGACCATAAAAAACCAGACATTGCTGACTGCAATCTGTCTGGAGCTGCATCAATGCTACCCATACTGAATTTTCTAAGACTGCCCAAAATCTGGTCGAAGAGTGCAGGTTAAGAATCAATGGTATGGTAGGTTTGGGCGTCAGAAAGTATTGAGCGTGGCTCAAGTCTATGCGCATAAGAATCGATTTGCATTGGATTAGATTACTAAATGCTCAACGAAGTTGTTAAATTTTAGGTGGTATTGCACGCCTCCGACATGCAATTCAATTGTTAAAACGAGCAGATCATTCAGAAATCAGAATGTAGGTCACCATGATCCAACCTAACCCCACTCAAGTTTCCAACCACGCTATAAAGCTGCATTGCTCGTGCATCTCTTCTCAGTCCTCAAAAGCAAAGAACTGAACGAAGCAGCAAACCATGGAGCAGAAGCTGTCCATCCTCCTCTGCCTCCTCTTCCTCTGGGCCGGCTCCGGAAACGGCCTGCGCCTCCTCCACGACGTCGACACCGAGCACGGCTCGGAGTTCGCCTTCGGCTCCATGGCCGCGGCGGGTGCCCAGGCCGAGCCGCTGGACCCGTCCTTCGACGACTACGAGAACGAGATCAGCCGGGTCGAGTTCGAGCCGGAGCTCGGTACGTCGTACGCCGTGGCCGCGGCGCCCGTCGCCGCAGCCGTCGGGCCGGCCGCAGCCTCCGGGCCGGCCGCCGCCGTCGCTGCCAGGCCGGCCGCAGCAGCCTCCGGGCCGGCCGCCGCCGCCGCCGCCGGCAGCAGCAGCATGAAGTGGTGGCTGCCGCCGTCGACGATGCCATCGTTCCCGTTGTTCCCGAACCCCGGCATGCCCGGGATGCCTGGCATGCCCGGGATACCCGGCATCGGCATGCCGCTGCCGGGCATGCCGTTCAAGCCGATTGGCTGGGGCGCGCCGGCGCCGCCCGGTCAGGCGCAGCCGACGCCTCCTGCCGCTGCCGCCGCGAACGCTGAAGACCCAAAGACGAACCAAGTCATCAACTGAGAGGATGAGACTCGCAAAATTTACTACTTCATACTAGCACGTAGTCTACTTCTGCTGTCCTTTGAGATGAAATGTTTAGGACGGTTGCTGCTTGAAGTTTACCATGGAGGATGGACACAAATTTATGTTTCAACTTTCAACTGAGATAAAAGGATCCAAGATCCGGCTTTGTCATGGGAATTAATTTGATGATACACACCGTCGCGTTGCTTCTTCTTCCCCTCTCTCTTTTTGAGGGAATGAATGTCACGTTTCCTCTTCTTCTCCTCTCTTTTTTTAGAGAATGAAGGTCACGTTGCTTCTTGTGTCCATGGTTATGTTCTTTTAGGATACGACAGGTGGCTTTTGTTTATATTTTTTAAGATGTCAGCGGATCATGAAGATGTAGATATGGACGACACGCACGGCTTTAACTTAGAAAGCTATTTGTAGAATCCGCTTTAAAAAACTACCTCATTTATTACTTTCGAAGAAGCCAAAAGATCATAAGCAAAAAAATATACAAAACCTATAATTCCTGCCTCCTGGTGAGAAAAATTGCATGCCTAATCTCAGCCCAGTCTTCTTTTTTTTTTCTTTGAGAAGGCTCAGGCCAGCCTTGTATAAGCCGGTCTCCCGCAAACGCCTGAGGGCTTGTTCTTTTTGGCTACGGTTTATGACTTTTGGCTGAAATTTTTGAATTTTGGTTGTTTACGGTACAGATTACGGAGAGATCGATACTCATTTGCAATTTTGGCTGGTATAGATATTAAGCTTTTAACATGTACTACATTTAACTTATAGACCCTATCTTAAGAAAATACTTTATTTAAAAGTTATGTACTATAGCGACTGCTAAAAACCGATCGACTTGTGGCTTGAAGAACATGCCCTGAGCTATTCCCATTAGCATGAGCCGATCCTCCTTAAAGACCCATTAGGCCTACAAATACACATCGTCTTGGGCCTAGTCAGCCCAATCCGTTTTCAGGAAGGGCCCACCAACCAGTGTCCTAATCGGCACAGAACTCCGTGCAGCGGCCGATCTGAGCCGTCCATCAGTCAGGCCCGGTTAGGGTTTCCCCCTTCTCCCAATACCCTAGCTCTATAAATAAGACGCGAGAGCCCTCGCTTCCATCCACACATCCAAATCCCCTGCTCTCCGCCGCCGCAGCCGAGAGCGAGAGCGCGAGCTCCACCACCGCCGCCGCGATGAGGGCCAAGGTTTGTTCCCGGTCCTCACCTCTACCTTCTGATCTGATTGCATGTTAGGATTGCGTGGTTGCCCCGTGATGATGCTATTATTTAGATGTAGCACTGTGTTGGTATTGTATAGATGTAGTGTTTGCTTCGTATGTTTGATGAGAGTAGCTGCGCTTGTATGTTTAATCAAATAGTTTTAAGGTTTTTGAGGCGCTTGTGGTTCTCCGTGATGACGAAACACAGATGACGAGTCCGATCTAATCCATTCCATTAAGCCATGGGGACAATCGAGGCATTTGTCTGAGAGAACACTGATTAGTTTTTCCTTTTGGTCGTTGTTTTTTCTTTGCTGTTTTTCCGGTTATTTTCTTGTTATGATTGTGTCGATGGTATTGGCATGATGAGGAAGACAATTGTTTTCTGATCTATTCGATGAGAAATTCCTCCTACTCATTCTGAATGCCAAATCCGCTGCATATTCGCTTTGTTCGTTTCACAGATAGGTATTGCTTTGTTCGTTTCATAGACAGGTTCATCTTGCAGTAGTGTTCTGCTTGGTACATCGGGATCACCTCTTGTTTGTTCTGTACTGGATGATCATTTAACAAAATTGAGTAAGTTTGGGACATGAGGAAGAACATTTGGTCCGTGTTTCTGATATTCCGTGATGAATTAAAATGAAACACTCGTACTTCTGATCCCAAAACACATGACAACGAAACCTTTTCCGTTTGTGTCATCTGCTCATTGTCGTGAGAAACTACTTTTAACCTATTCTTTTTGCATCTAATCCACCCGAGTGTCCGACATTGTGAGCTGACGAGCAGTACATTTGTTTGCAATAATTTGCAGTGGAAGAAGAAGAGAATGAGGAGGCTCAAGAGGAAGCGCCGAAAGATGAGGCAGAGATCCAAGTAGGTGGGCGACGCCGAGGAGAAGCTTCTTCCCGCGCCGCAGCATTGGCAGTTTGGCACATCGGGATGATGGGAGTCTCCTGATTCTTGGTTGGACGACGGGGCCTTCTGATTCTTGATCTATTCTGGTGGTTATAGCCGTAGGAGATGCGGACCCTTCTTGCTTCTGGGTTAAATTTAGCTGTTTAAGAGGCTATTTATGTTCCAGACTGGGTTTTATGTAACGTGATGATGATCGCATGTTGCCTTATGACTCGAGTTTTACGCGGTTTATCGAATTTGAGGTACCCTGAAATATATTTTCCTGCCTTGCTGTTCTCTGGTATGAGGTGATTGCTTGCTCGGCGGTTTGTTGCAAAGAAGCTGGAAATTCTCTGATGTTGCGTTGCTTCAGAGTTGGATTTGGAACTACATTTAATTTTTTTCGTCACTGGTCGTGGTGCCCTATTGATCTGTTCTTGATGTGGACTCTGTTGATGCTTTGCTCGTCTGCGTCCTGCATTCTGCTGTGAAGGCAAAGGCCAGGAGAGACACTGAGCTGGCGGGTGAGTACCAATCGGGCGGAGTTCAATCTCGGGAGAGCTAGTTGGTTCGTTATGTATTTGGAAATTAAAAATTGGGATGCCACAGACTAGCATGTGTCGTTCGGAATCAGTTTGTGAAGTTCAGTGCGAGCAAGTACCAAACTACCAGTAAGGCAGAAGTGTAAAGCTTCGGGAGTGTTAACTAGCTGGTTCATTACGAATCTGAAAATTGAGATTTGGGTTGGCATACTGGCAAGCAGGGGATGAATTTACGATGATCGGTTTGTGTCGTTTGGAAACACTCGAAGCCTGTACAAGTTTGAATCGGACCGAGATGAAATGATTCCGATGATCAAGAGGATGAAGATTGATCATTTTATCTTTGTTTGTTACTTTGTTAAAGTTTTTTTTAAAAATAATTTGTTATGTGTGGCTGAAACTTTTGGTGTAAGATGTTGTGAACTTATTTTATACTTTTATTTGATCCATTTCTTATTTCTTTCATTCTTTCATACTTATATAGAAGTCTAAAGAGCAATAGTTGTATAAAGTTATCCACACACCAAAAGTATCATGTATTGCTTAATTTTTAATGTGCACGTTTACATGAAGTATTTACATCAAGAATTTATATCAAGTGATGAAATATCTATCATCATCTATCAAATTTACAATATTATAAATTATTCCAGGTAACAATTCTTCCTCTAAATATCATATGTCTTGACATGTAGCATATCATGCTAAAGTCGACCGTCTAGACGACCTAGACGTTAGGCTCCTGTTTGTCGTCCGTTTAGCCTCTACTTGGACATTGCTAGTGGTGACCCCTGGACTGAGTAGATGACGATGGGGCACAACACAAAAGGCTGGTGTTGCAGCTGCACCGCTCCCTTATCCGCGCGCTGGACCGTGTGTGCCACTGTCAGGCTGGGCAAGAAAACTGGGTTCACTTGGCCAGCATCGTCCGTGGAGGCCATGGCGAGGGCAAGCCTAAGCTCTTCGGCGCAGCTTCGCCCGTGCACATTCCTGCGCCGCAACGGCATCGCCCCGTCCTCCTCCGTGCGTCGCCGCCGCCGTTGCCAGAGAGGTGTGGTCACCTGCGCGGCCGCCGATGCCGACGTCGTCGGCCTCTTCGACGCCGCCAAGCTCACGGTAATGAAGCTCACCCACGTTTACGTCCGGTGGCAGTGCCAAGTGCACGTCGCTCACGAGGTTGTCTGTTCGCTTGCTGGCTTTCAGGTGGACAAGTTTGTGAAGAGCGGCATGGTGGTCGGGCTGGGCTCCGGCCCGGCGTCCGGTCTCGCCATCCAGTACCTCGGCACGCGACTTCGGCGAGGATCTCTAACTGGCATCGTTGGAATACCCTCGTAAGTCCTGACTGCTTGAGTTAACCTCCATGGATCACTTGTTTCACATCATTGTGCATCCTGTACGGTCTCTTGCTCTTGTTCTACTTCTTCTTTGATGTCGATGATGATACAATTTACTAGTTTTGGACTCAAATCGGCCGCATCTAATCGGTTCTTTGGGTTGATCAGCCAGGTCCATGCTTAGTGCAAGTGAGGCAGAGAAAGCAGGGATACAGGTTAACAGCTACGAGGAAGGCACCCAAGTATGCGCAGTTGTACAACAATTGTAAATCTCGTAGATAGCTAAAGAAGGTAGCTGAAACCGTGCTCACTGACGTATAGATTGATTTTGCCTTCACCGATGCAGATATGATCGAAGAGGGCACACTGGCTGCTGTCATTGGGCGCCGGAGAACGGAGAGTGGAGAGCCTTCTTTCATGGAGGAGAAGGTAGGCAAAGCTCTTTAGAAACATCAGCCTTTCATTTGTGCTCCATGCCTAAATCATCACTGATTCATTCATCCACTAAAAATTCAAACAACCATGGGGCATAGTAGGTTACTAAGTTCATTAAAACTGGAATTGTCATTTACTGTAGATACTTTGTTACGTGAATATTTCCTCCCCCTAAATGCAACTCTTGTTTGGTCTGTTTCCACAGGGTATCGCTAAATCAGCTGGTAAACTCGCCTTCATCATTGGCCACGACAAGTATGTGAAAGGCATCGAGGGTTCCATTCCAGTCTTGGTCAAAAGTGTAAGCAATCTCCTACTACTAGAGTGCAGATCAGTTTTCTGCAATGTTCATTAAGAGAGGAACAGATCATTTCAGGGAAATTGGATTGACACTGCTGAAGAGATCGATGATTTGTTCCTAGGTGACGCCGAGGTGTGCTCATCTATCTGACAATGACTTCTAAACTTTCATACTTTGAACAGCTACTGGATTTGTCAATCTGAAACCTTTCCATGCATCACCGCTACGTGATTGCTCGATGAAGGTTTGGAGGAGGCCATCATTTGGAACTGCCGGTCCATTGGGAGGCGACTTCCCATTGGTTACTAAGGAGGGCCATCACATGCTTGATGTTATCTTCACGACTCCCATCCCGGATCTTGGTATGCCAATGGAAGATTGTTACTACTTGAGGAGCTAAATTCAACTTGATCTCAAATGGAATCCTTTGGTATATTGCAGCTGATGTAGCAGAAAGCCTGGAGAAAATCGCTGGTGTTGTGGACCATGGGATAATTTCCAGCATTCCGTAAATTTCTAAACTTGACTGACTCTGCACTATTGAAAATGTCCCGTTATTAGACCAAGGAAGCAACCATTGGCGTCCAAAGTTTTTTCTGTGCACCAATTGTTTCAGTTACTACTAGTGTATCTGTGTATGCACTGCAAGATTCTTACACATTGAAGAATCTCTTGCCGTGCAGATCATACGCTGTCATTGCATCGAACGGGGAAGTGCAGGTCTTGGATGCGAAGTCCTCGGTGGCACCGTAGCAGCGAAATCCTTCGGTCTGCTGAGTTACGGAGGAAGTATTTCCATTGCAAGTCGGCTGAAAAATGCAATGAGTTAATCGTGTGGTAGTATATTGTTTCTACCATTCGACACTGATGTCAGTATATGTATGCAACTCAGTAGATTCATGCACATGTCTAAAATTTTAGATCATACTAGCATCCTGAATATTATTCTCCTTTTGTTGGATCACAGGCCCCGCTCGTTTCGGCTTCAGGTTTTGGCTTCTGACTTATTTTTCGTTATTCATAAATTTTGTCTTTTTTGAACTTTTGGTTTTTTTAAGCTTTTTTCTGGTTCCTTTTTTCCGTATTCGTTTACGCTATCCGTGATGAGCTAGCATATTTTTTATTTTTAAATTTTTTTAAATTTAATTATGTCAAATAACACACCTTCAGTTACAGTAAAATTTTAGCTATTATAATATAATTTCAGTCATAAACCGCAGCTTTTCAAGTCCAACCGAGCCATTAAGTTGGCCACGTAGGTATCTTCCAGCATGATACCTACCGACCGGTACTATAGTTGTAGTCCCGAGAAAGGGGTTGGGCAGCAAGTATTGACTATAATATTCGTCTCAGGCACGTTCCAACAAAACGCGTAGACATTTTCCTTGTTCAAACTATGCCCGCTCCGACCGACTTTGACTTCTGATTTTGAGGTCCCCTTATTTTTTATTGAGTTTTTGATTTTTGATTTATTTTTTAGTATTTTAAAATTTTGTTTTTCTGACTTTTTAGTTTCTTTTGAGCTTTTTTACTGATTTTTTCTCATATTTGTTTATATTATCCATGATTGACTAATATATATTTTTTATATTTTTAAATTTAATTACGCCAAATAAGTCACCGTCACTAGTGTAATTTTAGCTAACTACAATATAATTTTAGCCATAAACCACTTTTTTCTGTCGAAACGAGGGGGCTGGTTCAAACAAAAAACGCCAACATGTCGGTTTCTAGTTTTATTTTTTTTGTTTTTTTTCTTTTTTCTTTGCATTATCTATGAAGATATAACGATGTTTTTTTCTTATTTTTTAATTGAATTCAGAAAAAACTAACATATATTATAATACAATTTTAGCCGATAGTCAAAAAGCTGCAGCCAGCAGTCGATTGGAAGGGCACCTATATTTGTAATTACTCTATCGAACTCTCCCATAGCTGAATAGAGGGGAAAAATGAAACTACGAATTGTGATGAACTATATATCTAAGCCACTGGTGCACTCAAAGGACGGCCGCGATCAAGCTAGAAAGCGATCGGATGGTCATGGGATTTTAGGCGACGTGGCAAACCCTGCGCTTAATTTGGGAAGGCCCGCTTTCCTTAGGTATCACATCACGAGGTGAATCGTGGATGGGAAATGGATACAAATCAATTTCTCTACTATTCGTATTTATATTTGAACTTGCATACAAAATATAAATGTGAATATGATATAAATTTTCACTCTACAAAATGTTTTTAACGAAGCAACATACATATTTTATTGTAATACAACTTATTAGTTGAACATGTTTTTTTAATTTAATGTGAATTCATGCTTTTTAGGTAAAATAAATGAATTAGAATGATTATGCGTGACAGTACAAGGATAAAATATCATCAATATCTTCATACTATAAATTATGAGGATATCTAGATTGGACTGAATTGAGTAGATATTCGATTAGAATTCATATTCGTTACAATATTATATTTATATTTGTATTCAAGAATATTCAAATTTGCATTCATTTATAAAATACGAATATAAATACAATAAGAATGTTATTCGGTCCGTATAAGATCTATTTTCACCCTTGTGTTGACCTAGTAATCTGCGAACTCTTTTAAAAAAGCTATAAAAAGACAGTAATCAGCGAAGGGACCAAACGCGTTCCATCAAAGTACGATTCATATGACCCAGTCGGTTCAAACAAGGTCATACACGCTTTGCATGACTCGCCTTCAGCCAGACGCGATACCTTGCGTGCTACTACCACTACTACTACATGGAGAGAAAGAGAATAATACCTAAATACTTGGGAGGGGAAGACTGGAGGGGAGCAAACGAAACCTATCGCTTTGGCAAACATGGCGTCGGAGCTGACGCTCAGAAGAATCCAATCGATCTGTCGTCTCGCTGGACATCGCCGGTTGCAGCCGTTCAGCCGCGGGGAGGGGCTCCGCCGTCTTCTCTCTCCGGCAAGCTATCAATCGTTCTGCAGCAACGTGTACGGGCAAACCAGTACTGACACCGCAGTCAAGGTACGCCCTTCATCCAAATTTCTCCCAAGATGTAGTGCCTCTTTCTATAACTAAGTTTAAGGATTGTAGTTTGAACAAATAGAATTATGTTATGTATTATTCAGCTTTCATGTTCAGTGTCAATTCAATTCTAACTTTCTAAGGTTCTGGTAATCACAGAAATAACTTAGGTAAATATCAACTAGTTCATTAAGGGAGGGTTGCTTTCTAGTTGTACATACCTCCGATTCTGAATTTGAAATACATTTGAACTTCTGGTGAATGGTTTCTATCATGTTGAACCATGTATCTATTGCTTCACCCCGGAGAGTTCCTCTATTTATTGACGCCCTCTGCTTGTAATGGACGTGCAGGATCAGGATCATTTCGATAGGTTTTCAGATCCTCAGGTTGCTCATGAAGATCGCCAGTTCATTGAATTCTTGGACAGGATGCTGGATGCGATAAGAAATCCTCATAGTCTTGCACAGATACAGCGTGAGAAGCTTCCAGATAATCTGCAAACATTGGACGATGACATATGAGTTAAAGATTCTCTTGCTGGAATACAGGAGATAAAGAAACGTGATAGTTTATGTCATGTAAAGTGACCTTGTGATAAACCATGTCAAACTTCAAAATGTGAGATTGCCAGTTCAGGTTCAAATTATGGACCGTAACATCAGCGATGTCAAATATATTATGTATTTGGAGGATTTTTTTTACGACTGATTTCATACCAAGTATCAACTGTCATTCAGAAAACAAATATATGGCCAATCAATTAACTGCTATTCCATGATGTTCTATTCAGTAACAGCTGAAGAGCAAATATGTTAAATTGTGAATTTCTTGCAAGTAGACTTGTTTATTCATCAATTCATGATATTTTGATCATGTAGTCATTAACCGACAAATATTTCTTCTCAAGATTTGAACAGACCTATTTGTCATCTCCATTGTACCACCGTACCACCACGAGTCAAGGAGTCCTCTGCTCCGTGCGCAAAGCCCTGTGACATGAATTCAAGCACCTGTAGCGATCGTTCTAACATTGTCAAACTTATTAATAAGGTGTAGCCATGTAGCAGTAGGGAAAACAATGAAATTATCTTTAGATCAGTTAAAATGATCTACTGCCATGTAGCAGTAGGGAAAACAATGGAATTACCTTTAAAATGATCTACTGACTCAATTGGTTGTACAAGTTTCATCTTCGCACCCTTCCTCTGCAATCCAAGCCTTGTGTTATCCAAGACCATAATTACAGGAAAGATAATTGAACATGCCAAGCCTTGCTGTGAAAATGTTAAAGCTCGCAAAACAATGTTTTTCTCCAGCAGGCTGCGATATGTGTTTTGCTTAGATAATAAGAAAAGGCCTGGGTAGAGGGCGAAACGCACAACAAAAGCAACAAAATGACTTGAAAAAAATGCTCATGTCACTAGGCAAAAATGACCAATTTTTGAACAATCCAGATGCCAATGGCACGTTATGCTTAGATTTATCTAGCCAGGGGAAAACCTTTTTTTACGAGGAAAATCTTTTTTAGAAATCTTAAGGGGCTCATAACAAGATCTAAATACAGCTTCTAGAAATCTTTGTGGCCTATGATAATATCCATAGTTTCCCTATCCAGGCCTGTCACTATTCACTGCTGAATTACTGCACGAACATAGAACATCATCAATGATGTTCAAGTTCAAGATTGAAAAACATACACGCTAAACCGGCAGAACTTAAAAGAGTCACAGGAAAAACTGTCATCATTGACAGCATTGAACTTTTGACGAATTAAATGAACCTTACTGATCAGAATGAAGCCACAATACCTGCGCACAGGAGATGCAGGAGCAACATGGACCTGACACATGCCATGAAGTCATTTCAATTTCTGTAGAGAAGTATAATGTTTGAACTGGTTTAATATGAGTTAAACAAAAGGAGAAAAATGAGGGGAATATACATTTTTTGCTGACAATTTCCTATTATATGATTATATCTTGGCAAAAGATGAGATAGAAGTTCACAAACCAGAAAATAGCAACAAAAGGGGCCTGGATGCTTAGTAAGTCAGTAATGCTTTTAGAATTGAGAGTTTAGGGTTCGTCTAATGTGCAACTGTGCAAGCAAATTAACTCACCCCTTTTTCACATGGAAACATTGAATCACTGCATAAGAAGAGCTTTGCTGTAGGCAACAGTTTGTATAAAAATGAGTTCTCCTTTGATCATCATCAGAAGATCAGATCATTGCCATTGGGAAACATCACAATCAAATTGCCATTACCTAGAAGATAAGGACATTGGCATTGAACACTAAGTTGGAATGGAGAAGACAACAGAGTCAGTGCATGGAAAAATCTTGCAAATATCACCTAACCTTGCATTCTAGAGTACATAACAACAGAATAAAATAAACGAATTCTTAAATGGCTAAACCAGATCAAAATGGCTTTTCTGTAATTCCTTGCCAGGAGATACACAATAGCGAAAAGGCATTATATACATAATGGCATTTTCAGTTAACCTGCAAACTAGGTTAAGCAAAATGTAACATACTGTCATTTCATTGGGATGACATTATAGCTGATCCTGAATATATTACCCAACCCTCAATTGTAGGTATGACCCTATTGTCTGATGAGGCGCCGGTCTGGCGCCCGATTAGCGCCTAGGTGAACACTGGCAACATGGTAGGATGATGAAGCTAGAAGAAAGTGGTACCTTGTCCAAATAGTTCAAATTTTGTTTCATTTTAGTTACAGAGGGTGATAAGAACAAAGGAAAATATGTCCCACTATTTTTGGCACAGTGGTTTAACAAGGCTTTAAAGTGTGAAGGTGCATAATGAATTAAACAATTTGCAGAGTTATCATTGCTGAACCTGCGTGCTGTTGTCAGGGTGAGTGGGGTAACATAGATCCGGCCTGGGAATGTAACCTTCTTCTTTTAATTCTAGAAGGAGGCTCTTCAAGGACATGTAAATATCTTCAGAATCAGGGTGGCTTTTGTCTGCTGCAACAAATAAATGGCTGGTGTTATTAACATCTACCCAGCTGTAACCAGGTATCTTCTGGACTTTCTTATCCTTCATCAGTCTTCTCACTTTTGACACACCATCCCATCGCCCAGCAACCGCATTTATATTGGACATGAGCACATAATAACCAGAATTATGAGGATCCAACTTGAATAGTTCTTGGGAAGCAATCTCTGCAAGTTCAACGTTGCGATGCACACGGCAAGCATGGAGAAGAGCACCCCAAATACCAGCATCCGGCTTGAAAGGCATGTTAGCAATAAATTGCATGGCTTTATCCAATTTCCCAGAACGACTGTATAGGTCAACCATGCAAGCAAAGTGTTCCATTCGAGGTGCAATCTGATATTCCACAGTCATGGATTGAAAAAGTCGGAGTCCTTCTTGAACCTGTCCAGCATGAGCACAAGCAGAGATCAAAGCAAGGAATGTTACATGATCTGGTTTGAATCCTTTCTCTTGCATGCAGCATAATAAACTCACTGACTCTTTAACAAGACCATGAGCCCCATATGCAGCAATTATACTATTCCATGATACTTCATTCTTCTCAGGCATGAATTCAAAAACACGAAGAGCCAATTCTAAGTTCCCACATTTGCCATACATATCTATGAGAGCACTCTCAGCAAACAAGTCTGCTCTTATGGGACCCTTTATGATGACACCATGAATCTCCTTTCCATAATATATAGCTGGTAAGCTCGCACACGCTGATAGGACAGAAGATATGGTCACATTATTGTACTTTACTCCTTCCATACTCATTTGACGGAAAAGATCAAGAGATTCTTCTGGTTCTCCATTCTGTGCAAAGCTTGAAATCATCGAGTTCCATGCCACCTCATCCTTAGCAGACATCTTAGAGAAGATATAATGGCTCAGGTCAAGTCTGCCGCATTTCGCATACATATCCATTAGTGCACTCTCCACATAACACCTTCCTTCATATGCATTTTTTAGAACATAGCCATGGAGTTCCTGACCAAGCTTCATAGCAGCCATGCTAGCACATGCTGGCAACATGCTAGCTACCATGACAGCATTTGGTTTGACGCACAGATCCAGCAGGTACCGGAACATTTCCACCGCCTCTTCACTCATCCCATTAAGAACATAACCCGAGATCATTGTACTGCCAATAACCACATCGATGGCCTTCGCAGCATCAAAGACATTCTGTGACATCTTCACATCCCCGCATTTGAAATAGATGTCCACCAAAGCACTCACCAAGAAGACATCCATGTGCACAATATTCCTGACAATGTAACCATGTATCTCCTTCCCCTGCTTGAAACCATTCAAGTCGGTCAAAGCCGGTAACAAGCTCACCAGTGTAACTGAATCTGGTTGAATACCACTCTTCTGCACATCACAGAACAGCCCCAATGCCTCGTTGACAAACCCATTCTGAACGCACCCAGATATCATCCCATTCCAGGTTACCAAGTCGTCTCGCGGCATCAGGCCAAACAACCTCCAAGCATCATCCAAGCGCTGGCATTTGGCGTACATTGACACCAAAGTGTTAGCCACAGCAACCTCTGGCTCTAACCCAAACTTCACAGCGAGAGAGTGGAGCTGCACCCCAGACAGCAAGTCAGCCTCCACGGCACAAACAGACAGAAAGCACGCCAACGTTGCGAAATTGGGCTCGCAACCGGACGCCCTCATGTCCCCAAACAGCCCCACCGCGCTCCCCACGTTCCCACCCTTGACGTACCCGTCCATCATCACATTCCACAGGACGCAGTCCCGCTCGGCCATTCCGTCGAACACCTCGCGCGCGTCCCCGAGGTGGGCGGCGTCCGCGTACATCTTGATCAGCGCGCTCCCAACGTACATGTCGCGGTCGAGCCCGAACGCCCGCGCGGTTCGGTGCACGAGGCGGCCGAGGGCGAGCGCGCCGAGCGCGGCGCAGGATTTGACGACGTAGGGGAGGGTGTGGCCGTCCGGGAGTGGCGCGGAGGGGTGGGCCCACATCTTGACGTAGAAGAGGACGGCGAGGCGGTGGTGGCCGGCCGTGGTGAACCCGCGGATGAGCCAGTTCCAGGGGAGCGCGGATGCGGCGGCGGCGGGCGGGAGCGAGGAGAAGACCGCGACGGCGTCGCGGAAGCGGCGCACGAGGACGTACATGCCGAGGAGACGGGTGAGGAGCGTCGGGTGGGTAACGAAGAGGACGCCGGAGGTGACGGCACGCGCGTGGATTTGGAGGCCGAGCGGGAGGTGGGACGGGGCGACGCAGCCGCGGAGGATGGCGAGCAGGCGGTCGGCGGAGGGGGCCGTCGTTGCGGAGGCGGTGGTGGAGAAGGCGGCCGAGAGGCATTGCCGCGGTGATGTCCTTAGGCGGCGGAGGTACGGGAGGCGCATGGCAACGCCGACGAGGGCGTCGAGGAGGGAAAGGCGAAGCGGCGAATCGCTGAGAGTGCGGTTTGATTTGAGGCTTCAATTCTCCCCCAGTTCCCACGCTCAAGTAGGTCACGCGCCGCTCACGTGCCATACACCTATCTATCTCGCAACTCCGCTTCGTCTCTGACCACCGTACGCTCCCGTAGTCCCGCGCCACCCACTCCGCCGCGCGCCCATGGCGACGATGTCTCGTGCCCTTGGCTCGGCGTTCATGGGCTTCACGCGGACCCCCACTGTGGCGCCGACCACGACCTTGCCCTCCCCGTGCGCTTCCTCGGCCCTCCTCCTGCACTGGCGCCGGAGCCGAGGCGGCGGCGCACGGCGGTTCTCGTCCGGCCGCAGCGCACGGATTAGCATGAGTCTCCGCGCCGGCATCGTCGGCCTGCCCAACGTCGGCAAGTCCACCCTCTTCAACGCCATTGTAAGTAACTAAGTGAGCACAACCCGTTGCCTCCTTTTCTTTTTGTTGTTGTTGTTGGTGCGAAGGATTCGTTTCGTCGCGAGCTCGAAGTATCCGGGAGAAAGAAATTTATCTTGCTTCTTGCTCTGCCGAGAAGATTTTTCGATTCGTCCACTGGTTTTTCTAGCAGATGAAGTGTGTATGTAGGGGCAACGGCACTGCATGCCAAATGTTCGATGTTTTGCCACATAGAGTGATAGAGATGCCGTTGTCCAACGGTTGAAATAGTTAAGATGTTCGATTTCTAAGAATTAAGAGGGTTTTAATGAATTTGCCATTGATTCCGTGTTATTCCTCTGGCTGCATAACTTGTGTTCTTGCAGTAGTGATTGCTTGATGGGATGTTTTTATGTTTTGCACGGAGAAATGCAGTCGACATATGTAGGACAGGTTATTCCTTGTAACAGCGAAATGTGAATTCTGTTTCTCAATGTTGTTAGGTTGAAAATGGGAAGGCACAAGCTGCAAACTTTCCCTTTTGCACCATAAACCCAAATGTTGGCGTCGTGGCTGTTTCTGATCCTCGCTTGCATGTGCTCTCAAAATTAAGCAAGTCTCAGCAGACGGTCCCAACATCCATTGAGCTTGTGGACATTGCAGGCCTCGTCAAAGGAGCAAGCAAAGGAGAGGTACTGGTCTCATTATTGTCTTCGTTTTACACTTCTACTAGTTCAGCACAGAGTATGTTGGTCATTTTGATCGTTGCTTCTCACTAGTTTATATAAGAGGGTATTGACTTGATCGCTAACATCAGGGACTGGGAAATCAATTTCTTTCAAACATTCGTGAAGTTGATTCCATACTTCAGGTCAGTCTGTTGACATCCTTATATGTGTTTTTGCACTCAGGCATTTGTCAAGTTTCTGGAAAGTATAACTTGCAATTTTGACATGCTTCATTCCAATGTTTCTTAATTACTGTATGTCATCATGTTGGTGTCCTTTTATGTTACAGAGATTAAATTAATATAATTCTGGTAGATGTTTCTTTCCGTCCAATTAAGTCGTACAATGTTTGAATATCTGATGACAGCCACTTTGTTTTCTGGCACTGCCACTCACTGATGACACTTGGTCCTTGTTGTGCTATCTTACATTTTTGTTTGTTGGAACTTGGAAAACATAATAGGTTATTAGTTGTTGAGATTTGAAGGACTAATTTAGCACCCATCTTTTTTATTGGATTCTCAGGTTGTGCGATGTTTTGAAGATGATGATATTGTTCATGTGAATGGAAAAGTTGATCCCAAGTCAGATATTGATGTCATTAACCTAGAACTTATATTTTCTGATCTTGAACAGGTAATTTGGTGAGAAGTTCTCTTATCTCCATTTGCTTGCTTAGTAGGATGAAAGATTTATGTATGTATTAAGTATTAACCATGTGTTTATGTTTATATATTAACCATGATAATTTTGTAAAAACTGCAGATAGAGAAGAGAATAGATAAGCTTAAAAAGAGCAAAACTAAAGATCCACAAGTAAAAGTGAAGGTAAGATATACAGGCTCTACCATTATTTGATGGTTTTCTTTTAGATTCCAACAGTTTTCATTACTCAGGAAGAAGCAGAGAGGTCAGGATTGGAAAAAATTCAGAAGGCACTTATGGATGGAAAGCCTGCAAGATCTGTTGTTGATTTGGCTGACCATGAGAAAGAAGCTATACAGCATCTTTGTCTGCTAACTATGAAACCTGTCATTTATGTTGCTAATGTAACAGAGTCCGATCTTTCTGAACCTGATAGCAATCCTCATGTCAAAGAGGTGACGAAGTTAGCATCAGACTTGCAATCTGGCATGGTTACAATATCAGCTCAGGTTTGTGATAACATGTGCATCTGACGGTATTTTATTTTATTTTACCTGGATATTAGACAATGTCACCAAATCTATTATCCATCTAAGCTAACAAAATTGTGGGGTGCGTACCAGGTTGAGGCTGAACTTGCTGAGCTAGCATTAGAAGAGAGAGTTGAATATCTAAAATCTCTTGGTGTTACTGAAAGTGGGCTAGGGAATTTGGTAAAAGCAACATATAACCTTTTGGGATTAAGAACATATTTCACGACTGGAGAGAAGGTGAATCTTTTGTACTGTTAAGAGATTTTTTTTGGGCTGTTAATACTAACTTTCAAATCCATATTTCCTTTTGCCAGGAAACAAAAGCTTGGACTATTCTTGCGGGTTTTATTCTTCATGCTTACAATGCTCTTATCGTATTATTTTAATTACTGTAGACACGAAGTTTTAGCTATGTGCTGTCTTACATTCTTACATGTTGTTATAGGCATGACTGCACCTCAAGCGGCCGGAGTTATTCATAGTGACTTTCAGAAAGGCTTCATTAGAGCCGAAACTGTAAGTTCAATGACCATAAAGCTTCAGTAACTCAATTTTCTTTTGCATGTTGACTTTGTTGAGGTCTGCCCTAGTTACATTTGGAGGTACTTGCATCTCTTTTGATGTACTATAGTATTATTCCCTGGTGTTTTTTTAATTTTTTTTACTCTACTATGACTTAGGTTTCTTATGATGATTTTGTTGCGGCGGGTTCTCTTGGAGCAGCAAGGGAGAAGGGACTGGTAAAAATATCTGCAGTTTTGTGCAATAAATACTAAGGTTAGAGACGAAGCACACAAGAAAATGTGTTTACTTCTTATGATCTCTGTCACTGCAGTTGAGGTTGGAAGGGAAGGATTATATTGTGCAGGAAGGAGATGTCATGCTCTTCCGATTCAACGTCTGACAACATTAGTCGCAAGAAGTTTCAATACATACTCGAATTTTGTACAAGCATACAAGGCAAAGCAAAATTTGCGTAGAGCATGAGATTTTGTCTTCGAGACATCAACTGTCCAATTGTCCATGTACTCGGCATTACTGCATTTTTCGGAGAAAGAAAATACCATGATTCATTGTTTCAGCTTTCGTGACATCTCCAGATACTCAACAGCTCTGCGCTGGAACTTGTCTTGACTTTAGTGACGGTGTTATGAATCGCTGGAGATAAACTTGTATGTTCCATTTCTAGTTACACTCTATATCATTATATATCTGTAGGTTGAACATTGTAAGCTTCAAACAAAATTTGATACGAGTATTATTTTGTCCAAGACGTACTTAAGCTTTACAGTCACTCGAGATGAGGTCTTTATTTTTCGTTGTGTTTTCAGTATGACACCTTTCCTCGCTGCAAAGATAAATCCATGGCAATTCATCTGTACAAATCATCTTTCTTTCCCAAAATTGTGTATCCTCGAGGCCACACGGTCCTCCGAAAGAGGCAGTGGCGGCGCGGATATACATATGCTGAAAGGCCCCTGCAAAAAGATAGAATAGTAGATTTGGACCCTTCCCCCTACTCCCCCAGCTCGCGCACAAGCAACTCTTACCTCGCCGCCGCCGGAGAGATGGACTCCCGCGGCTTCGATTCCGCCGGTCGCGTCTTCTCTAACGCCACCGAGATGTGGGCGGAAGAGATCGGCGCCACGGCCGCGGCCACCGCCTCAGCCTCCGCCGCGGAAGCTGAAGTCGCTCCGGCCGCGGCCGCCGCAAGCAACGGGGACGCCGGCGAGGAGGCAGGCGGCGACGGGCAGCGCAAGGGGTGGTACTCAAAGGCAATCGCCTACTGGCAAGTAAAGAGCACTCACTCGATCCCTTCCCTAAACCCTAAACCCCCAATCCATATGCATATTCCTCGCTGCAGATTTAGCTACAAGTTTCTTGATTTGGTGAATTAGGGCGTGGAGGCGTCGAACGAGGGGGTCCTGGGAGGGTACGGGTGCGTCAACGACGCGGACGTGAAGGGCAGCGACGTCTTCCTCCGCCCTCTCCTCGCCGAGCAATTCGGTGCCGCGAAGCGCCATCTCGTCGCGCTTGGTGAGTCCATTGCTGTAAAGAGCATTTGATTAGTGCAGTGGTGCTTGTTTCTGTGTGAGTGTTATTGCGAGTGGTTTCTTTTTGTGTGTGCGCTTATGTAGTGTTCAAGCTACGAAATCCTTGTGTGCTCTCTGTGATCTACTAGAGTTCTTACGTGTTGTCTCTGAAATTATGGCAGACTGTGGCTCAGGCATCGGACGGGTCACAAAGAATCTTCTTCTTAGACATTTCAATGAGGTATGCAAATATGCAACTTATCTTCTCACAAGCTTTGAGGTTGTACTATAGCCCCGAAGACCTGCCTGCTTATCCATACCATGAACTGGTTCTAGATCACGAAGAGTTACCTTCTCTCTCCATGCAGCTTATGCTACGTACATGTTGATATTGTCGCCAACCAACACATTTTCATTTTTTTTTCTTGATTTCACTCAACTTCAATTATGATTATTTTGTTTTGTCTGCAATATTTATCATTAGTTTTGATGTGCCTTATTTGTATCTTTCAATGATTCGTTTTAAACTGGAATTGGGTCCTTCAGGTTGATCTTGTTGAGCCAGTGTCCCATTTTCTAGAAGCGGCACGAGAAAATCTTACTGGGTCTATGGACCTTGGACAAGATGCACACAAGGCTGTTAACTTTTATTGTGTGCCTCTTCAGGTTGGTATATGTAGATGATTGTTATTGCGAGTTTCATACTCTTTGCACATTTCTTTGCCGCTTCTTTCCTGATGGTAAAGTTCACATCTTGCTTCAGGACTTCACTCCTGAGGAAGGAAGATACGATGTGATATGGATCCAGTGGTGCATAGGTCAACTTCCTGATGATGATTTTATTTCATTTTTTAATCGTGCGAAGGTAATTCGGTTTAGGCTCATTTATAATTTACATTTTACTGTTATGCCATTTTTTTGTTGCATTATGTTGAAGTATTTGTCATTTTGCCTGTGATTTGAAGTGTAAATTTAACATTTGTATTGTATGCAGAAGCACGCTATTGTGTCATACTATTTTCTTTTTTTAGAGAAAGGAAGATGATATTTTTCCCTTGGAAACAAAAGCTTACAGATGAACTTCTTATGCATCTGTAGAAAGATGATCATTGTAGTTTCAACAATTATTCTTTTTGTTGTATTGCTAGTTGGATACCAATGCTTAATTCCAATTCTATTGAATGAAGGCCTCCAATGTTCGCCTACTACTAGAGCCAAAATCTGAGTTAATACTATTTATATACGGATGTTCCAGTATTTATGCATGTTAATTAAACATACACTAATAATGTTGCTTCCAGGTTGGGCTCAAACCCGATGGATTTTTTATTCTGAAAGAGAACATTGCAAGAAATGGTATGTTTGCTGTATCAAATGGATTGTCTAATTACTGCAGTTATACTTTTGGCGATAAAATGACTACAATATACTTATGTGGAAATTACTACAATATACTGTGTGGTCAGGATTTGTATTAGACAAGGTGGATAACAGTGTCACTAGATCTGATGCATATTTCAGGGAGCTATTTAAAAAGTGTGGATTGTATATCCACAGCATTAAGGTATGCGTGTAAAAAAATCGCAAATGTTCTCAAATTACAAACATCACCTTCCCTATTAGCCCTCTAATCTTGCAATTTATAACAGGACCAGAAGGACCTCCCAAAGGAATTATTTGCTGTCAAAATGTACGCATTGGTGACAATTCAGCCAAAAATCCCAAATAATGGGAAGAGAAGGCGGCCTAAAAATTCACCTCGTATGATCCGCTCTTGAAAATCTCCATATTAGGCAGGCTGTTGCGCCAACATATTTGCCTGGCAATATATTGTTGTTGGCTTGTGTCAAGTTCCAAGCACAGAATTTTTTCAGTTTGATTTTTGCTTCATGTACATTTCATTTTGAACAGGCTCGAATTTTCCTGAGACCAAATTTATTCTTTTCTACTGTTGTTCGATTACCTGGTTACTGTTAAAGCATTTGATGTGTATGATCTCGTGATTCTGAGAGGAATATGATCCACGTAGGAGCATCTGAACCAAATGATTCCCATGTGCTTGCGATGCCCCAACTGTCTGTAAATCTGTAATATGATGGATACAATGATTGTGTATTAGGTGACTCAGTACTTGTGGTACTGGTGATAAGCTGGGTCTCTCTAAGTTATTATCGCATTTCATTTACGATCTGCAATTGCAAGAATGGCTTCTTCAGATTTGCCACGTTATAATTGTCTGATTTTTATACGTCGCAAAATTCAGATTTAGCTCTTGGCCAGTTTCATGGCCCTGACGAATAGGTATAGGTATCAGCAGGTTGTCAAACCATGGTTGAGGTACATGGAAATATTTAGTATTTTTTTGGGTCTTGGCTGTCGCCCAAGCTGTTCTGGGTTCTGAGCTTTCTCACAAGTACAAGTTTGTGCACTCTTCTGAATGTGTAAGACTAGCCAGAATACCCACAGATATTCCCTCTCCTCCAACATAATGCTTCTTGGAGTATTTCTGTTATGATTTAAGCCCGAAACCTTGCTGCCAGAGACAGCTCATGACGGGGACCCGCATCAAGCATATGCGCGTATCTGATGCTCTGAATAATTGATAACTAAAACCCAAGGGAGAAAAAAAAAGCAAACGATGTTGCAATTGGACAAGCCAATAGAAATGTTGATCCTAACTGGCAAAGGAATCATAGGATCAACTATCAAGAATAGCCCATTGGCCGGGGGATGGAATGTTAAGGCAATCACGGGTGATTGAATGTTAAGGCAATCAAATATCTTCACATCAGAACAGACATTAGTATACCAATGGAACTCGAACTGAATGGACATGTGAACCCATGGCAGAAAGACAAGACGAGCATTGTGCCTAACCTCAAAATATTACAAATCCTCTGAAATTTCTCATGCAAAGAATATTTTTTTGTCAGTTGCTCTTCCCGGTGGTCTTGGATGGAGGCAATGTCCCAAAAACAGCGTCCCAGAGTGATGAGGTGATTCCAAAGCCCTTGTTTTGGATTCTGAAGTGGTGGTTGAGGTGATACCGCTGCAAAAAGGGAAAAGTTGCGAGGTATGAAAGCCTCATGCCATCTACATGGAACAGCTAGCTTATTTACAACTTTAAGTGGAATTATGTTCTCACCTTGAGATGTTTTGCTGGGTCTTTGGATGGCTGTCCATGGTGCAAGTAGTAGTGAGTGCAATCGTACATCACATATCCCAACAGGCCACCACCAAAAAGTGCAGGAGTAGTTGATGGAGTTGCAAAAAACGCGACCAGATTCCAGAACTGCAAAAAAGAAACAAATAACCACTTCAATTTTAATGGGTCATGTTTTCTGGATGCAATTTGCAAATGGCCATATAAGCTCCATTCTCATCAAATAAAATTATATGCTCAACATTAGCACTTCCATTCCATGTATAATGGATTCAGGGCTATACCGGCACACACAAAATTGCTGTTGCAGCAGGAGGGAATACAAGTCTGAGTGAGTCCATAGGATGCTTATGGTGGCATCCATGAAGAAGGTAGTGTGCTGTGTTTGACCTGCAACATCGCATCAACAACCACTTGCTAAGCAGAAGGAAAGACCAAATGAAACATTAACAACTCAAGGTTGATATGTTCTTACCAGTAGCTTTTAGTCTCAATGTGGAATAGGAAGCGGTGCAATGTATACTCAATCAATGTCCAAATAAATACTCCAAAAAGGGCCATTAGAGTTACTTCCTGAATAGTATGTCCCATCTGAATAGACTTCACAAGCAACAAGCAAACAACAGGCAGCCATATGGCTGGCACAGCCCACCATTTTGTGCGTGTCAAGAACTGGACATATAAAATTTTGTTATGACAGCTCAGTTCCCAAAATCCTCAATAACATTATATACTGGAGTGCATTACCTCCATGACATCATTTCTGAAAAAGCGTGGACCTTCCTTGCTCACAATAGGTTGGTGAACCCATTCCTGATAATGTTCCTCGAGATGGCCAACCTTCACCCATAAGATACAGAACACAACCAAAAGTAGATTACTTCAACTGTTAAGCAACTGAACAGTTTTAGTTAGAAATCCAGAATATTCTTACTTTCAGAAGTAAGAACAGAACAATGTCTAGCACATGCATTGCTAAAAAGATCACAGTTCAACATTTCAGCAATTGAGCTGGTGGTCAGAAACTCAGAATTATATGCCACAAGCTCGAAAGCAATGGGAAAATGTACATGGCAAGGCTAAAATTTCCGAGAACAATTGCTGCAACAATTATTACAAAGAATCATTGACAGAGCAAATGGAACCTGGAAAACAAGAGGCTTGTTCAGATCAACAGTGAACTCCTGGACAACCATCTTACTTCCCCAATCAGAACTGCACCATAGAATTACACATCATTATAAACACAACTGAACAATCAAGAAGCGAATACGGGATCCAAAAGCTACAATCATACAGCACAAACCATACGCTATGTAACTCGTGATTGCCGAACCCAATTCTGAACGACAATGGGTAGCCGTGACACACTAGTAAGCATCTGGCCTAAACACTAAAGAGGATGCCACAATTACCACCTTTTTCCCTTCCCCACGTTAACATTTCTTTGCCTGAGCAATCATTCCCATGTGACTCCGGCACACAACCAGGAAGGCTTCATCACCCTACTTATCTGTTCACAGCGATTGTTCATACGAATTTGGCAAGCACTACTGCAGTGTCACAAGATTGCCGTTTCTTGTTTACACGAATCTGACCAGAATTACACCGCTACAAATAAATGCAGGTACAAAAATCCCATTCTAGATCCAATCGTTTTCGCTTCAAGAAGGATTCGATCTTTTCCATCAGTCAATCGTTAAGATCCCGAATCACCCTAAGATTTTACATCTATGAAACTAAACAACGAATACCAAGAAGCAATGCAGCCATGGTAAGTATAGAACTACCGGATAGAACACAAAACCGTAACCAAACAGAAAGAACCAGATATGATCGAGAGAGCGGAGCATACGGGATCCCGGTACCTGAGCAGCAGCGCCAATGGCGGCCTCTCCCTCGGAGCCCTTCGCCTCCCCCCGGAGTGACGAGAGAGAAGGGAAGGAAGAGCGGACGACGGGAGGAGCGGAGGCGGAATAAGAGAGTAAGGCGGGGGGGTTTCTAGTAAAATGTTCCCCCTTCCCTCTCTTCCTGCTGAGTTGGGCTGTGCAAGTTTGCAATTAGCTAATTATTCCGGGGGTCCAACTATAATTAGTGGTCCGCTAAGCCCTCTCGCTCTCTCAAATAGGGGAGATGCAATGCAGGCAGGCGCGGGGGGCGGTGGGACCCAATTGCCAGCTTGGCGATGGGCTGTACTGTGCTGTATAAATAAAGGAGTGTCTATATAACACTTAACTATTTTTAAGGTAAAAATAGTCAAATTTTAGGACGTTAGATGGTGATCCAACGTTTCAGATTTTTTTAAAGGAGGTACTTATATGAGATATTTTTTTGAATGTGGTGCTTATATGAGTGGATCCGTTGGATAGAGATCCAACGTCCTCAGATCATTTGACTATTTTTGCATTGCAAAATAGTCGAATGTTCTATAGCATTTCTCATAAATAAATCGGTGTTATTGTAACTAATCCAACAAATTTGTTGAAATTTATCTCCTGCTCCAATGGCTTCTAATTTTGACCTTTTCTGATTTTTTGTTTTTTCGGCTTTGGCTTTTTTTCTTGTTCGTTTATATTGTCTGTGGAGATATAACGATGTCTTTATTTTTTTTCTTATTTTTCTTCTTTTCTTTAATTAAATAATTTAGAAAAAGCTAACAGTCACTACAGTGCAATTTCAGTCAACAGCGAGAAGTCACTACATATTATATCAAATTTATCTATATAAACCAAAATTAAACATAAATGTCTTTTAGTATTCTCTCACAAACAGTCAGAATCCAAAATTTAACTTAAAATTACAAGATAGATGGGTAGGCCGCATGTGCGTTTGATTTGACCGGCCGCTGCATCGGTAGACAGTTGGTTCGATTCACTTCGCTTGCTGAGTTGATCTGATCTAACTGTACAGCGCACTACTTGGGTTTGCAGCACAAGTGCAAAGCGGTGTTTTCTAGGCACCACCTCTTCATCCCTCAGCACATGCAAAAGCAGAGCACGAGGGAACGAGAGGTGCGTTGGTAACAGGAAAATATTATTTGCCTGGCTCATTTCAGTTTTTTACAGCTTATAATTTATTTTTACTGTTTAATACCGTACCTAGCTTATTTTATATTATATCTGTTAGTAGTTTTTACAGCGTAATTAAAATTAAAAAATAAAAAAATAACTTAGTCTACCGTAAACAATACAAAGAAATACATGAAAAAAAGAATGGCAAAAAGATCAAGAAAAGTTAAAAAGTTAGAAAAAACAAAAGTAAAAAACTAGAAACCAAAAGATCAACAGAGAAGCCAAAATTAACAACTATAGTAGCTTAAATGGTAAGAACTTTTGGAAATTTGTATAGAAAACGGCCCTAGAACAGCTTACGAAAAAGATCACGTCTCAAACAGGCCTTGGTATCCGTGCAGGGCCGTACTTCCGTAGATATTTTAGCACCGTGCATTGGTACAGCACGAGAGGCGGCCGGAGAGCTCACCGCGAACCCAGTTTTATTTTTACAGAGTTCACATGAAATAAAAACCATGTAGTTCCCACGGAACACGCGAAATTCCTAGGTTCCAGATGAGTTATCACTTGTCAGCTTTTTGCACAAATTGAGTCAGTCGACCCATGAACTGGTGATCATTCAGCAAGGGCTATCCGCATACACAGCGTGGTCTATAAAAATTTACCTGGGCGAGTGCATACAATGTACACAAAAAACAAAAACAAACATTGACACGAGCTCCACAACGACGAGAAACCACTACGAATACCTGTCAGAACTTACAGGTGACTAGCTCGAGTAGAGCACTCAACAACTCAAGCCATCAGCTATTTGACCAAGGATGCGAAACAAAACGGGCTGCAACCTACTACGCGGCAGCAGACGGAAACGAAGCGCAAAAGCGACCTCAAGAATAACAAGCCACGAAAAGCACAGCACCACAAACACTCGCTGGGAAAGGACCTGGACAGACCTGAAAAGGGTTACTGGAACTCATCGCTACTCCGCCACGCCTTCCTCTTCCTCCTCCTCATCCTCGAATTCTTCCTCGGCTGATGCGTCTTGGTACTGCTGGTACTCGGCGACCAGATCGTTCATGTTGCTCTCTGCCTCGGTGAACTCCATCTCGTCCATCCCCTCGCCGGTGTACCAGTGCAAGAAAGCCTTCCTCCTGAACATAGCGGTGAACTGCTCGCTGACCCGACGGAACATCTCCTGGATGGAGGTGGAGTTCCCAACAAACGTCGCTGCCATCTTCAGCCCATTGGGCGGGATGTCGCACACACTGGACTTGACGTTGTTAGGAATCCATTCGACAAAGTACGAGGAGTTCTTGTTCTGGACATTGAGCATCTGCTCGTCCACTTCCTTGGTGCTCATCTTCCCTCGGAACATGGCGGAAGCAGTGAGGTAGCGGCCATGACGGGGGTCAGCAGCACACATCATGTTCTTGGCATCCCACATCTGCTGAGTCAGCTCAGGAACAGTAAGAGCACGGTACTGCTGTGATCCGTGTGAAGTCAGTGGCGCAAAGCCAACCATGAAGAAGTGGAGACGAGGAAATGGGATGAGATTCACGGCAAGCTTACGAAGATCAGAGTTGAGCTGACCAGGGAACCTCAGGCAGCACGTAACGCCACTCATGGTAGCAGAGATAAGATGATTCAGGTCACCGACTGCATTGTTAGAACAAAGCTATCAGTGCCTACTTCTAATTGAACATAAACTTCCACACATAAATTTTAACAGTATCGTGGATCCATAAACAACAAGAGATGATTAACTTACAGGTAGGAGTGGCAAGCTTTAGCGTGCGGAAGCATATGTCGTAAAGAGCTTCATTGTCCAGCACCATACATTCATCAGCATTCTCAACAAGTTGGTGAACAGAAAGTGTAGCATTGTATGGCTCCACAACGGTGTCTGAGACCTTTGGTGATGGGAAGACAGAGAAGGTCAGCATCATTCTATCAGGGTATTCCTCCCTAATCTTAGAAATAAGAAGGGTGCCCATGCCAGATCCAGTGCCTCCTCCCAAAGAATGGCAAACTTGGAATCCTGTAAGTAAAGCAAATACGGGCATACTGTTATTCACAAATGCAAACAATATTCCAGCATGCATATATAAAAAAACAGCCTTGGACTTTGGAGTAAGTAAAAGGGTTGGAAGGATGCAGCAACACTCAAAAGGTCAAACAGCTAGCAGTTTAGGAGTATCACCATGCATTCTACGGAACAAGAGTTTGTGAACAATCATGCTACAACAGTCACGGAGATAACTAAGTTAACACAACTTTTAACACATTCTGCCACCACGCTTTGGTAGTCCATGAACTTGTCCTGACATGCTACTAAAACATATTACTTGGGCTTATCATATTTAATAGTATACCAAAACAATCATAGGGATGACAAAAGTGATAAATTTAAGTACTTCTTTATTCATCATGAAGACAAGGACCTCATTTTGTCCAAAGAATCCAGTCCAGCTATGACACAGCTTTTAATTTACATTTTGATAAAATAGCACGACATTAACAGGCAAAGAGTTGAACTTAATGCAAACACATCCGACACTATGGCAACAGCAATAAGCTATTCATCCTACCGACAATTGATGTTAATCAAGCTAGGTTACCTCGGGGACAGCTAGGAGCTCATCCACAAAACATGCATCAAGCAGAACATCTCATGGAGTTTAACATTTTGACTGACACGTTCCTTCTAAGTTAATCACAAATAGACAACATAGTAACATAATTGATAACTTCTATGCTAAACAGACCATTAGAACATCTTTCGAGTAACAGAAATGACCGATTATCATGCTAGATAGCGAATTACCCGTATCCACAACATTTTTTTTAGAACTGATCCTCAACGATTAGCAGTTGAATTCAATTCATGCACTGCTATAACAACCTCACCACAGGCTACAGGTATTATAATCTCTACTACTTAAAAATTGAAGTTGGTGGCAGTCCGTCCGTCCTCCCTAAACATACACGCGCCGACATGTGGCCTCGTTCTCCAACCGATTCTCTCCCACCTTCTCCGCCCACCCCGCGACGGTTCTTCTCCCCACCTCCCCGTCTCCCCATTCCGCGCGTCCCGCCTCCTCCTTCCCCGCCGCCTCCTCCTCCCCCCGGCGCGACCTCCTCCTCCTCCCACCCTGCCCCCGCCTCAGACCTCGGGCCGACCGGACGCCCGCGCCACAACGCCTCCTCGAGGGCCTCCTCGCCAGGGCGCACCTCCGCCTCGCCGATCGCCTCCTACTGCAGATGGCCGACGACGGCGTATGGGGGCTGGGGCAGGGCGGAGCTACCGGTATACCCCAAAATCAAAATCCCCGATCCATTCCCAGCCGCCTCCCCAAAATCCCCGAAATCCAGCCGCCGCCCTCGCCTCCTCGCGGCCTCCGGCGCTGCCCTCGCATCCTCCGGCTCCGCCTCCTCCTCCAGCTCAGCCTCACCTCCTCCGCTCGCCTCCTCTCTGCCTCCGCCTCCTCCTCCTGACCTCCGCCCCCTCGCCTCCTCGGCTCCTGCATGGTCTGCGCCTCCCTCTGTTGCTCCTCTCTCGGTCGGCCCCTCCGGCCCTTTCTCACAATCTCACTCCCTGCAGGCTGCACGGCTGCATCAACCCCTCCCGACTGCGCGCCCCCCCTCCTTCACCGCCCGCTCCGGCACTCCGGCCGGTCCCCTCCCTCCATCTTGATGTGTTTCTTTTTTTTCCTTCTTGTAGGTATCGGTTACATATTAAGCAGCCCGAAAATAGGAGGTGATTTAGTCTTGCTAACAAAAAATCTCATGTATTTCAGGTTGTTTGAGAATGAAAGCTGATGTGACCAAAGTCTTTTTTTTCTTACTCTCCTTGGAACAGGTATAATGGTTTCTCTCATGCATATAGGATGCATTTCATATAGGATGCATTTCCCTGGTTATCATCCTATTTTCCCAGTAGTTGTTTCTAATAAGAAGTCGGAATGTTTGCACTACATTTATGTTGTAATGTCTCTGTAGAGAATGCTTATACTTACTAATAGTTTTGCTGACATTATCAGTTTGAACTTTCAAGCGATTGTAATTAATTTACATTGATCCCTTATTTGTTCTTCTCAATGAGTTTAGTAATTAATACTGTTTAAGTGTTTGATTCTAGGTTCTGAAAAAGGAGTTCCCAAGAGGTGTAGATATCATATATGAATCTGTAGGAGGGGAAATGTTTGACTTGTGCTTGAATGCACGACGTCTCATTGTAATTGGTATGATCTGTAGTGGAAACTTTTGATCTTGCTCTAACTGATCTGTTTAACCTTTTACTCTTACCTTCCTAATAGTGCAATACATACCCTCTATTGTATCATGTACACTACAGGAGAACAATATACATCCATACATGGGGGATAGGGTATCCTTGATCCAGAGGATGGGATTGCAGGATGTGTGCTAAAGTACCTATGTACCATGTATTTTGTATCTGCCTTTAGTTTTCTTTGCAGTCCACTTCTGCTGGAAATGAGGGCAAATGGAAAGTGGACAATAGGAGCTTAATTATACTTGGTTCCTTTCTACATATTTTGATATTTACCATTGCCATGATATGACATGGTGATATGAAAAGAGAATGCTGTGTGCATTCTTTAAGCTAGAATCTATGTTTAGTGTTTACTTTATAATTCTTACTTCCATAGGAAGTTGCTGCAATCTTTGTCTTTTTTTAAAAAAAAAAGACTAATTCATGTGTATGTGTACTCGCGATCTATATAGATGACAAAACATTATTTCTGTATTGTGCTGTTAAATCTTTGGATGGTGAAGAATATTTTTTGGCTGTGAAATTGTTTTTGATCTTGCTCTAACTGATCTGTTTAACCTTTTACTCTTACCTTCCTAATAGTGCAATACATACCCTCTATTGTATCATGTACACTACAGGAGAACAATATACATCCATACATGGGGGATAGGGTATCCTTGATCCAGAGGATGGGATTGCAGGATGTGTGCTAAAGTACCTATGTACCATGTATTTTGTATCTGCCTTTAGTTTTCTTTGCAGTCCACTTCTGCTGGAAATGAGGGCAAATGGAAAGTGGACAATAGGAGCTTAATTATACTTGGTTCCTTTCTACATATTTTGATATTTACCATTGCCATGATATGACATGGTGATATGAAAAGAGAATGATGTGTGCATTCTTTAAGCTAGAATCTCTGTTTAGTGGTTACTTTATAATTCTTACTTCCATAGGAAGTTGCTGCAATCTTTGTCTTTTTTTAAAAAAAAAAAGACTAATTCATGTGTATGTGTACTTGCGATCTATATAGGTGACAAAACATTATTTCTGTAATGTGCTGTTAAATCTTTGGATGGTGAAGAATATTTTTTGGCTGTGAAATTGTTTTTGGTGCATAGCTTTTTCCCCCTTAAATCTTTGCAGTAAATTGTTTCCAGTGATCAATGACAATATCTGTTGCAATTTTTCAGCTGGATGTGCAAATGGTAGCTGTGTTATCTGGGACTTTGAAACAAGGGGCATTGCAAGAGAGCTTCGTGATAAAGATTGTACTGCACCTATAACAAGTGTCTGCTGGTCCAAGTATGGTCACCGTTTCTGTCGGCAAAGTGCAGCTCAGACTATTGCAACATGATCACGTCGGTTTGTCAAATTTTTGATGTTGTTCTTGACCAAGGTCATGTATGCTTGCTACACAATTAAGCCTATCATAACCCTTTCTATTGCATTCATATAAGCCATTCGAAATCTCGATAAGATTAGCATCTATTACAGATATTGAAAGTAATATCTATTCAATCTTCGTACAAAATATGCGTGTAAGATAAAACTGATATTCATGATATGGTTTTGGATCACGTTTGTTGATATTTATCACCCTCTTTTAGTATTCCGTTGCAACGCACGGGTAACTTACTAGTAAGTTAATAATACAACACTGCCCACGAATTGACAAGATCAAAATATCAACAAGGGAGAACAAATGTCGCATGCCTAACAAATGCAAAAGCCGCACCTCCCTTAAATGCCAAACTGAGGCCGATGTTAATCGCAGATTCGCAATCACCCAGATCTGGGCTACATCTAACTCCCCAATATACGGCCCCTCCCAGATCTAACCAAACTCTTAGAAAATCACACGGAATGGGACAGGCGAGACGAGATGAGATGGTATACCCTGGAGGCAGTCGCAGTTCTCGGCCTCCTTGCGGACGACATCGAGGACGGAGTCGATGAGCTCGGCGCCCTCGGTGTAGTGGCCCTTGGCCCAGTTGTTTCCGGCGCCGGACTGGCCGAAAACGAAGTTGTCGGGGCGGAAGATCTGGCCGAAGGGGCCAGAGCGCACCGAGTCCATGGTCCCGGGCTCCAGGTCCATGAGCACGGCGCGGGGCACGAAGCGGCCGCCGCTGGCCTCGTTGTAGTAGACGTTGATGCGCTCGAGCTGCAGGTCGGAGTCGCCCGAGTACCGCCCCACCGCGTCGATGCCATGCTCGTCGCAGATCACCTCCCAGAACTTGGCGCCGATCTGATTCCCGCACTGCCCGCCCTGGATGTGCAGGATTTCTCTCATGGCTGCCTCGCCGGAGTCGTTGGGGTCCCCGGGGGCGGGAGCTAGCACGACGGCTAATTTGCTTGGGGGTGAGGATTCGAAATGGGCCTTTTCGCCGTCTTACACTGCTGATGCTGGTGCTGTTCGGGCGGGCTCGAGGGTTGTGGTGAGCGGTGACTTTGGTGGGACCCAACATCCAGTTGCGGTGGTGAATGTGACGTGGGGCCCTGGTGCAGAAAGCAGAAACAGCTGTTTGGTGGTGGTGGGTTGACCTCGTCCGTGGATTTCGTAATCGGACGGTGTTCGGGGTCTAGCGCGGCCGTTTCTGGATGATTCTATTTGGTTGCGCCACGTGGATCGGCGATTTGGGTCCAGGCTGGAGTGACCGATCATGGCCTGACCTGCAGTGGGCTCCGTCGCCGGGAGATGGACGTGGGCCCACGCGCCAGGGCTCGCGTATCCAACCTTGGGCCCACCTGCAGTGAAATATGTGGATGAGAGGGAACAGGCGATGGGCGTGGGGCCCGTGCGCCAGCGCGCTGAAGCTGTTGCGGTGAGGCAAGAGACACGTCGTGTTTTTCCCGCACTGGCCGCCCTGGCACGGTCCAAACACGACACAGCCCAATGCGTGACGAACCGGGCTGGCATGATGTGAGCGATAGGCCAGATTGGGCCTAGAAGTAGACATGTCGGATGACACGGCACGGCTCGATATATCATACCGTGCTCAGCTCGGTCCGGCACGGCAAGCACGATCGACACGTTGGCACCGACAGCCACCTCGGCCGCATCGCTCTGTGCCTTCCACCTACTCGTCAGCTCGTCGTCTACCACGGGCGCCTCGCCGGCTCCCACCTCAGGCCTCGTCGCCTCCCGCGCATGTGCTCGCCTCAGCCTCGCCTCCCGCGTGGCCGCTCGCCTCAGCCTCCCGTGTCGCGTCGAGGGGAAGGAGTTAGGGGCGTTGGGGCGGCGACGACTGGGGGATGCCCAGGTGGGGATGTGGGATTGAGTTAGGTTATAGAGATGTGATGTGTGTGTATATATATATATATATATAAGGAGAAATATGATGATGGTTGGATCTTAATCCAATGGTCGGAAAGAGTGATTGAGATATGTTATGATTTAGGCCGAGCTGATTTTTGCACTTGTGATAGGTGTCATTTTGTTGTTCTTTCTTAAGAAAAATTATCATACAAAAATAATAAGCATTTTCAACATTGCTCCTCTTTAGGGCACTATTACCGAACCCTAGGTCACATCCTCGCAGCTCCCTTGCTTCTTCGCATAAAACCAGTAGATCTAGAGAAGAAGATCAAACTAATTCAATAGGTCAAATAGATTTTCTACATTAAAGGTCTAGTTCTGACCACTTTGTCATGCTGGAAGAGTAGAAGACCACCTCGTGCACATTGGAGAGTTAAGTTGACCACGTCATCAAAAATCATACGAAAACAGGCATCAGGGAGAGTTTCAAAGAAATGTGTACTAGTGAAGGCAAAAGTGCCTTAAAATAGTTATATTGGAAAGTCGAACTATGACGCACTTCCAAGTGATTTTCTTTACATTTTTGTCTTTACAAATCAATATATTCTAACATATATTTATAATTTTTATAACATAGCTCACCACATTGTGATTTTATTTTACGTAAAAAATTACTAAACCTTCGAGAAACTATTTAAAATTGATTTCTTAACTACAGTAAACTACACTTATGACTCTGCTTGAACTTTTTTTTGACCAGCTAGGCAGACCTATGTCAGGCGATGGGCTAGATGGCCACGTACGCCACAGTTCGATTTGCACCCAGATATGCATGTTGCTGGACTAGATGGGCAAGTTTGGAGGTAGGAATGACATGAGACAATAGTATCAAATTTTAACTAAGTTTTTAATGAGACGGACATGAGAGAAATGAAGATAGCGGCCATCGTCTTCGTCGTGTATAGGTACTTCGAGCTGGGCTTAGACTGGTATGGTAAGAACATCGGCACAACAAGTTTTGGGCCATATCTAAGCCTGATCAAAGGTAAGATGGGCCAGCACGATATAGCACAATAGGGTGACTGGACCGGGTCAATTCGGCACAACACGATCCGAAACACAATGGATCTGGGCCTTGCCGGCACTGCCCAATGCCCATGCCCACCTCCGTGAGGCGTAGCTATGGTGAAGTGTCATCGGTGCAGGTCCCACCTGGCAGTGTCGGTTCGGCGATTCGTGAATGGGAATAGGAGCGATCGTGGATAGGCCAAAAACTGGTGACCTTTTGCAGCACAGCTTACGGAAGAATGATTAGATGCCGAATTACGAGGGCAATTTATGGGGAGGATAGCGATGCTTGACTAGTAATCCAAGCAATGTTTTAATGTCAAAGCATGTAGCTGTTGCTTAGGAGAGATGGCAGGGACTCAGGGAGTCAGGGACCAAACACCAGCACCCACATATTCTCGCCTCTCGCTTTCAGCGCAGAGACGGCCGGGGGCCTATCAGGAAACAAAAGCGAGCAACCATAAGATCTGGGGCAGAAGTAGCTGAAAGTACAAGCTAAACTTTTTGTCATTAAAAAGGATCCGAAATTGCTACAACACGATGGCGTCGATGGGTTGCACAGGGCAAAGTACATCGATCAGTTGGTACAATCATTGAATAGTAGTCTTCCACTCAACAAAATTGAAAGTAGAAAAGAGCACCGTCGATACTACCATTTAATGGTAATGGTAAACAGACGGTTTCCTTATTTTTTCTTGATTCTCTCAAAACAGATGATTTCCTAATTTTTCTTGATTCTCTCAAGATTTTGATGATGCTTAATGCTACTTGCTGCCCAGCTTGCGAACCGACAGAAGGAGCTCAAATAGGCGAGCTGGCAAGCTACTCAGCTTGGAAAACTCCAAGATGGCGATAACCCCATTGTCACCTTCGATAGTGTATATGGAACTAGAAAGCCTTCTTCTCGTATGACACCAGCCCATGGATCCCTCCTTCCACCTGCGCAGCGCCAGTCCTCGCCTGGTAAGGAAGATTAGGAAAGACTGAATCAGTTCTGTTGTTAATACTGTACTATTTTTTAGTCGGGCAATGCGAACCTCTTGGACGGAGGTAGAATCTCCAGTTAGTATTTCAATATGTAAACTATCAAGGGGAAAATCAATGTACTTTTTGGGACTACACAGCCATGTGCAGGCATGAGACTTCTTGTTCATTGTCAGTACTATAACCGCAATGCTAAGTAAATTACAGTGCGTCATTTTGGTTATCATTGAAAAGGAGGCCTGCTATATTTGCTAAAACGAAAGGAGTGAATAGATCTCATTGGGGTTATTTCCTCAAAAGATGAGGTCAAATGTGCCTTGAGCTGGAAAAGATAAGGTAAGCGCAATGGTAACAGAACATTGAGTTTGCATCGCAAATCGAATTTCACTTAAGAGTGAATATGGAATGGCTTAAAATCTTGAAGTACTCTTAAGACTTAGTGATCTAGAATTCCCCGAAACAAATAATATGTTCATGAAGCTCTCTGCATATCTAACAGTGAATCTGTACGCCTACAGGAAGTAAGATTCATAGGGTCTATATAATCAAGAGTTTAACAGACCAATCACCTGTCATGTGGGGCAAGACTTACACCCGTAGAGCCAAAAAGGGAAGTCCACCTAACCAGGAAAGTGGCTAAAATAGCGCCTGTAGAAGGAATATTAGCCGCATCATTAGCTGGTGCTAATTTTAGTAAGCTATCAAGGATTGATGGAGAGTGATTTAAGGGGATTGATTGGCCAGATGGCTATGTAAGCCGCATGGCACCAGGAGAAGAATCAGAGAATGAAATTATCTTCTTCCTACTCCTATTCTCTCATCGCCAAAAATAGGGAGCCGAGGGGCAAAACCTCGCTCCTCTCTCCACAGCGACTACGCCCTGCGTAGTCGGGGATCTCCCCCTCCAGCTCCTCCGTTGCCCCCCAACCGAAGGCATAACACCTTGGTATCAGGTTCCAGCCGATCCCCATCGCCCACCATGGCCGCGCCGTCTCCAGCCGATCTCGCGGCCCTCCTCAAGACCCTGGTCGAGACCGTGGAAAATCTGAAGACGTCAGTCACCGAACTCCAACAGGAGCGCCGCTCGGACCCCTCTCCGTCAGGCGCAAGGACCCTGGTCAATGGCGAGCTCCACCATGACCGGCCTCCTCGTTTCCAGAAGATGGATTTCCCGAGGTACGATGGCAAGACCGATCCACTGGCTTTTCTCAACCGGTGTGAATCTTATTTCCATCAACAGCGCATCATAGAGGAAGAAAAAGTCTGGATGGCCTCGTACAACCTAGAGGACATTGCCCAGCTGTGGTTCATCCAGGTGCAACAAGATGAGGGCACTCCTCCGTGGCGGCGCTTCACTGAACTCTTGCACCTACGGTTCGGCCCTCCCCTGAGATCCAACCCGCTGGGTGAACTGGCTGCCTGCAAGCGCACAGGCTCGGTGGTCGACTACCAGGACCGCTTCCAGGCCCTTCTTCCCCGCGCAGGACGTCTCACGGAGGCTCAACGCGTTCAACTCTTTACCGCCGGTCTCCAACCACCACTCAGTCTTGACGTGGAAATCCATAATCCGCAGTCCCTGTCGGTCGCCATGAGCCTCGCCAGGAAGCTGGAACTCAGGGACCAATTGGCCGCTCCTGCTGTTCCACCACGGACCGCTGGCAGAGGCCTGCTGCCTGCACCGCGCGCCCTACCGGAGTTTTCCGCTTCCACCACCGCTACACCACCCACCACCATCACCGTCGAGGGCCGCCCCGTCAAGAAACTTTCCCAGGCCGAGATGGAAGAACGACGGCGGCTGGGCCTCTGCTACAACTGCAACGACAAATTCAGCCGCGGCCACAACAAAGTTTGCCCGCGCCTCTTCTTCCTGGACTTCGCCGACGCCGCTGATGAGGACGGCCTGGAAGAACCCGAGGCGCCAGGCGACGCACCCCTCATCTCCCTCCACGCCATCGCGGGCGTCCGCACCAGCGAGACCATGAAGGTCTTGCTCACGATGGGGGGCGCAACGCTCCACGCCCTGTTGGACTCAGGATCCACCCACAACTTCATCGCCGAGGACAGCGTGGCGGCCACCGGTCTCATTCCCCAGCGCCGTGACTCGCTGTCCGTCACCGTCGCCAACGGAGATCGCGTGCCCTGCGTCGGGATGTTCCGCAGCGCCACCTTCACCATTGAGCAGGAGCACTTCACCGCCGACTTCTACGTCCTTCCGCTTGCCGGCTACGACATCGTGCTGGGTACCCAGTGGCTGGCAACGCTGGGCCCCATTCTGTGGGATTTTGGGCGCCTCTCGCTGTCCTTCTGGCACGGCACTCAACCAGTCTGTTGGCATGGCATTGCAAGCCCAGACAGTCCACACCTTCACACGACCACGGGCGGCAACCTCCTCGACGCGTTGCTGGCAGAATTCCAGGACGTCTTCACCGAGCCGAATGGGCTGCCGCCGCCGCGTTCCCACGACCACCACATCGCCTCATCGCACGGGCGGCCCGGTGGTAAGGCGTCATACCGATATCCATCGGCGCACAAAGATGAGCTGGAACGGCAGTGTCGCGACATGCTGCAACAGGGCCTGATCCGACCCAGTTCATCGGCTTTCTCCTCGCCGGTCCTCCTCGTCAAAAAGGCGGATGGCTCGTGGCGCTTTTGCGTAGATTACCGCGCACTCAACAGCATCACCGTCAAGGACGCCTTCCCGATTCCGGTGGTCGACGAGCTGCTGGACGAGCTACACGGCGCACGCTACTTCACCAAACTGGACCTCCGTTCGGGCTACCATCAGGTTCGGATGTTTCCAGCCGACGTTCACAAGACAGCATTCCGAACGCATGACGGGCTCTATGAATTCCTCGTCATGCCTTTCGGCCTTGCCAACGCCCCGGCGACTTTTCAAGCCTTGATGAACGAGGTCCTCCGGCCATTTCTTCGTCGCTTCGTCCTGGTGTTCTTCGACGACATCCTGATCTTCAGCACCAGTTGGGTGGACCACCTACGCCACGTCCGCACCGTCTTCTCCGTGCTTCAGCAGCACCGCTTGTTCGTGAAGCGTTCCAAATGCGCTTTTGGCGAGCAGGAGATCGCGTACCTCGGCCACGTCATCTCGGCCGACGGCGTGTCCATGGACGCCGGCAAGGTTCAGGCGGTACTGGAGTGGCCTGTGCCCACAACAGTTCGTGCTCTTCGCGGCTTCCTCGGCTTGGCAGGCTACTACCGCAAGTTCGTGCAGGACTACGGCCTCATCGCCGCGCCCCTGCGCCTGCATTGCGCAGCGAGGGTTCGGCGGTCCGGCGGCCGCGCCGCCGCCAGCGACAAGACTCAAGGCGGCCACCACGCCCCGTGTCTTTGGCGCTTCCGACCTCGACAAGTTCGTAGTAGAATCGCGACGCCCGCGTCGAGCTTGCCATTGATTGCTCGAGATAAGCGACCATCGGCTTTCTTCGGTGGCCACGCCGCCACGCCACGCCTCCCTGGCGGCATACGAGAGGGAGCTCATCGGCCTCGTCCACGCCGTCCGCCACTGGAGGCCTTACCTCTGGGGTCGACACTTCTTGGTCCGCACGGATCATTATAGCCTCAAGTTCCTCCTCGACCAGCGCCTGGCCACAATTCCGCAACACCATTGGGTGGGCAAGCTGCTGGGGTTCGACTTTGAGGTGGAGTACAAACCAGGCAGCACCAACGTCGTCGCAGATGCGCTTTCCCGCCGCGACGTCGACTCAGCTACGGCGTTCCTCCTAGCAGCCCCACAGTTCACCTTCATCGATAGGCTACGCCGCACCAACAAAGACCGACCCGCGACCGGTGGCGCTGCGAGGACATCGAGCGGTAGCCGCGCGCGCCACTGGCTCGTGGACGGTGGTCACTTCGACTCAAGCTCTATATACCTCCGTCTTCCACACTCCTTCAAGACCTGGTTGCTGACATCCACAACGACGGCCACGAAGGCATCCAACGGACTCTGCACCGCCTCCGCCGCGACTTCCACGCACCTAATCTGCGCTCAGCTGTGCAGGATTTCATCCGGAGCTGCCTCACTTGTCAGCGGTACAAGACAGAGCACCTGCTTCCCGGCGGTCTGCTGCTGCCCCTTCCTGTGCCGTCCATGGTCTGGGCTGATGTCGCACTGGACTTCATCGAGGGGCTTCCAAAAGTAGGCGGTAAGTCCGTCATCCTCACGGTGGTGGATCGATTCTCCAAGTACTGCCACTTCATTCCGCTGGGCCACCCCTACACCGCCGAATCCGTCGCCAAGGCTTTCTTCGCCGAGATCGTGCGCTTGCACGGTATTCCGCAGTCCCTCATCTCCGACCGCGACCCGGTGTTCACCTCGGCGTTCTGGAAGGAGCTACTCACCCTCTCCGGCGCCAAACTGCACATGACCACCGCTTTTCACCCACAGGCAGACGGCCAAGCTGAAGCCGCCAATAAGGTGATCACGATGTATTTGCGCTGCTTCACCGGTGATAGGCCACGCCAGTGGCTTCGGTGGCTTCCCTGGGCGGAATACACATACAACACAGCCTTTCAAACTTCCCTCCGGGACACGCCGTTCAAGCTGGTCTATGGCCGCGACCCGCCCACGATCCGCTCTTATGATCCAGGAGAGTCCAGGGTCGCGGCTGTGGCTAAAACCATGGCGGAACGAGATGAGCTGCTGGGAGATGTCCGCTACAGGCTGGAGCAAGCTCAAGCGGTCTACAAGTCCCACTACGACCGTCGTCACCGGCCGGTATGCTACAAGGTGGGGGATTGGGTCTGGTTGCGTGTACGTCACCGCACCCCCCTCTCCCTGCCCACAGCGACGACCGGCAAGCTCAGACCCCGCTACTACGGGCCATATCAAGTTGCAGCAGTCATCAACGAGGTAGCCGTTCGCCTGCACCTGCCGCCTGGTACCCGCATCCATGACGTCTTTCACGTCGGCCTTCTCAAGCGTTTCCACGGTGAGCCTCCAGGGTCCCCACCTCCACTGCCTCCTATGCATCACGGGCGGCGATGACGATTCCGGCGGCGGTCAAAGCCCGCTGCACGCGGCGTCGCCAGTGCTCATCCAATGGCAGGGTGAACCACCTTCTGCAGCCACCTGGGAAGACGTCGACTCCTTTGTCCAGCGCTATCCGCAATTCCACCATGGACGAGCCGCTTTCGTCGAGGGGAGAGATGTCATGTGGGCAAGACTTACACCGTAGAGCCAAAAGGAAGTCCACCTAACCGGAAAGTGGCTAAAATAGCGCTGTAGAAGGAATATTAGCCGCATCATTAGCTGGTGCTAATTTTAGTAAGCTATCAAGGATTGATGGAGAGTGATTTAAGGGGATTGATTGGCCAGATGGCTATGTAAGCCGCATGGCACCAGGAGAAGAATCAGAGAATGAAATTATCTTCTTCCTACTCCTATTCTCTCATCGCCAAAAATAGGGAGCCGAGGGGCAAAACCTCGCTCCTCTCTCCACAGCGACTACGCCCTGCGTAGTCGGGGATCTCCCCCTCCAGCTCCTCCGTTGCCCCCCAACCGAAGGCATAACATCACCTAACACAATGTTATAACTTATAAGAAGAATATTTTGCAGAGAAGGGCAGCTCAAGACCATATCATAGGAAAAAGGAACAGCCTAAACCAAATTCTGTGACAGAAAATTGTTTATACCATAGTTATCCGTTCAACAAGTATGGAAGCTTGGAAAAAAAGGATTATTCTATGATTTAACATTTAAACCAATATAAAGTCTGTCATGCAGAATAGCTTTCCTATAAATAGACCCATGACTCCACAAGTAAACAACCATTACCTACAACAATATATTGAAATTAATACATAACGAGTACTGAGTACATAGGCACAAGAGTTAATGCCCATTCCAATATGAAACAAAGAGGTACTGGAGTTTACTGTTAGTTGTTTATTTTCCATATTTAAAGTTTAAGTCTTTTTCAGCTGCAGATATGAAAAACATTGTTTTGTTTTGTGAATATCTGTACCTCTAACAAACATGGGCTTTTTCCATTGTCTAGAAAAGAAATCTTTTTTGTCAACGAAAACAAGCAATTTCTCCAATCTTAGATGCTTAATATTATTAACCACTCAAAATCTAAAATATTAAAGAAACGGTAAAGAGCAAAAATGTAATCCAGCATGAAAATACCTCCAATCTAAGAGTCTCCGATCGTAAAAGATCATGAGCTGACTGCAAAGAGGATGCACCAAGATCTTGGAATCCTTGCTTAACAGCTTGCATTGTATAAGGAATGAACCTCAGCACAGAACCTTTGTCAGCTACTGCTCCAACAACTCCCTGGGCGACTTTAAGCTTGAGAGTATCACCAAGGTACCTTGCATCGCTCCCCTTTGTCATGGCTTCGAGGGAGCCCATGCCTCTGTATTTTTTTACACGATAGCCGTCCTAGCAAAACATTCCAAGAGTCACAATTTTAGCCAGAAGCAAGTCACATAGCACATATCAGTAATAAAACAGCATAAAAGAGTATACTTTAACTAACCAACATTAATTAGCAATTTAAGAAAAGACCTCTATGATAAAGATAGGAAGTGCTAGAATTGAAGAGGGATAAATACAGATAAATTCTTAATATTTTAATTCAAATTTTGAAGGGTTTAATGTAACCACTTAAGTTCCATGGTACTAGCAACCACATGCATCACATTGCAAAGCTCGGGTAGGGCAATAATGGCTACTAGAAGACAGCTATTCACCCATTGTTACCACTTGTTTTGTACCATTCCTTGCTCAGGTCAAATTCACAAAACTTCCAAAAGCGCTGAGTGATTTTTAATTACCAGATATGACCTCTAAACAACTTACTACAGCAAACTAGCCGCACCACTAATTCCAGGAGCTCCAAAAACACTAATACAAAACTAACATGTCTACTCCACCAGCACAGATTATGATTACCAACAATGGTGAAAGAAACTGACAAATCCAACTACATCTACAGTCTACACTGAATATGCATTGATAATTGGTCCGTTACTTTCATAGTTTGTCTAATGTATTGCCACCTTATGCTTTGCTGTAAAATAAACTGTGATGTCCTGCACTCATGTATGAGGTAAAAATTGAGAGAAATGCATTCAAATGCTCAATCCTCTTATACACCAGCCTTTACTGGCACTCTCTTGTTAGCTTTTATGACATCTAATTAGACATTAAGGGATCGTTTTCATTGCAGTGGTCAGATGGGATGTACATTTGCATGTGCATGGCATGTGGTCTTCGTAAAAAAAGTATGAAATTAGTCTCTAATATAGGGATGTAGGGACTTGGGCAGGCATCACTGCAGTACAGTCAAATATTCTGTACAATGGTAAACATATTAAAAAGGAAAAGCGCCTGCTGAACTTAACCCTGCTTCAAAAAGCAAAAAATATATCAATGCATACCTTGTACTCATAAGCACCAGGAGCTTCATGGCTGCCAGCCAAGAAACTGCCCATCATAACAGTGGATGCCCCCAGTGACAAAGCCTTCACAATATGTCCAGAGTTTGAAATCCCACCATCAGCTATAACTGGCACGTCCTGATCTTTGGCATATGATGCAACCTTATACACAGCTGTAGCCTGTCACATCAAAAGCAAAAGCAGCATCAAAGGCAAGCAACAGTACCAAAATTGTTAGATGTCTATATATCATGGGCAATATGCACCTTCAACCATTTGAAACCACCGTGGGATCATTAAAAATGCAACACTCTTTTCTAGCAAGTTTAGACTAGCCAGACTATGTGGGAATATATGGAGCAACACTACCATCTAAGTAAAATTAAATTGCAGTTCTGAAAAATAGAAGATAATAAAGCATTACATCAGGTCTCAACAAATCTCAGCCATGGTATCATAAACAACATGGTACTCAAGTTCCAAGGATGGGAATAGAGACTACAGCATCTAATGCTAAATTCCAGTGGTTTCCAATGTCCTAAAACTTCCTAAAATTGTGAAAATCTATTACTCTTTTGTATCTTCTAATTATATGGCACAAGGTATCTATACTCTTTGCTGTGATGTTGAAAAGGCACTGATGGCACATGCTATAAGGCACTATTCTAAACAGCAGTTGCTATGTGAAATTTAGTGGTTTAGCGGCCCTTGAAACGCAAAAGTGGCCTTTATAAGCCCAAAAGAAAAATTCTCCTATTCTTTTATTTGGCTTCCATAAGAAGATACCCATCAAGTAGATTCCTCAAGAAGATATGCCCTCATATGGAACAATACATGATAAATACTCAATTGTTGGGTAACCGCTTTCAAGGCCGCATACCGCAATAACGCTATAAGGTGGGGTGGTCGCTCGTTAACTGCTTAGAATTACCACTATTCAGAGCATTGCTCTTAGGTCATCCAATCAGAATCGGATGCTTAGAATGAATATGGCAAGAGATTTTGATATGATTAGAATTTCTAGTGACATATCAGGATTATGTACATCTTGGTCTCGGTCCTATAGAATAAGATAAAAGTGCATCACACGACTCCAAGCGTGACAAACAGCATGTGCATGCTGATCCTACGAATGGCAGAGGATCCAAGCTGACAAACAAGACAATCAACTAATTTGACAGCAAACAAAATGAAGTTAGCAGACATGCAAACGAATTAAACTACTAAGGGAGCAGGAGTTTATGAGAAATTTATCGATTATATACCTGTCCTCTACCCACAGCGCAAACCTCCTGGGTAGTGCAAATTGAGCCAGAGCCCATTCCAACGCGCAATCCATCCACTCCAGCAACAACCAAATTCTGCGCCTGCGCAATTGTCACCACATTGCCTCCGATCACATCCACCTCAGGATACATCTTCTTCGCGAACTTGATCATATCAAGCTGGTAGATGGAGTTCCCCTGCGAGCTATCAATCACGATAGCATTGGCCCCTGCCTTAACTAGCTGCTCCAGCCTTCTCTTGTCGTCCTCACGTGTTCCAATGGAGGCCGCAACTACGAACTTCCCGTCTGCTCCAAGAGACGGCTTGCCTAATTTCGGATAGCTCCGGATGCGCTCCACATCCTTAGCGGTGATGAGGTCGATTACCTCACCGTCGTCGGATACGAGAGGGGCGTAGTCCAAACCCTCATCAGCGAGGAAGGCCGCGGCCTGCTCGAAGTCGAAGGAGGTGGAGGCCGAGCGAGGGGCGGGGCGCATGTACTCGGAGACCGGTACGGGGGCCTCGCGGGAGGCTGCGTCGGTGGCGACAGCGACACCAACGAGTTTGGACAGTGAATCGCCGCGCTCGGTGACGAGGGCGTAGTCGTGGCCGGAGAAGTCGTTGAGGGATGGAGCGTCGGCCGGGGAGAAGAAGGGGACGGAGGACACGAACGGGAGGCGGCGGGACTTGGCGGCGCGGACTATGGAGGCCTGGATGTGGGGCGCGGTGTTGCAGTGGACGACCGCGGCAGCGCCCAGGGAGGCCATGGCCGCGGCCATGGCGGCCTCGGAGACGGTGTCCATGGGGGAGGCGACGCAGGGGATGGAGAGGGGCACGCGGCGGGAGAGTCGGGTAGAGAGGTCGACGGCGTCGGCGGGGAAGCCGATGTAACCCGGGAGGAAGATGACGTCGTCGTAGGTGTAGGAGACGCCCTGCGAGAAGAGGCGCGGCGCCGGGAAGCCGTCGTCGGCGAGGTCGGCGCTGCTCGCCGCCATTGGTGGGTAGGGGTCTTAGGGTTTTAGCGGCGGCCGCGGCGGCGGGGGAGGAGGATGGAAATGGAGAGAGATGGATCGAGTGGGAGGCGTGAACTGGCGGTTTGTATCCATCTTAGGGATTTGTTTGGCGGGTAGTCACTAAGTCACTTGCCGGATGACTCGATGACATAGGGGCCCACATTGTCAGACAGTGCGAATCTTGTTTGGCCGACGTGTGGGTCCTACTGCTTGTTGCGAGCTGAGGCTGGCCCGGAACAACAGGGCCCACCTGCAGACGGTACACAAATCTCTGCCTTGAGGATATTTTTAGAATATACAAAATCAAAATTCAGAATACTCTAATTCCACGGCCCAAAATTACGGGTGCTCTTTCAAAGCAGCAATTGGAGCATCACGTGTGTTATGGGGCTACAAAATGACACTTTTTTTTGTCCAATCCTACGTAGTGACTGACACAGATTTAGACGCAAGTATATTTGTTAGCCCATTTAGGACTGATTCAAAATGAACCGTTGTTGTCGGCCCCTTCTCTTTCAGCAGTACATGAAGCCCATATGGTTCAGTTACACCGTTCAGCTCGGCTCATGGAAATGCTTTAATGCTCAATCTGAGCTTGTAGCATGGAAATGCTCGATTACAAGACTAACAAACGTGAGATGCCGAAGAATAACACGCATCAACAGCTCAAAAGCAAGTGCTGGCAGCATATCGCTCTGCCATCAACGGCCGTGCCGTCGATCCATCTTTTTGGTCGGAGGAAGGAGCCGTCCCCGCACGATCACAGCACCAGGCGATCAACCATTAAGAGTACGGGCCACGGTATGTCAGGCACTTAACTACGAGAGAGGCCAGACCGAAGAGCCGGAGAACAGAACGACGAAGCAAAGAGCGCGACCGAACTCGCCCCCAAAATATGGGATTTTTTGACAAGTGAAGGGCCGAAACCAACGGGTGCGGCTCAGGTGCTGGGGGCACAGCACATAGCGCATGCGGGGTGCCCCCAGCACCCGCCACGTGTCCCACAAGACCCAAAATAATTTCAAAAAATTCGAAAAAATACCTACAAAATCCGAAAATTTGTAAAAAGTACTTTTTGTAAAAAATACTTTTGTTAAAAAGTATTTTTAAGTACTTCAAAAAATACTTTTTAATAAAAGTATAAATCAAAAAAATTAAGTACTTACAAAAAAAATACTTTTTTATACTTAAAAAGTATTTTTTACAAATTTTCGGATTTTGTAAGTATTTTTTTCGAATTTTTCGGAATTTTTTTGGGTCTTGTGGGACACGTGGCGGGTGCTGGGGCACCTCAAGACGCATGCTAAGTGTCAGGCCCCTAGCACCTGAGCCGCACCCGAAACCAACAATATAAAACCAAGGGGATTTGCCAGTAAGCATTTGCTCGATGCGACAAACGTCCGATGTTGTACGGTAAATGGGGCTTAGATGGTAGGCACCAACACGCCCGTTAGGGAGGTGAGCTATTATTATAAGCATGTTTGATATGACTGTGGCTTATGAAATTGGTTAAATTTTTTGAATTTTAACTGTTTGTGACAGAGATTATGGAGGGGGTTACTCGCTTGCGATTTTGGATGATATAGATATTGTGCTTTTAATGCGTACTACAATTAACTTGTAGACCCCATCTTGAAAAAATACCCCGTTTAAAACTTAGATACTGTAACAAAAGTCAAAAACCAGTTTCAAAAACCATATCAAAAAGGTTCATAGAGTAGAGGCGGCAGCTGGTGCAAGGAGCAAGGAAGGCGACGAATCAAGGATGGAGGGAGAGAGAACATCATTTGACTTCGTAAGGTCTTCAACAAGACAGTAGTTCCGCTCCCTCCGTTTTAGATACTTGGCGCTGTTAACTTTTCAATTTCTAAGGCTAAACTTTACCTATTAATTTACACTAGTGTATTTACAAAATGTTGCGGGAAATATAACATTATAAAAGTAGTTCTTACGATAAATCTAACAATATTGTTTCGATACATGTTGGAGCGATATGGTAATTAAAGAGGGGGTGAATCATGCTTTCAAATTTAACCTCTAAATATTCTAAAACTTTCACTTCACTAACTACTAGAAGCTAGGAAGATCAATCTAGCACACCAACAATTAACTCACATAAGTGCGAAAACAAACTAAGTTCAACTCTTTAGGGCTGGTCTAACTGCTTTGGAGAGAGTGGTAGAACCAAGGCAAGCAGTCGAACCACTGGGGGAGGTCGGTCTGACCAGAGTCCAGTAGTGATCAGTTTAGCACACCAAAATAAACTCATTTAAGCGCGAAAGCAAACGGAGTTCAACTCCTCAGGGTCAGCCTAATCACTTTGGAGAGAGCGGTAGTACTAGAGTGTACGGTCTGACTGCTAGGGGAGGTTGGTCTAATCGGAGTCTAGTAGTACCGCAGATGTGGGGTGGTATGACCACACCCCTGATTCTAGAACAGGAAATCAGCTCGAGCCAAACCCAAAAGGTGTAATCTCCAAAAATACATCTCCAAATGCTATGAAAACTTTTGCACACACCTTGTTGAGGATCTCAAGGACCTAATCCACTTAAAGATTGCATAGATTATGGCCAAAGTTGTAGCATTTTCTCAATACAACAAGGTTGCATTAAAACCGGGCAAAACTTAAGAACTTGATTTATACCTTACTCGTGGGTAAGGGATGTCCAAAATAACTCTAGATAAATTCACACATGTCATACTAAGCAAGATCACCCATATTCAAAGGCAAAACCCTAGAATCAAGATATCACTAGAAGGATTCCAAATCGAACCAAAATCAAGCAACCTCCAAGATTTTGCTACAGTTAGTCTCTAGATGGATGGCATATGATCCTCACGAGGCATCTCCATCACTTACACGTCCTTGGAACCAGCAATATCAAGAGGGAATGAGAGTGAACAAAAACACAAACTAAAACAAGTGCAAAACCAAAAAGTTCAAGAATACACCATGTAGGATAAACAAGATTGATTTATTGCAACTTATAGATAAACGTTTTATAGCCACTCCACTATGGAGGACAGAGCTCTCTCTCCCAATAGTACTCACCAAAAAACTTCTCCTCTAAGAAGCCTCTCTCTCAAACACTAAAGAATGAATGGTTGGTTAGTCTTATTTTTCCCCTTTGCCTTGCGACATTTCTCAAATCCCCTTCACTTATATAGATGGAGCAATCAGTCCACATCTAACCATAAATATATGCAATCTATTAGCATATATGGGAAAACCGTTAACCCTATACACATCAGGTTTTATACTCAACACATGATTAATGCGCGTCTCTCAAAGCGCATAAACACAAACCCGCTAAGAAGCAAGCTTCCATCCACTTGCCATCCTCAAAACTTCCTTAACCCAACCGCTCTCCCAACGCACTTCAAAACACTGTGGTTCTTTTTCAGTATTTTGGCCTCCCCGCCACAACACCCTGGCTTTCATTGTGAACCTCACCTATTTTTCGAGCCTAGTCCACGGTTATCTCCTCCTTTGCAAGTAATTTTTATGCTTGCAACATGTAGGTTCATCAATGGTTCACGCATCGGTAAGTCTCTTATTTTCGGCTCCCCTCGCCCATGACTCACTTGCACCAATTGCACAACGATGAACCGTTGCTCGAACCTTCCCTTTAACATCCCTTGATTTCTCCGTGCCTTACTTGAGCCCAACCATTCTACAGTGGTTTCTTTGACTGTACCTTAACTCATTCCTGAGCCTAGTATGTGATCCACACCATTGACACATGGTTGCCACCAAACTAAATGCACACAAAAAATCAAGAAATCGTTTTCAGATATAGGTTCTTCAAAATTTAACCTATGTTAGTCCAACATGCTTCATGCATCATGTATGCAATGACCTATGACCCGAAAACTCAACCCATAACCATTTCCAACAAATACTCAAAACTCCTCGGATATTTTTTCAGTCAAAGTTGACCTAGCCGCCATTAACTCCCGAGTCGGACCGCACTAGTCAAACCGGTCAAACTCTGGTAACAGGGGATGGTATGATCGGTCGCATAAGGCCAGTACTACCGCCCCGGTAGTACCGCCATACAAAACCTGGTCATACCATTCTCTGGTAGTATCGTAGTTCCAACCTCGGTACTGTCAAATTTGGTCACAAACCAAATCTTCAAAAACGACACTCTCTGAAAAATAGGTACAATCATTTAGAGACCGTTTGTACTGCACTTGCGGTAGTACCGCTCTTCAGGTCCGGTACTACCGCTAGCGCCAGGCCGATACTATCGCCTGAAACCTGACAATAAGTATGAAATATTTGTAAACTTTTATAAATTCAAATCTCAACTTTGCATAATTGCCAATTATTCAACATAAATGAGTCAAAGATATTCTTAATATGGTTTATAGTGTAATCAATCTAAATATTTAAAAATATTATTGATTGAACATTAGGGTGTTCGAGTGGCCTAAGTCAAAAGTGTTGAATATTCTCAAACAAAGGGAGCAAGTATTTCTTGTATGCTCTAAAATGTTTTATCCCTTTCCTCAAGGGGAAAATCCATTCCGTCTGCAAGTAGGGTTGTAAATGAGCCGAGCTCGAGCGAGCTTGGCCTTCCAGGCTCGAGCTCGGTAGAAGCTCGAGCCGAGCTCGAGTTGGGGTCCGAGCTTGAACTTAGGCTTGAGCTCGGCTCAGTGAAGCTCGATAACAATTAAAATAATTTATTATGCACTATTTTTCAATAATAAGAAAATTCTAAGTTCGAGCTCAGCTCTAGTAATCTCAATAACAGTCAAAATAATTCAAATATACACTAATTTTCAACAATAAGAAAAGCTCGAGCTCGAGTTCGGCTCGAGTAAGCTCGGTAAGAATTAATATGTATTACTATTTAAGTTCGAATCGGGGCTCGCGAACTATTCGAGCCCGGCTCGGTATAGCTCGCGAGCTCGAGATCAAGCTCGAGTTCGGCTCGTTTAAAGTTCGAATCGAGTCTAGAACGAGCCGAACTGGAGCCTAGGCTCGAGCTTTTTTTACAGCTCTATCTGCAAGTCAGGATTACCACACGGCCACACCAAGAAGACGACCAATTCATCTACACGTGTAAAAACTGCATAAGTTGTAAGGGTATTTTTAATGCATAATTTATATAAATTGTTTCTAAACATGTCATATTATAGAGAAACAGCTCTAGAAACAAACATTTCTAATATATAGTATCTAACAATTACCTTAATTAATTCTCCCCTCCAAACCACCTCTCTCCTTCCTCCCAAGTTATTGGCATGTTCTGTTACAGCTTTTGGCTATTCTACAATTACTAACTTTAAAACGGAGTGTCTTTTTAAGATAGGGTCTATTAGTTAATTATAATATATACTGTACTGACTTCATTTATATCGACAAAAACCACACGTGAGTTTCAGTTACTCTATAATTTCTCACATAAACATCTTAAAAATTATAGACCATAGTTAAAAGCTACAAACCACAGAAAAAAAACAGACCCAATTTGTAAGAGTAGCTGCACTCTTCTCTTTCCAAACTCTCCTACAATTCTACACGACACTACGCGAATTTCTGACAAGGTGCATGGCACCTTTCTATTTTTTGTTCGAATTTCTCCTCTTTTATTCCTCTCAAAAGAAGTCCCCCTTTAAAGAGCCCCCACTCGGCACGGCTCCACAAAAGGGCCCACCGGCTCAGTCAGAGCCAGCCCGCCACACAAATCGCAGCCGTCGGATCAACCGCCGCCCAGCCCCACCTCCCACGCACCTCCTCTACCACACCAGCGACTGACAACACATCCCCACAAAACCTAAGCCCACCTGTCACTGACTCACTCAAACCACGCGCCACGTGCACCATCCACACGTAGAGGCGCGTGCGCGTATATGAACACTCACTCCGTTCTGAAATTTTCCCCCACCACACCAAAAGACGAAGCCCAGCTCGCCGAGAAAGAAAGAAAGAAAAAAAAAATCCACAGCGACAGAATAATCTCCTCTCTCTCCCTTCCGCGCCTCTCGTCTGCGTGCGATCGAAGCAGAGGCGCCTCCCCCCCGGCTCCGATCTGATGGCCTTCATGCGCACCCGCGTGAGTTGCTTCCCCTCTCTTCGATCTGCTCCGGCCCGTGGTTCGTGATGGCGCCGTTTGCTTTGCGCGTGCGGAGATAGTTAGATCTGCGTGGTTGGGTCGGGTCGCGGGTGATCTGGATGTGGGAGTTCGTGGTGGCTTGTTTGTTCAGATCTGATCTGATCGAAGGGGCTTGATCTGACCGCGGGCCGTGAGATCCCCTGTCGTAAGAGCCGTGGTTACTGTTTGTTGCGATGGATTTCTAGGGAGTGCTTTGGTTTCGAGTAGTAGATGATATGGATTACGGGGGATAGTTGGTTTGGGTTTGATCTGAACAGGATTTTTAGCGTGTTTGAAGTGTGTGTGTTTGGATTTCGTACTGATTAGATGGTTTGTCGATGTTTTTTTATTTGTTAACTGGAGAGCGAAAGGAGTCTGAGCCATAGAAATTGAAGAGTAGCGGGTAGCATGCTGAGGACTATAGAGAGCCCAGAAGATAATGATCGAGTTTGGGACAGGGAATGGGAAGTTGTTCTTAGCGCCATGCCGGGAAGGAAAGCAGCCAGTTGACTTGGGGAGGAAACTCCTACAGCCTTTATACTTGTTTGCTTTGGACCACTAGATGTGTTAGGTGTTACATAATTTTTTGGAGTCCCTTGGATCAATATATGACTTATCTATTCTTTGGTTTCTTTCATGTAAGTGGACCATGCTTGGATATTAGAATTTTGGGTCCTCATCAAGGGTTAGACATGGTGAAAGCAGTCACATTCCTGCTTCCGCTGTGGGGATACTTGGACGATACTTCCTTTGGAGATTTTCTGGGATGTGCTTGCTGTCAGTCTTGCACAATTGACCTTTTGTAGATTGGATGTGATTGAATTAATTAAAGACTAACCTTGTATAATTGAGGTTGCTGTTAGGTATCTGTAACTCGTTGTATACTTGTCAGATTTTCCAGCCATGCAAGTGGGACTACATGATTCATGAAGTTTAGTATCTTAGTTTTATCCTGGTTAGGGTTAAATAATTCAGAGAGAGATAAAGAGTTGATTATCCCATGCCATGCAATATATGCATGTGTCAAATCAGCTCTGTAGGTTAACCGGGACGACCATTTTAAGGTTTTTTTGCTGTTGCTTGGAAACAATATTTGCACAGTTTCTGTTTAAGCATGTTGGTTTCAGTAGCCTGTGGCTGTTGTGTTATTCTGACCCATGGTTCAAATGTATACCCAGTTTAGAACATTTTATGCAATTGTGGCAAGTTGTTGATGCTACTACTGACATTGAACACTGAGAATGTATTATTGTCATCATAACAATGCAATATCTGGATAATTTGCCATCAACAATCCACCCTTGTGTTGGTGTGCAGAGCCCAATGATGCGCAGAATGTGTTAGCTATAGTGTCGTGCTAAATTACAAGTTTACAATGTCATGTTGGAAGCATTAAGCTACTTCAATGTGGTTGATATGATTGATCTCTTGAATGTTGAACTGCTATTTACTGATTTACCTGGGCAAATTTTATCTTGGAAAATTTGAAAAAAAAAATCTGGAACGGAGATTCTGTCTTTTTGAAGTACTTTTTCCTTGATTTTGTTCTCAAATGTGTGTTTAATTCTTTGCAGTCCAATGCATCCTCTGGCATGGGTGTTGCTCCCGATATCAGGGACACTTTCCTTGACCTTCAGATGAAGAAGGCTTTCCGCTATGTTATCTTCAAAATCGAGGAAAAGCAAAATCAGGTTGTTGTTGAGAAGACAGGGTCTACAACTGAGAGTTATGATGATTTCTTGGCTTCTCTCCCAGAAAATGACTGCAGATATGCGATCTATGATTTTGACTTTGTTACTGGAGAGAATGTGCAGAAAAGCAAGATTTTCTTCATTGCCTGGTGAGCTTCATAATCACAAATCCTTCATGCTATATAGCGGTTACATGAACTGGAGTGTTTCTCTGTCAATGAATCCTGACTAAACTCTTGGGTAAAAGTAGTTAGATAAGTAAATTGTTGAGCAATGACTAAATAGTTGCAAAAGTTTCTGTTAGGATGAATCTTCTTCCCATAAATAGTTTGATGTTTCTGAGGTACCAAAAAGGCAACAGAAAGCTTCAACATATTAGATATTGTTAGTTGCTCACCTTTTTTTAAATATTAAGTCAGTATCGAATTATGAACTTGGATTGGATCTTGTGATTGGATCGCGCTAGAGGAATCTGGCAAGCCATGATAGCTGTTGCCTTCTTTAGTTTGCACTTGCTGATTAACCATTATAATCAGCAACTTATTAGCTGACCAGAAAGAACAGCAATGCATGTGCTATAGCCTGTCCTTTAGAATATCCTTGTCAACAAGTGTGATTTATTCTTAAGTTATGAAACTTGACTTTTCTGATGGTACTTTCTATCTATAGCTGGAAAATCCTTAACATTTTTTTACATGCCGGATGCATCCACTCTGGCCTCTCCATTGATTTCACTTCACCAATTCTTTAAATAATGCACATACTGCACCAGGTCTCCGTCAACATCCCGGATTCGTGCTAAGATGCTGTACTCCACCTCCAAGGACCGCATCAAGCATGAACTTGATGGGTTTCACTACGAGATCCAGGCAACTGACCCGTCAGAGGTGGACCTCGAAGTCCTCCGGGAACGGGCTCATTAAAGCCAATTGGTGATCGCCTGTGAGCTTCGGTCAGATGCAAATTCATGTTATCAATGGTGCTCTTGCAATAGTATTGTTAATAAGAAAGATTTCCAGGTTTCCTGTAAACATATCATCTAGCCGGCCGTGACTCTAGCTGAAGTATTATCTGTACGACGTCTAGAGTAAACGTAAGAAACATTCCCAAACGTGTATGGCTATATTGTGGTACTAATGCTGGATTACTGGGTGTGGATTGCCCTAAATGCCTCGTTGTGTCAACTTCACATTTCGGGCGGCATAACTTGGCCCCCCAGTGTACGCACCGTAATCTGTGCCTTTTTTTGTATGTTCTGAAAGTTATGGTTTGTTTTTACGCTGGGTGATCTTGAATTTCTTTAAATAATATATTTTTATTTGAAATTACACAAATATATCTGCACCAAATTTTTTTTATAGGAATGGCCTGCAGTCCTCTAACCGTTGGACGACTGGACTCTTATCGCCCAACAGATGAGTGACACGCACGCAGGCAATTGGTGGGTCGTCGGGCAACATGATTCAGGTGTCGAACGATTAGACGACTAAGACATGTTGCTCAGCTGTCGGGCGACAGGATCCAGTCGCCGAACGGTTGGACAACTAGGACCTGCCGCTCAGCTGTTGGGCTAGTCACCCGATCGTTTGCTGATTGTCACCTCAGCCCATTTTTTGAGCAATTGCCCTTTACGAATGCGTATGAGGTAAATGACAATTGTTGTAGGTATGTGGTATTAACCAAATTTTGTCCGTGAGTTGCATTTTAAAAAAAGGTAGACAATGTCGGTTGATCTATTTGTGATTTTCGTAGATTATGAATGGTACAAAACCTGTTATATTCGCAACAACATTTTGTGATCATTGTATGTTGTTGTACTGTAAGATTTTCAGAAATTTTTTCTGAAGATGATTGAGATAGCAAGATTGGTAAGTACGAAGGTAAGTGATATTATGATATAACCGAGAATTCATACATGGAGAACTTGTTTTTTCATGTTGTTGGATGCCTTACTACACGAATAATTAAACACAAAAAGACAACAAGATGTGATGTTACGAATTAAAATAGACTTCATAATAGATGTGAATAACACGACGCACAGGGTTTGTTTACGTGCATCAGAAACAACATCCTGAACGATGCAACAAACTGTAGTACTCGTACGATATATATGCGTATTTTTTGAATGAAAATAAGTTCGACCTTCAGGACACTAGTGCGGAACTGTCTGACCTACTGCGTGGACCGGGGCCATTTTTCCTTCTTGCGAGCTCAACGTTGAATTATTCGGCGGCCTCTTTGGCCTTGTGTAGAAAAGATGCTTCATATATATACACACACACACACACCTTTTACACCCGGGTGTAATTACACCTATCTCTAATATACCACCTAAACAAACTTGAAATACTCCTTTATCATTTTAGGAACATTTGTATACTAATTATAAGATACTACAATGTGAACCACACGAAAAACTTGTAAAGGAGTTCATAGTTTTCAGCGTATTTTGTAAATACCCTTATATACGCGCATAAAAAGGAGTATATCGAAAAAATGTACATACCACTTCTGAAAAATTGTTCATACCACCTAGATGGTCTTAAATACTTGTATACTACACGTACATACCCTCCGTTACGCGAGATACTCCTACATTACGAGATACGATATAGGGTGTAACTACACCCGGGTGTAGAAAAGAGGCTTCCTCTATATATATATATATGTGAAATAGTGAACCCCGGTCACTTTCGTTCTAGTTCTGCCCTTGTTGTGTGTGACATATTACTAAAGTGAGCAAGATCCTGTACATCCGCTCGGTTGGGCTGAAAAGCTATGGCTTAAGATTGAAATTTTACTGTAGCTGAAAACGACTTATTTGGTATAATTAAATTTAAAAATAGAAAAATATGCTAACTCATCACGGACAACGCAAATGAATACGGGAAAAAAGAACTGGCAAAAAAGCTTAAAAAAGCCAAAAATTAAAAAAAAAAATAAAATTTATAAATAATAAAAAATAAGTCAGAAATCAAAAACTGAAACCGAAATGAAACTAGTCGCGGGATGGGGGTGTTGAGGTGATAAAGATGAATACCCCCATCTTCTGTGAGAATATCTACCCTTTTTTCAAAAAAGTTGCCCCAGGTCTCCATCAGCTCAAATCTCAGGTGCAGTGACCATGACACGTATACTGAACAGTGTCAGATTTGAGCAGAGTGGTGGAAACTGGAAACTGATGCCCTTTTGCACTTTGCTCCAAGAACTTCCAGAATAAACGAGTGTGGAATTCTGATGAAATAATGGTGGCAAAACTTTGTACACGACAGATTTTTCTGTAACTAACAATCATCCAAAGCTAATAGGCATAGCACTATATCGATGAAATAATTAGACGGCAATACGATTGGGTACTCTACACAGGCTACATAATCCCTCTATCTTTAGCTTAAATTATGTAAAACGCTGTAAAAAAAGAAAAAAAACTAAAACCATAAAGTTAATTACACTGACGTTAAACAAAATCTGAAAATGCCACAGTAAACCATAAAGTTAATTACACTGATGATACACAACGAGCAAGATGAGAACATGCAGAAGGTAACTGAAAATTTCTGAAGATCCCTCGCACTCACTCTCTCTGACTGACGCATCGACGTGGGGAAGAGAGGCATGAAATCGTCACCTCCGTCCTCGATGCGCTGCTGCTGATGAGCTCAACGGTTCCGTGGAAACATTCGATGCTGCAAGGGATTCTGAGTACACCCTTCTGGTCGTGCCCAAACTCCATTGCTGCCAGCTCCAGCAACCCGAAGAAGTATGGGTGCTGAAGAACCTTCATGGGCACCACAACCCTCTTCACCTGCTTCCCCTCGCCAACTAGCACCGGGACGTGCCCTCGCTGAACTGAGAGGCTCTTCCCCATCCCCCCCTGTCAGTGTTTGGGACTTGGATGGTAATTACTTTGAGCTCTCTAGCTTATATATATATATAATAAAAGTATGCAAGTTGCAATGGCTGAAGTCCAACAGTTTATAGGTCTATTCATATTGGTTTTTGCTGATAGCTTTTGGCTGCGGCTGATGAATAGTAGTGGCTGATGAATAGTGATGTATTATGTAAGAAAAACGATGCAACGAAAGGAATTATAATATTCGGACCACCATGCGATTTATGAAATTGTGATATAATAAAATACAAAGTACGTTACAATATGTGAAAGTGAAAAAAAAACGTATGATGAATAGAAACAACGTTTGTAAACAGAAGTCGGTATGAACATGCCCACAATTCCAGAAGGTATTGTTGCATTTATGCATTTGTTTACTGTCTTAGGTTCTGCTTTTCCTCTTATAGTAACTGTTGCATGACTAAGAGTAGAATCTCTCAACAATATTATGACAAGTGACAATTACTGACCGTGAAACGTTAGGACTAAATACAAGCTAAGTAATCCAATGGTTATTTTCATGCACTTTATAACCAAAGTTGTTTATAGAGTTATGAGATCAGTATATCAAGTCCTGTACGGATATTTGAGTGATTCAGGTGTACATAAAGTTATGAAGAATTTTTTTACTGTGTCAAACCGTTGGAGTTTGAGGGCTATTTGACACATGAATACTTAAGAAATCAGAATAATGCAGCAATAACAAATTTAACAATCATTTATAGGATGTAGTCCATGTATCCAAAACAGTATTTCTATATGGAAGGTTTATTTGGCTAGTAGAATTGCTTGCTGTGAGCAAATAGAATTGCTTGACTTGTTCAATTAAGTTCAACTTCAAACTTGTAGAATTTTTGCAAAAAAGCGTATACTCTTCCATTGAAAGGTGGTGTTTTCCTTTTAGGTTAGTTGAGCAGTTTTGGCGTGGAGGGGCCAAGGAAGGCAGCGGCGGAGGGGCGCGGCGAGGAGGGGGTTGGCGCGGAAGGGCACCACGAGGAGGGAGGCGGCGTGGAGGGGCCAAGGAGGGCAGCGGCGGAGGGGGTTGGCCCGGAGGGGCGCCACGAGGAGGGAGGCGGTGTGGAGGGGCCGAGGAGGGCAGCGGCGGAAGGGCACGGCGCGGAGGGGCGCCACGAGGAGGGAGGCGGCGTGGAGGGGCCGAGCCGCTTCCCAGGAGATTTCATGGCGGCGGTGAGCAATCTGGGGAGAGGATGGGAGGGAGGCGGTGAGCAATCGGGGTTTCGCTAGGGTTAGAGCTGGGATTGAATCGGGGACCAACTCGCGAAAAGATATCAATGTGCGGGGGTGTTTCTGCAAAATGTTATAAGTGGGATAGGGCATTCCACCCTTGTAGATCCTGTCCGCCCGAGCCACATCCAATGGTTCTCATGGATTTTAGCACTTTAGCACCGAATAGTGCATTAGCACTAAATATGCTCCCTATATATATATATATATATATATATATATATATATATATATATATATATATATATATATATATATATATATATATATATATATATATATATATATATATATATATATATATATATATATATATATATATATATATATATATATATATATATATATATATATATATATATATATATATATATATGGAATTGGGACACCGTGGTGCCCGGACACCTAGTCTCCCTACCGTTAGATTGCTTTTAGATGCGTGCAAGTGCAATGATATATAATATCGGGATGGAAAGCCTTAATTATGAATGGAAAGCCTCAATCATGGATGGAAAGTCTTAATTATGGATGGAAAGTTTTAATCAAGAGTCAGGCACCATGGTGCCCTGTTATTATACTATATATATATATATATATATATATATATAGTCTTGGAATGTTACTACCGTTTGTGAGTGAAGTTATTCCCAAACACATGTAGAGTTACTGCTAGTACACAATTAGGTAGTAACTATACATGTGTTTGATAGTGACTTTACTCACAAACGGTAGTAATTTTCCGGCGCGCATTTATACCTGCGCACAGAATAGTGCGTGTTTGATTTTTATTGTTCAAAGAAGGAAATTTTCTGTTTGACAAACAAATACCAAGTCAAAACAAACCATTTATGAGTATGACTCCACGACAACTATGTCTCTTTCATCTATGCCTGTAGTTGTTTTAATATCTGTAATGGTCCGTGTGATATCTATTTGTAGTATTGTTGGCCAAGATGTATCCTTTATCAATACTTCCACCATTTTAATATTGCCATTTATCGATATCTGCTTTTTACCTCTTCATAAGCCATAGCCTCCTCATAAGCCATACCAGGTATTCATTTCTTGACATGCCTTGATAAAATACAACTACTGTCTTCATTTGGAGGATATCAAATGTCACTAAAATTTTTCAGTGTCTGCTAGCTAGATTGCTTGTGCACCACCTTCTACCGGGAATTCCAGTGGGCTTAAGGTTGTTTTGCAATATAATTATTTCTGCTCTGAATGATACCCAGTTTTTTAGTGCATTATTGCATGGGAAATCGCCAAATTTATTCGAGGGAATCTTACTGCTCTTGTAGAACTGAACTTTGATGGTAAGTTCTCTACATCTGGTTTTGCTCAGTATGATGCAAGTTTTTGTTTTCTGCTAAACAGCTTGACTTATCTTTACTTCTAGCAAATCACACAATTATCTATGCTGAAAAACAAACAAAATGGCAACTTCTAAGATGAAGCTCCTGCAGCAGCTACCTGTAAAATACACTGCACACACACTCAACTCCGTGTATCACATCCCAGACTTTGTTAGAGCATCGATAATCATATGATTGCTTTTGCTTAATGGTTGAGACCACTTGTCCTGAGAGAAGTCACAAGCCCACCTTTCCACAAGGCACGTTCTTCAGAAAATTTCAGGACTGAACAATCTTCAGACTCCAGTCATTTTACTCAAAGTTAAATCTCTGAACTTTTGGACCGTATCAACTGTAACTTTCATGAGCTTAATGCCCACTTGCCTAGACATGACATGCTGACACCGAGTCGACGACATACACATCAAGTGTTGTTTTCTTCAAGATATCTTGTTGTGCGTGCAGAGAAAACGTGCTCTGTAGTGTCCAGTAAACTTGATCGGGCGGTCCGGCCTGCATCCCTAATAGTCATGGTTTGGAAAACATTTTTTTTTGAAGAGTCTGGTTTGGAAAACTTAAGGATGGTGCAGCAATACAAGTCCAAATGAAGATAATTAGTACCTGTATGTGGATGGTGAAACTCGAAACTAGGGAAAACATCGTCGTCCAGAAGATAACTGCAGGTCTAATTGGTCTTGGATGGTGAAAAGGTCGTAGTACATTGAACAGTACAAGCTGTAGACAATTGATTTTACAAATAACTATTGCAGAGAATGACAAGATAGTGGTAAAGGTCACGAATGAGGACTAGGGTGTAGATAATCATGAAAGAATCATTTATATTTTTTTTAAAAAAGACGAAGAATCACTTATGGCTCATTACACGTATACATCATGTATAGGGATGCAAATGGGTTGAATTAATCCTGATCGATCTGATACTGAATCTGATTAATACCGAATCCGGAAAGGAAACAAAATATCCGGTCGGATTCGGTAGCGGTACCGGATATTACGTGTCGGATTCGGTAACGAAATCGAGACAGCTATTATTCCACTGTTGTGGCTACTGACCAAACAGTAAAGTGGAAGAATAGTGGAACGGTTGAGATGGATGAATAATACCTGCCCTTTCCACATGTTCGTATGCGTATATATATATATATATATATATATATATATATATATATATATATATATATATATATATATATCCATAAGGTATAATTACAATATTACCCTTACAATCATGTATCTCCCTGAAGGGCGTACATGTCCTCACATATATTACATTGGGCTTTACAATTCCCTAACAGGCCGAATAGGTTTAGGTGGGGGCCACTCCTATAACAGAAGCCTCTTATGGTAAAAGGCTTCTCATGGGCCGAAACTATGCCGTCGAGCCCTTTGGCCCCCTCCCTCCTTGCGGCCTGTGATGCCTTCCGTGATGGGCTGTGCGGGTCGAGGTAACCTCGCTGCCGATGGAAGTCACAACGCCTCTTTGCTGGAAGCTGTATCGGACGTCAGCCGTAATGGGACATGCGACGGAGTTTTATTGGCGCGCTGTGCCCCTACTTGGCGTCCATGGACAGGGCGAAGAAGGCTATGACACCCGAGCATGCGAGTAAAGGCAAAGCAACGAGAAGTGAAGTAATTTTATTGCTCTCAGATCCAGGCGAACCCAATCACAGTTCTAAAGTAGTGGCAAGATGAAAGAAAGCAAATGGGGAACAAGCTACCTATTGGATAAGATTGGAATGAAAAACACGTTGCAGTAGACAAAGGCATCGATTTGCTTTGTCCTAAAAGCGTATTTCTCTAATACGTTTTATATTTAAACAATTGTTATTTTCTAAAACATGAAACCAATCTAGTCGCGTGCGCGGACCATCCTGCTAGTTAGACTAAAGAAAGGAAAACAGTTCGGTTAATTAGACTAAAGAAAGGAGAACAATGCGGTGAATTGCTGGCAACTGGGGATGTGAAGGGGTGGAGGGACAGTTTGTGTTACTGTTTGGAGACCTTGCAGTGGATACGTAGAATGGTTACATTTTTGGTGGTTTGTTGAGGGGTTTTGTTTTGCGAGATAGAAGGATCACCACCCCGGCTTCAGTTATTGAAACCATCACATTTAAGTCTACCGCTGAGGTATTTTCTGAATACAGAAAATAGAACTGCATCTGAACTTTCATTGCTCATCATAGGCATAGAACTAACTAACCAACCAACATGGTGTTTTTTTGTGTACTTTGCCTAGATTGAATTAGTTACTGCACATATAATCCATTTTGTTTATTGCCAATAAAATCATTTTTTACCACCAAGTTTGTGTTTATTTGCAACAAAAAATCCATGCCACTAAGGGCATGACCTCAGGCCAAGCTTCTAGCCTTCCAAAACGATCCACGTGGAGTAACGTACCGCCCAGGAAAAGAACCCAAAGAACTCTGAGCATCCGACCGTTGCCCGGAGCAGCAACCCAACGGTCACCGGAAGGCTGTCACAGTAGCACACTCCACAAGCTTCCAGTCCCAGCTGCCTTCTTCCATAGGATTCTTCCCTTCCATCCATGTCTCCCCTATTTATGATCTCCTCCCCGGCTTCCCCTCCCAAGCATCCTACTCCCAGGTCACCTCACCATCATCGTCGTCGTCGTCGTCACTGCATTATAAGCAGCAGCTGGCCTTGAGGGCAAGTGGGATCCAGGAGCAAGAAGATGGGGTTCGTGCTGGTGATCTCCCTGCCCCTCATATTCTTCTCCATCCTGCTCGGCTTCGGGTGCTACTTCCTCGGCAAGCACAAGGGCCGGGAGGAGATGCGCAGCGGCGTTGGCGCGCAGGTCTACGGCACGCCGCTGCCGCCGCCCGGCGTGGCAGGCGGGCCTGATCCCTCTCCGGAGCCGTACCCGATGAAGAAGGAAGGGCCTGACAACGTCTGAGCTGGGCTCAGTTTGGAGAGTTGCATTCTTGGTGTTGATGGATGTTGGGTTGGGCTGTTCATCCTTTCCATCTATATTGTGTTGTGATGTATATTGAGTAATTTGTTGCTTGTGTCTGATGTTTGTTGGGAGGGAGGTGATGATGATTCGGTGTGATAATTGTAATCACAGTTTGTATTTTTTTTAAAAAGTGCAAATCAATGCAATGGAATGGTTTGTGTTGTTTGTTGTTTGGTGTGCGCTGCTGCAAACTTCTGAAACACTTTCACAGAGTACTTAACAGAGTATTTTCTGCAACTCCAGTTACGAGCGAAAACTTCTTGTCGTCTCTGAAACACTTTCACACAGTGCTCTCTTCATCTCCATCGCCGATTGTAATAAGCAGACCTCCCACAGCGCCTTGTCCACCATATAGTCATTAGGGGTGGGAAACAGTGCCAGATAATCTGTTTTATTCGGTATTAGTATCCGAGAAAACCACATATGTGGTAAATAAAATTTGTATTAAAAATACTCGTATTCATATTCAAAAATATTCGTATCTATATTTGAGAATATTCATATTCGCATTCATAGTTGATCCGTTTCCTATGCCTATCGTCGGTAACTGGTCAAAAATTGGTAAAGCCACTAGGAATTTATTTACTGAGATTTGTTACAGAAGTTGTAGGAGGATATTCGTATTCGACACTTCTCCCTGCAGCACATTTGCTCCAGCAAAGATGCTCTCCTTTTCTCCATCTTTTTGAAGACCAGCCAACTGTAGAGTTTTCTTGATTCGCAATTTACTTGGTCTTGCATCTGAAGCTGGAAGGGATATATGGGACTTGTGATGGAAATGTTTCAGGTGTATGGACATAAAGGAAAGCAGAAGGACAAGGAACACAGCTATCTGCAAAATGCTCTACGGAGAATACAGCTGGTTTCTTCAAGAATCCTTCCTAGTTTTTGTGCTAACTAAATACCAACTTTTTCTTGAAGAATCTGTAAGTTTTCTGCGCCTTCCTCAAAACAAAGGTGTAGCCTGATTCCAGTCGAGCCTGCCTCCTAGTTTATCTATCAATCAGGGAAAACTTAACCGTCAAATTGGTACTTCAGTCAAATGATATTGCGATTTTTTTTTGAAACGAACAAACTAGAATGCAATTTGCCCCCAGGAAGAATGATATATATTACTTTCAATGACACATTTCACGTTCTTACATCGGCTGTATTGCTTAAGCGTTACTTCCAAAGATCATTTTTTTTTTGTGTTAGTAACCATCTTTGAGTTAAACACCTCGGAACTGGTATTTTCAGTTTCCAGCAAACGTGGACAACATTGTAAAACCGTTCACAAGAACAATGCAAAACCCAGTCGTAAATAAACTCAAAGGTTCAATTTTGGGCAATGGAACGGGGTTAACATATTTGTAAATTGTAATCATAACATTGAGAGAGCATTTTTTGCTCTCTTTGGTACAACTATGAACACAAACACAAACGCAAATAAAATCTTATGCCGCAAATCCTCAACTTACTACAAAATAAATCAACACAAAAATCGCAGAACAAACAGTTCTGCAAACGGACGGCCTACTTCCATCCAGCAATTGAAATCAAGAGCAACGCCAAGAAGGCAACGTGAGTGATCCCCCCTCTCCTTTCCTGGCTAATTACTGCAGAGCAAGAGCCTCGTGAGCACGAGGACGCTGCAGGCGGCGCCGAAGAGCGCGAAGACGGCGAGGTCCCTGGCCGGCCACCGCCTGGCAGGCCTCTCGCCGCCCTTGGCCTCGACGCGGAGGCTCTTGGCCCGTCGCAGCGCGTCCACCTCCTTGAGTAGATCGAACACAAGCCCCTTGCGCTTGAGCTCGGCAACGCACTTGCCGAGCAGCACGGCGTCCTCGCGCTCCCGCGACAGCAGCCGCTCCAGGACGGCCTCCGTGTCCGCCTTGTACCGGAGAGCCCAGAGCATGTCCAGCGACGACAGCAGCGACACGAGGCAGGGGATCCAGGAGCGCCGGCACGCGGCGGCCGAGCCGGAGGAGGAGGAGGGGAGGAAGAGGACTTACGCGGCGTGGAAGGCGAAGAAGGCGCAGTAGAGGAAGGCGATCTCCTTGCGGGCGCCGTCGAGGCGCGCCTCCCGCAGCGCGACGCGGCGGGCGAGGAGGTCCTCCTCCTTGAGCCACTGCTTGAGCAGCAGACGGTGCGTCCCGCTCGTCGCGATCTGGCTCAGCGGGTGCCGCGGCTGCCCCTCGGCGAGGAGGGTGGCGTCGGCCATGGACGGATTCTTCGTCTTGGCTTCACGAGGAGCTCGCGTTGCGGTGGTTGCGTTGGTAGCTCGGTGTTTGGGCTGGGTTTTGAAGGGGATTTTGGGTCCGCTCCATTCTGCTGTTGGTATAGCGCTGGTTTGGTGGTCTGATGGCGCTAACGCAGTGCATCAACCAGTAAAGCTAATTTATGTCATCTATCAACTCGTATATTGCTCGATCTATATATACCCAACGACCTCTGCTCACTTTCATACATGGGCAGCCTCGATCAGCTATCCGTTTTTTATCTTCGGTTCTTGTGTTTCTTACTTTGTTAGCTAATCGAGCCTGCCTCGACACACGTCATGATCGCTCGTCCAATCTAATATGTTCCCAGTTGAACTCCCTCTGAGCCTCCGATCTCGCATCTGCTATCTTATAACGTGCCGACGGTCGACCCACTTCTTGTAAAGCTAATTTATGGATGAGTTCTTTTGAACTGAGCTTATAACTTATAGTTGTGGTTTATAACTTTGGGTTAAGTTATAGTGTTCTTTTGGACTGATGACTTATGGCAGAAGTTGTTGCGTTCTGTTGAGTTGATGGCTTATTGCTGATTTTGAGACATGAAACGTATGCTTTGTGACATGCAGAGGACTATGACAAACCTGTAACGTATAACCAAAGATAACAAAGTGTTAAGAAATGTTTGTGAACACGTATGTTAGGAACGTACGAGTTAACAATAACAGACAGATGTACATGACCCATTTATTGCGGATTTAAAACGGAACCATATTACCCTACAACAAGATTGTACGAGATCATTTCCTGGACATAATTCATTTGTGTATCCCCATTGAGTACCGCCTTTGTTGGCGCCATCGTGCTGTCTGGTTCGTCTGAACTGTACCCAGGCCCTAGCGCAGGGTCCGCGAAGTCTGAATCACCCAACTGTTGGTCAATGATGAAATTGTGGAGGGCCATAGTTACGAAAATTATCTTCTTTTGGCGCTCTGTGGGATATGCAACAATGTTCTCCAGTATACGCCACTTCTGCTTCCATACCCCGAACGCCCGTTCGATAACATTGAGAGCGATGAATGGTGGTAGTTGAATGTCTCCTTGCATCCACAGGACGCTGGACCATTGCCGAAGTCCGACACATGGTACCGGGTGTTCCTGTATGGGGCAAGGTACCCCGTACGGTTTGGGTAGCCCAAGTCGACCATGTAGTACTTTCCTACCCTTAGACTGCTTGCTGGAGCGTGTGTCCTCGGACTCCATACGAGCGGGTTACTTGCCGACCCTACGCTCGGCGGAGCTGCGAGACTCAACCGGCAAGTCTTCCACTTCGTCCGGGTTGTCTTGTGTACGCCTTCGTGACCCTGCTGGTGTATCGGCGTGCTCATTGATAACGATAGCACCCTTGAATACGTCCGCCATTAGGTCCTCGTGCGGTAGTGGCGCATCCCGAAACTGTCTTAGACAACAGAGGGCCTGCAAAACGATGTGCAAGGTGGGGGTAGAACACGTCGAATAGAGCATGACGACACTGTAATAAGGCGACATCATTCGTACCATTTCCTGCTTTGCCCACCAATTGGAATGCGCAGCGATGCTGCCGGTCTTTGGGTTGATGCCCAAATCTGTGGCGTTGTGCTTAAGCATGCACCACTTTGCGTACAGAGACTTCTGGTTGTCCCAATGGTTCTTGAACTGCTTTTGGGTGTAGCACCTTTCTGTGCGCTGGTTAAACTTGGTCATGAGATTAACCTTGCCTCATCGGTTGAGGCACGTTGTCTTTTGGTTTCCGGTGAGGACCTCTTCATGGCATATCTCAAGGAACGCCAAGTGAGCCTCGTCATCCCAAATCTGTGCATTGCCAGCCGTAGGATCCATCTAAGGTGCAAACAACAGACAAGGACTATTAACTGTGGCCGAGTGCGACATAAGGAAGAAAACAAGCAATACTACCAGATTACATACCACTTGCTAAAAAAACTAGCAGCACATATAGCAATTACATGTGTACACTACACATTCAGGAGTCAGGTGTCTAACTTGCTCTTTTCATTCTCAGGTAAAAGGCTAGTGGAGTGATATCATTATGTATAGGTGTGAGCACTCGAGTTTTCGGCACCGTGGCTTGCCACTATTTGTTATTTCATTTGTTCTTCATTTGGTTAGAAGTGGACGGGTCCCTGTGTCAAATATTTATTTTAACTTCCATTGGTTCTCTATTAAATTACTTTTAAAGTTTTAATTTCTTGCGATTTCTATTGGTACTTTTTTACTTTGGCGATGACATTCCATCGTAATATCTCATATTGGTATGTAAGGTGCTACATATGACCTCCACATTTTTCTTCTAGACTATGGCAGATGGTTTTTGGCTGTAGCTGATAGCTTTTATCTATATTTTTTGACACGGTAGCGGACAATAAAGATGCCGACGCGGATGGCGTATACGGTTTTAGACTAGAAAAACTGTTTAGATAATCTGCTTCGAGAGACCGTCTCTTTTGGCGTTTAGTTTTTTAACTTTTAGAAAATCCAAATTTTAAAAGCAGAAGGCAAAAGGAAAAAAACAGAGCCACCTTGACGTGTGCTACTCGACCACTACTCTTATCATCTACCCACTCGTTTATCGCTCGATCTATATATATGTACCCATCAACTTTTCTGCTCACTTCACATATGTCCAGCCCTTGTGATCGTCTGATCGATCAGCTATACGTGCTCCATTGTCTATTCAGTTTTTGTGTACACGAGTTATTGGCTGAGCCTGCCACAAGCCATGAACTCATGATCGCTCAGCCAATCTAAATCTGTCTCACCTCCTTTTTTTTTACCGAACTTTTCAGTGGAACACTCCATGCATATCCATGCGGATGCGACATGTACGCGGTTACGCGCGTGCACGCATGCGCGTCTTCGGATTTCGGAATGAGCGGCATCGGGAAAACATATTCCACGTTCCCGTCGCCGCCGACAGCTTGCCACCACGCGTGGAGCTGTCATGTGGAAGGAACGTGGGGCATCGACACGGCGATAGGGTGGATATCAAGCTGGCTCGGTTTGGTAAAACTTGTTAGTAAAGTAAATCGGCTTGTTAAACTAACGAGCTGAAAAAATAGCTCGATTTGGTTTGGTAAAAAGCTCGAGCTTAGCTCATTAGGCTTGATAAGAAGATCGATAATTACCGTATACTCTTTGCTTGCATGGAGCAAGTATTGTTACCTCCCAATTAAGCAAAAAAAAAAAGAAAAACAAATTACACAATGATACTTCAGTTGCACAACTTCTTAGCAAGAGGACAAGTCACAACCAAGATGCCCAGAAAACAGAAATGATATTACATGCAGTATCCTCAACTCTTGAAATGTAACTGCCAACTTTGGAATCTCTTCATATTCAGATGATAGCAACTAAAAAAGAGGCAAAATTATGCATATGAGATAAAATGAGAACAATTTTGCAGATGAGATGACCCATATCGAAAAAGAAGTGTTAAATACTGTGTGGTCTACGCTTCAGCCATTTGTAATGTTGCGACTTAAACAGCTCCTTCTTCTCCTGGAATCTACATTGTGTCACATGAGCTTACAATGTCCATTATGAGATATTTAAAGTGATCTATTACAATATTTCTACTATATATCTTTAATTTAATGTAAAAAAGTTATTTAATAGTTGTAGTGTGCCATTTATTATTTTTTTGCCTATGTATATAGTGAGCTTAGACTTATATCACGGGACAAAAGGAGTGCAAATGTTGTTGATCTACGGAATGACCCCAAACTAGGGACTGATGTGTTGGGTTGGTGACATGGTTCGATCAATCAGTGCCATGCATGCTTCCCTGATTGCAAGAGAAAAAAAAAGCGCCATGCCGCAAAATTGCTTGTCATAACTAGATTCTCATCGATCTATGAAAATGTTCAAATGCATACTTAGGCTTGAATACTCAAACTTGTCGGCCATGACTATAGCTCCATTTAAAACAACTTCTGACTCTAAAAGTTAAAAACTATTTAGAACGTACTGATTTTTTAACATGAATTTTTTAACATCATACATGAAGATTTTTACTATTATAAAAGAAGAAGTTGATGGTTGATCCGTCTTCACTCCTCTCTTCTCAGCATTCAATTTGATCTGGACCATTCGTCTCTCTCCTCTCTCTCTCAGGATACAACCGCCCACCCCTCCACTTTTCCCATCTCCTCGCATATTCTGGCTATCCTTCTCTCTCTGTCCCTTGCTCTCCAATGTTTGATGTGTGAAATTAGCCAGGAAATAAGCTCCGTCTCATTATTTTTATGTCTTCGTTGCAACACACGTGTCTCTAACTAGTATATCAATAATTTTCAATTTTTATTTATTTTTTAATTAAATATCTTAAAAAAGGTAACAACTGCTATGATATTATTCTAGCTAAAACACAAAATCCACAACCAAACATAAAAAAAAATCACGGCAGTTTTAAACAGAACCTACGAACGAGCATCATGAGAAAACATTGTCATGACAGGTGCTACTCAACCACTACCTGTAAAGCCAATTTATGTCGTCTACCAACTCATATTCTCAGTGATCACTGGCTCCTAGTTCCACCATCCACCTTCTGCTCACTTCGTGTAAAAGCCCTTGTGATCATTACGTGCTCTTTTGTCCTTCAAGTTCTTGTGCACGTCATTCGTTGCCTGGGCCTGCCACAATATAAATTCTGATCGCTCGTCCAATCTAACATATCTCTTCCTCGTTATTGAAATGTCGTCGAAAAAAATAAAATCAATGGACTAGAGTACTAGAGCATGGGCAACGAAACGCTGCATGCCAATCGGAATGAGTGGCGTCGGGAAAACATCCTCCGCGAGGGTGCTCTCATGTGCTCTTACCGATCTTACTCAAGCCAAACTCAAGCTCAAGCTTTTTCTTATTATTGGAAATTAATGTAGTTTGAATTATTTTGACTATTATCAAATTTATTGAGCCAAGCTTGAACTCAACATTTTCTTATTATTAAAAAATAGTATATAATAAATTATTTTAATTGTTATCGAGCTTCAACGAGCTGAGCTCGAACCTACTCAAGCTTAGGCCGAGCCGAGCTTGAGCCCAGGTCCAGACTCGGACCCTAACTCAAGCTTCTACCGAGATCGAGCCTGAAAGACCAACCTCGCTCAAACTCGGCTCGTTTACAATTCTATTGGTCTGTTTAGTTCTGCCGAGGAAACGGGCTTCTTTGTACCTGTAGTAAATAAGTCTGGAACCGTACATGAATATCAGGTGTAATTGAAAAATAAAACTTATGTGTCCCTTTTAGTTTAAGGTTTTTAACCTTGTGCGGCAGCTGCAATGAAAACGTTTGGATGTTGGAAAATTTAATCATTTGCCACTCTTATGAGTAGAGTGTCAACAAATTTGCCACCCTGGCTCGTTGTCAGTGACTCAGGCGGGCCCATATGTAAGTGACAGAGTTAATTGGCCAATCTTAAGAGTGGCAAAAAGTTGAAATCCCCTTGGATGTTTGTTTGATAGCAATATAGTTAGTTTACAACACGAGGATACAGCAAAATGGGCCGAGGTTGTTTTTTTTAAAACAAGGGCAAATGTTTTGCTATTTATTTTGAGAACAACCCTGTAGGGAATACACCACAGATAGTGTAGAATCGGTATGGTGAGTTGAAGGGGATAAATGCCTCTTTTAAAATCTTCCCTAGGCATTATCAACAACATATAGCGGAAATATAAACTCATAAGCTCACCAAAGTCAAGAGCCAAAGAACACAACTTACAGCGGAGCTCTTGCCCCAATTGGTCCGACCGCCAGGCCTTGGTCGGACCGCTTGCTTCGCCGGTCGGACTGCTCACCGAGAGAAAATACAGAACAACACTGAACACAATGCAAGAAAAGAATCAACTTTCAAATCACTGATCTAAAATGCAGTGAAACTTGGCACAAGCCCTCTCTAGGATGTCAATAATCTATTCCAATAATGGATTGTGAAGATCAATATCAAAGTTCTGATCTTTATCCAAAATAAAGAAAACTGCGTCAAAAAGGTGCAAAAGAGAAAAACCTTAATCTACTTTTGCTCGTGATTTAGATGACATTGGATGGGTTCTCATATGTCATAGTAAGTAAGAACCCTAAAATCTCTTCTCTCTTGAGGAAAACTAGGCAAACTCAAGAATTCTCCCTAGAAAATACTTATATAGATAAGATCTGATCTCTAAGAGATATCTCCACCTCTTATATATCCATGGCACAACTCACTTGGACTAACTTTTGGTGTTTATTTCACTTAAAAAGGAATATTTTACAGCCACTCTCTCATGGATGAAAGAGCCCTAAGCTTAGAGTATACACATAAAAGGCTTCGTATAAAGAAAACCCTAATATCTCTTACAAACCCTATAAGTGCTACCTCTCTCCTCATATAAGGACTTATATAGTACATGTTTATCACTTCTCACCAAACCCTAAACAACCAGCAACACTTAGTGGATACAACCACTTATAATTGTGAAACCTAGTAACCCACATATAAATGAATTTTACACTCACACATATTTACATGCTTTTCAAAGCATGACTTCCATAGCTCCAAAAGCTCGATAAAACACCCCATTCTTAAAGACGTGACCTAAAACACTTAGTTAATGATGTGGTTTTGTAAACGCCAATCCATCCGGTATTGAACAATTTCCTCAATTGACACCTACTAGTCTTCACGAAGATGCAATGTCTAATACTTTATTGCCAAGATCATGCGCCTGCTCTAAGTCCGTCACCACTTGAAATGCCTGAATTCTATGGCACACCACATCACACCATAGTCCATAATACCCAATTACTTGCTGCCAAGATCATATGTCTGCTCTGAGAACCGTTACCATTTCAAACGCATAAGTCTAATTGGCACACCACATACATGCACTTGTTTCTTCACGATCCTTGTCTTTCTCCCGTACTTCTCCGCTTGAAATGATACTCCACCTTAACTTACGCGACATACCATAGCCTCAAGACCTCTTCCGTAGCCTCGGTCTTGACATCAAAAAATAACCAATCGATACGAGCATAAATAACACACACTTGACTTTCATTAGCAAATCATATGCATAAACAAACCATGACTACCACTTGCATGAACACCCTATGACTAACACTTGCATATACTTCGCTATGTCTAACACACCCGAAACAACTCAGCACAAAATTGAGGGACCGGTTTGGCCACCCAAAAAGATATCCTCAAATACATCTACACAAGTATTTTGTGTCCATTTTCCAGAAGGCATCGGTCAGACTGATTAAATCCTGACAGTAACTCTGAAAACTAAAGGCTTTAAAACCAAATTTAAACTTTGATAAAACTTATAAATCAAAATCAAATACATATCATAACCATGAGACGACCTCCATATGACTTCGTATGACTGCATGAGATACAACCTCTTCCTGCAGACCAAGACGCAAGATGCAACCTTTGTATGCAATGGAGGGAGGTTGCGTAGACCAAGCAGGCCCATTGATGAGGGCGTGCGACCTGGGCGATGGCACAGGGCCCCCAAATCATGCTATATGCATAGTAGGCCAAATTGGTAGCTTTGAATTTTTAGTGGCAATAATCATCTGGTATAAAATAGTATCTGATATTAATTTGATCAGCAAGCAGCTACAATCAAAAGATATGCTTATTGATGTTGCAATTGAGTCTGTACAGATTGATTTCCTTTTCGTAAAGTATAGAAAACCGGCTTTTCAAAAGCATTGGAAGTTGCAAAGAAATCGCAATGGAGATGGATATTCATCCAGAGTTCCAACCCAAGCGAAAAATCAAAAGAAAAAGACACTTTGATGAGGCCGCAGATGATGCATCCATTATTTCACAATCTGAAGAGGAGTCATTTCGGGTTAATTATTTTATAGCCGTTATTGATCAAGCTATAGTTTCACTTACCAAGAGATTTGAGCAGTATCAAGGGTATGAAAAAACTTTTGGTTTCTTGTTTACTTCAGATAGGCTGCGATCCTTGGGTGATAAGAATTTGATGGCTGCTTGTGTTAATCTTGAGGATGCACTTAAGAATGGAGAACACAAAGATATCGATGGACACGAATTGTTTGCGGAGTTAACTTTCATCCAAGATTTACTTGAGGAATCTATGGGTCCTCTTGATATTCTGAAGTTTTTGAAGAAGCGCCCTTTTTATCCTAATGCTGTTATTGCATGTACAATTTTATTAACCATTCATGTGACTGTTGCATCTGCGGAAAGGAGTTTTTCTAAACTCAAGTTGTTGAAATCCTACTTGCGTTCTACTATGACACAAAAAAGACTCAATGGGTTAGTGATAATAGTGCTTGAAAATGATGTCTTGGAGAAGATTAATTATGAAGATATAATTGGAGATTTTATTTCAAGAAATACAAGATGTATGATACTTTTTAGTAGAACATGATGTCAGTACTATATTTTTTGGTCTTAATATTTGATATATTTCCAAATCTTGTATAGAGTAATACATATTGAAGTTACATCTTACATGATTGTGCGATAGTATGCCTTAGTTATATTAGACCAATATTTTTAAAAAAATTGAGGGCCTCATTTTGCAATTCGCCCTGCCCCAAATTTCTGGAGATGGCCCTGAGACCAAGGGAGAGGGAGAAGAGCGCTAATTGGTGAGTATTGTAAGAGAAAAATTAATTAGTAGTGATGTGTTGCATCAGTTCATGCCAAGATACAAAGAATTGGAGTGATCGTTTATAGTATTGTTCATTACGGATGTGGGACATAGATACTACTTTAGATATGACGCATACGAGACGAGTTATATCTCTGGGGAGAGTACCGATCAGTACGTATCAGTAGTGCTAAACTAACAGGAGTCGAGTTCCAAGCTTTAGAATTTCTATGTAGCTGTCTCATTGTTGAGCACCACACACTACTACAGAAAACCTAATATTAGACGTCAAATCTTAAAATAAAGTGCGATGCGAATTGGATATTTTATATTTGTGAAATGAATTGAGATATGAATTAGATGTTTTATATTTGTGAAATGCATTGAGATGTGAATTACATGTATACATGTATATGTTGATCTGCTTGTTTCAGAGGGCATGACTAGCATTTCCTGAGACTAGCCAATAAACAGAAATAGATTTAAGGGTAGAAATGAATATCACAAACGGTTTTTCACTAAAAACCGTCTGTGATATTTACACCACAGATGGTTCGAAAACCGTCTGTGATAACCTTTGATTATCACCGACCCATAAATTCAGACGGTTCAAAAAACCGTCTGTGATAACGTTTTTGAACCGGTCTGTAATACAGTTTTCTGTAGTAGTGACATGAGTGCTGTTAATGGTTTGTGTAGTACTCTGGTGCACAAACAATTGCCATAGTTTGATTTTTTTTCGTCGGTTCATGAACATCTTGAAATGCATGCTCAAATTTAAACACAGTTCTGATTAGTAAAACCTTACTCTTAATTTCACAAATTCTTACCGAAGCATATTAATGCATACCACAACAAAACTTCTCCACGGGCCACTCAATGGACTTATTTTACTGCACCAACCGACTCATATCTACTTAAATTTTCTCTTAGAAAGGCACCGCTCAATATGGTTTGAGCTTCTGGCTTCTGGCTTATTTTTGTACTATTCATAATTTCATCTTTTTCTGAATTTTTGGTTTTTTTTTGAGCTTTTTTGCCGGTTCTTTTTTTCCCGTATTAGTTTGCGTTGTCTGTGATGGGCTAACAATTTTTTTATATTTTTCAATTTTTTTAAATTTAATTATGTTGAATAAGCCTCTGTCAGCTACATTGTTTTTTTTTCAGCCAGCTACAGTGTTTTCAGCCATAAGCCACCAAAAATAAGCCGAACTATAATCTATTTCGTCTACCAACTCATATCTCTCTCATCCTCTCCATATAAAATTCATCTCCAGCCAGAACCCTATCCACCTTTTCTTTTCTCCACTTGCATTTGCTAGCTAGGTTGTGCACTAACATGCCACATGAATTAGAGGAGGAGACTATGCAAAAAAAAGATCAATAGCACCAATTGCCATGTTTTTTTCCTTCGCTCCGTGTCCCTCACCAAATACCAGCTAATTAACTTCTCTCTACATTGTTGGAGGTTTTAATTGGTTTGATGATAAACCATCCCACATTGCATGCAACAGACACGTTAATTACTTGGAATGAGCGACACCAGGAAAACGGTAGAAACACTCGGGTTTGGTTAGGCAATGGCACACGAGGCTCGTAAGGCCACAGACCTCACAGGAGAGCCGGATGCAATGGTGAACGCGCCGTGCCGATGCAGCTTGTGCTCGTTCCACTGCCGTGCACGCTGCACCTTGAAGGTCTTACTGGCTGCCTCAGCCTTGCACTGTGGGCTGGCTGTGCAGTCTCTCTCAGAATAGCTCCGCCGTCTCAGGTCACGTCGGCTCACCGGGTCTAGCTCCCAGTCGGTCACCGGCCGGCCGGCAGCTGTAGCCGTGTTGATGAACGAGGTCGTTCGTATGCATGGTGCTGTTGTTGTAGGAGAGCATGCGCAACATGTTCGGTTTGGCAAAATTTTTGCCATCCGCTTCGGCATGTAGTACTCATGCTCACAGAGAGAGACAGACAGAGAGAGAGATTGAAGATTTTGTTTTTGTGATAATATACTTGCAGATCTGACCAAAACGTACTATTGTACAGCACATTTGCTTCATGTTCATTATAAGACCATACGGTTGTAACTCCATGTTGTGTAATAAGTATTTGATTATGCTTGTGCTTTATCACCGAAGTTTAAGTTTGATTTTGTATCATCTACTCTTGGTTTTTTTGCTATTAGGTGGGTAGCGGTTTGATCGGCCTGCAGAGATGGTCTGACCGGCCATAGGCTGTGGTCTGGGCGGTGAGAGGTTTGACTAACCGTGTGTAGCGGTCCGAACGAAGGTCGTCGCGCGGTCTGATCGGTATGGGTGCCATGGTCATACTAGTATCCTATTACTAGGAGCCCTTAAGTCGATTTGTGGCAATCCGACCAGCCGTTGGTTGGCCATCCAATCGGTCTTTGTGAGTTTAGTGTGTTAAGTTGATTCCGGTTGTGTTAGTCATGACGTGAATTCATATAAGTGTTAGTCATATGATTGTCCATACATTGTGGGAATCTTGACGTGAGTGTTAAGTGATGCATATTTGCATCAGTTTTATTGATGAGAGTCAAATGCATATCACTTGTGCTCGGAATGGTTACTTGTTCTTTCATACGCAGGGCGCTTAGTAATTATTGCGGTCAATAGAAGACCGGAGTAGGGAAGATACTCCGAGGCCATCGAGGGTCGCATAAATCCGGGTGGAGCATCATTTGAAGATGAGAAGTATAGGAGAAAGACAAGGATCATGATAAAACAAGTGTATGTGTGTGGTGTGCCATTAGACTTGAGCGTTTGCAGTAGTGACAGTTATCAGAGTAGGCGTATGATCTTGACAACAAGTCATTGGGCATCACAGATTTTGTGCGATGGCTGATTCGAGGAGAAGCACTGTAAAGGCTGGTGGATGGTAATTAAAAAACTTATCCAATACTAGGTAGAGAGGCGGTTTGCAAAACTGCGATGGTGGCCTAAAGTGGTTTAGGTCACGTCTTAGATAATGGAACGTCTTATCGGGCTATTGGAGCTGTGTAAAAGCCACGCTTTGAAAAGCATGTAAGTATGTGTAAGTATAAAATCTATTTGTGTATGGGTTAATAGGTTCCCCTATTTGTAAGTGGTTGCATCCACTAAAGGTGTGCTGGTTGCTAGGGTTTAGTGGTAGGTGAGGAGACTCTATTATATAAGCCTTTATGTGTGTTGAGAGAGATGAGTCTCTGAGGGGTTAGGGTTTTTTTGTGTTGAAAATATTGTGTATGTGCTCTAGACTTAGATCTTTGTCCTCCATAAGGGAGTGCCTATAAATCATTCATCTTCAAGTGAAATGAACATCCCAAATTCATCTAATTGAGTTGTGTCACGAATTCCTCGTTATGCTTTTATTTGCTTGGTTTACTTTGTTGGATTTCATCCGCTCTTGATCTTTCTTGGTGCCAAAGATATATAAGAGGTGAAGATATCTTTTGTAGATGAGATCTAATCTATCTAGACACTTTCTTTAGGAAATTCTTGTGATTGCCTAGTTTTGTTCAAGAGAGTAATTTTGGAGTTTTGATCTTGAAGGCGTTTTTGCTTGAGTTCGTGCCATGATTTAGCTTGCTATGATATATAAGAACACATATAAAGTCATCTAGATTATCAAGAACTCACAAGCAAGAGTAGATCATGATTTCTCTCTTTTGCCCCGTTTTTGATACAACCTTTTTTTGTTTTAGATAAAAGTCAAAACTTCAACATTGATCTTCAAGATCCATGATTGAAATAGTTTGGTGACATCCTAAGAAGGATTTGTATCTAATTTTATCTTGTTTGGATCTTTAATTTAAGAGTTACTTTTTTGCTTGGTAATGTACCATCCTTATTTTTGCCTCTGTCCGGCTAGCAGTCAGACCTCCATGACCTGAACGGTCTGATTGCTCTGACCAGTTCGACTGATGTGGCATCTACGAGTAGACCGACCAAGCGGTCCGACCGCCCCTAGCCAATAGTCAGACTGGTAAGGCTGTTGTGTTGGGTGATCTTTATAACCTTTGGCCTTGGCTTTGAGATATTTTGTAGGCTTATATTTTTTCCATTGCATTAAGTTGCTGATATCAGAAAAAGATTTTAGTAAGTCGTTCACCCCCTCTAACTCACGGTACCCATCCTACCTGCAATCTTTCAACGATTGAGCGAGCTCAACATGAACCTTTCAAACCTGCGGCTCAGCGGCTGCAAGCATCCATCAATTGCACCAAGCTGCGTGGCGTGTAAGCATAAAAAATTGAGTAACATGCATATATATATCTCATCAATTGTATTTGACTTTCTGGCTGGCATCTGAGCCAGTTTATCTGCAAATTGCCACTGTCGTGGATCCAAATTCATATACATGAACATACGCACCTTTTCCCTTCTTAATTATTCTTATGAATTCGCACGAAGTCTAAACGCGTGGGATAAGTACAACATGGCTTCAATTTTCATCTACTCCACTATCCTTCAAAGCCTACCATAAAGCCAACTAGTTTCACCCACCGAGCCATGTTCACTCATCTGTATAGCTCTTCTTCTCCATTTGGTGCGTGCTCATCTGTCACAGAGAACTGACCCTTCTCTCTTCTCTCCTTATATATATATTCTCTTTTTTTTTCCAATATGGAGGACAAGCACAAAAAAAAATAGTAATTATCCACAATAGCAATTAGCCACCAATTGTTTCATAAGTCTATGATCTACCAGTTCCGACTAGCATTAAATTACGCTGTCTAAACCTTTAATATGCAGGTAGATACTGATGAAGTGTTGTGTACTGGACGTGGTGCTTCTTCGGAATGGGCGGCATCGGAGAAAAATATGGGCAACATTGAGTGTGGAACGTGGAGTTCGCTACTAGCCATAGAGCTAGCGTTCGTTTTGGATCCTTGACTCATTTTGCTTAGCTCGGTGAGGATAAACTAGGTCATCTAGGCTATAGCTTGAAAGAGCAAGCTTAATTGTTTGGCTATATGGTCCCTGAAAGTGGCAAAAGAAAAATAGATTGCTTTCAAGCGTAAACAGTGTCTTAGGAAAAAATTGATTGCTTACAAGCATAAAAGTGTCTTAGGAACGTATCCATCTTATATTCACATCCACATCCGAAGGGCCGTGTAAGGTCTCTGGATAATTAGTGATGAACAATTGTTATATTTGTAGAGTTGATTTTGATTTTGCAAAAAAAAAAAAGCAAAATTCAATGTTGCTGTCAGTGTATCCGATCTGACCGGTATGTGGGACCGATTAGACCGTTGGATGTATGCAGTTAGACTGGCCATTGGTTGGCAGTCTGACTGGAGCTAAGTTGGGCGGTGTGACTGGCATTGGAGATGCAGTCACACCGGTGTTCTGTTACCGGGGAAGGTTTTAAGTTGGTTTGGGCTAGTCAGACCGGTCAATGGTTGGCGGTCTAGCTGGTGGACGGTCTGATCACCATGGTGAGAGCGGTCAGATCGATGGCTACGGCCAGAGAACTATGAGAGGTGTTCTTGAGTGGTTTCAGTGTGTGCACGGTATGAAAGCCGTTGGGTGGTTGTGTTACATGATACATTGTTTTAACTAACGTGAGTCAAGCGTATGGAACTTATGTTACGGGCTACGTGTCAGAGTATACAGAGGTGTTTTGATGTGAAAATAAAGACGGAGTTAAGGAAAGGTACTTGAAAGTTTTATCAGGGGTATTTTGGGAGTTTACCAAAATACCGAGTTGAACCTTGGACAAAACCACGGCGCAGAGAGACACAAATGAGAAGCGGTTTAGGTCAAGGTGACCTGGGATGGCTAAGTGGATCGATCGCTAATGGAATATTATAAATACTTTGAGAAGCGTGCGTGGGTATGTAAAACCTGTGTTACTGTGGTGGACGGGCTTTCCCATGTGATTAGCGAGTTAAGACCCACTAAGAGATTCATGTTATATGAGGGAGGAGAAGGGAGAGCTAGTTAAGAGTATTTTGACTATGTTTTGAGCAGTTTCTTCTCTTTCTCTCTAAGGCTATGTGAGAAATCGTAAGTGAATAAGAGCAGTGTTTTATAAGCACCTTGTAACAATCATTGTACTCGTAAATCACCTGCTTTATTGGTAATAGATTAACTCTTTAATTTTTTCCTTGGTATTTTACTTATTCTTCTCTTGATTTTCTGGTTCCTGAGCAAAAAATTGGAAACAGGATCCGGTGATTTTAGCTCTAATTCTTGACTAGACCATCTTGCCAGGACACATTCATCGCATGTCTCTGCCCATCATTCGATCGAGTTCTCTCTGTGTCAGTAAGTCAGTCACATAGCTTATCCTGTGCTGGTCCTGGAGATTTATGAGTTCCACATGTAAATTTGTACTACATGCATATGACGAGAGAGAGGTGTTTCCCTCAAAACTTTCCATTTCTTTTTTCTTTCTTTCAAACATATACTGCATGCATTTACAACAATGGCATTACCTTGCGCAATACTCAAGTACTCAACCACCCCTCGCATTGCTGTAATTGATTTCGGCCACCAAAGTACCAACTTGTATTTACTCCTAATTCATAGAACTTATTCTTTTCAGTTTCTAAAAGCTATTTTAATTTTTTTATAGTAATTAGCTTTTAAACAAAAATAACTTTTTAAGAGCGGGTCTATAAGTTAATTATAATACACACTGTAACGACTTTATTTATATCGACGAAAACCGCATGTGAATTTTTATTACTCCGAACTCTCTCTTATAAACAGCTCAAAAGTTATAAGTCACAGCTAAAAGTCATAAGTCGAAGAAAAAAAACAGACCCATATTATCCCTCAACTCTCTTTTATATACTTCACCTTGGTGCCAGATGTGCCCAACATACAACAAGACTTTGGAGCACTGCCTATGGTGAAGAGAGCACGCAGAGAGTTAATACCTACGCCACACTTTTGCATATACAAGGTACGTTATACACCTCGTTTTTATCTTATCTTCACAGTATAGGGTCTTTGACAAAACTTGAAAATACGTACGGTTCGCCTTCTACAGTTTAATCGAATTAACACCTCTTAATCTCTTGTTTCCTCCGAGTCCTCTCGTCTAATCAGACTAACGCTGGTGAGTATCCACGTACGTACACAGCTCCAATTTTTGTATAGGTCTCGATACGACGAAGGAACGAACGACGCTGGACATCAGATGTGGCACATACGTATGTACGTACGCGCTTCGTCGGAATAAGCGGCGTCAGGAAGGCAAACAGCCGTGGGGAATGTAGTGGGTGGCTGGCCTAGGGGATTTTTATCCGGGAGACTGTTGTGATAAGCTGTCCCCTCAACCTACCTCGTGGAAGATTCAGTCGCTGACGGACGTCCTGCGCTTGTGGGGACAGCAAGCCGCGTAGAAGCTTCAGTCACCGACGGACTTCCTGCGCTTGTATGCTGCCGTCGGTGTGGTGTGGTCTGCACAGCGTCGGCAGCCACTCCGGTGGTTAGCGCGTCTCCGAGCTCACGCCGGCTGCGTTACGCTCTCATGGCCTGCTCGCGCTCAGTGCAATCAGGTTCACCGCTGCAGTGAGAGACCGATTAGCCTCCGAGGACTATGGCCTCAGCTTAAGTTTGTAGTGTCATTGCCACTCATAAGCTTGCAGTGCAGTAGCCGCAAATTTGCTCCATGTTAGGTACGATTAATTGTTTGCATGGCCAATTAAGCTCGGCTACATACAAAAGCTTTGTTTTCTTCAGTTTTACTGACGCACTGTAGTGATGAACGATTCCTTTCCTTTTCTACTGACGCATTGTGCTCAGATTGACGATAGTTTATGACTTTTTTTACTGTAGCTGATTTATTCTTTACTGTAGTTGAGATGATTTATTTGACGTAATTAAATTTAAAAAATTTAAAAATAGAAAAACATATTAGCTCATCACGGACAATGCAAAGAAATACGGAAAAAAGGCAAAAAAACTAAAAAAACAGAAAAAATATGAAATTAAGGAATAGTTAATTAAAAGTAAAGTCAGAAGCCATCGCCAAAATAAACGGTACGGATGGGTGTTTTCAGCACATTTTTCGACCTTTATAGCACAATTAACCAAAGTAATGGATGATGATCACGCCGGTACGGGCTTGGGTGTTTTCAGCAGTTGCGTGCAAATTTGCTCATGTCTCTAAAGTTCTTAAGTGTGTATCCATAGGCACCATGCATTTTCTACTCTCTTTTTTCTTGCATACGATCCAAAGCTCAGACTTACAGAAGTAGCCATGTGCTACAAGCTACTGCAATTTATTTCATCCACCCACACACATTTTAACTCATCTGTACGTACAATCACCCTTATTTTATATTTATATATACCTGCACCTCATGTGATCCCCTTGAACGTTCTCATCTTATTTATCTGAGGTGAACCTGACATGCCTTGAGACCTGAGACTTGAGACCCTTATTGGGTGCTGGATGCAATGTTGATTCGGAATGAGTGGCATTGGGAAACAAATAGGAGGTGCATACCACGTGAAGGTTAGTCTCGTGAGCTATCCGACTGCAGAGTGGGAGTGATGCGCTGGGAATGAAGTTTCTTGCCCGCTGCAGCAGTCTTCACTATCATGTTTGAAACCGAGGTTTTAGTTTCTGAAATTTCGTGAAAGTTGCTTTTCATTTGTGTTTTATATGATTTTTATATAATATTTACAAAACATTGATAAAACCTTCTTGAAACTTTTTAAAACCCGCATAACACATTTTCTTGAAACTTCTTGAAATATTCTAAAACTTTTTTATGAAACACGTTAAAACCTGTTTGAAACTTCAAACTCGAAAACTTGAAACTTTTAACTTTTATGCAACCGACACCTCATGGAACTCCATGAGATGAGACTGCTATACCGTTGGACATGTATTCCAACTTATAGCATGGGCTAGTAGCTCCCTTGTAGATAATGCAAAAAAATGTCAAAGGGATAAAAAAAAGAACGATGCTACGAGAATACCTTCACTGTAAGCTTGCACTTGCCACAGTGTTGGCTCTGAAAGTAGAAGGCTGACAAAAACGGTTCAACTCGATCATTTGCCTTACCCTGTTGAACGGTTCAACAGGGGCCAGGTGCCCAGCCCGGCATGCTACGTGCACCTCCATCGTAACTTGCACAACATGCATGCATGCTACTCCGGTTAATTCCTCCATGAATAAAGCTAAACTTGATAGGAAAGATGCACTACCCTGCGTCCATGCGATAAACCGGACCTGCAAAAGAGTGGAACAAGGAGCCGTACGCAATTACTGGAACTGAAGGGTCTTACATGTAAAAAACCGGAAGCAAGAACGCTGGTGAGTATCCACGTACACAGCTCCAATTTTTGTATAGGTCTCGATACGACGAAGGAACGAACGACGCTGGACATCAGATGTGGCACATACGTATGTACGCGCTTCGTCGGAATAAGCGGCGTCAGGAAGGCAAACAGCCGTGGGGAATGTAGTGGGTGGCTGGCCCAGGGGATTTTTATCCGGGAGACTGTTGTGATTAGCTGTCCCCGACGGACTTCCTGCGCTTGTATGCGGCCGTCGGTGTGGTGTGGTCTGCACAGCGTCGGCAGCCACTCCGGTGGTTGGTGCGTCTCCGAGCTCACGCCGGCTGCGTTACGCTCTCATGGCCTGCTCACGCTCAGTGCAATCAGGTTCACCGCTGCAGTGAGAGACCGATTAGCCTCCGAGGACTATGGCCTCAGCGTAAGTTTGTAGTGTCATTGCCACTCATAAGCTTGCAGTGCAGTAGCCGCAAATTTGTTCCATGTTAGGTACGATTAATTGCTTGCATGACCAATTAAGCTCGGCTACAAAAGCTTTGCTTTCTTCAGTTTTACTGACGCACTGTGGTGATGAACGATTCCTTTCCTTTTCTACTGACGCATTGTGCTCAGATTGACGATAGTTTATGACTTTTTTTACTGTAGTTGGTTTATTTTTTACTGTAGCTGAGATGATTTATTTGACGTAATTAAATTTAAAAAATTTAAAAATAGAAAAGCATGTTAGCTCATCACGAACAATGCAAAGGAATACAGAAAAAATGGCAAAAAAGCCAAAAAACCAGAAAAACATAAAATTAAGGAATAGTGAATTAAAAGTATAAGTCAGAAGCTATCGCCAAAATGAGTGGTACATATGGGTGTTTTCAGCACATTTTTCTTCCTTTATAGCACAATTAACCAAAGTTTTCTTCCTTTATAGCACAATTAACCAAAGTAATGGATGATGATCAGGTCACGCCGGTACGGGCTTGGGTGTTTTCAGCAGTTGCGTGCAAATTTGCTCATCGCTCTTCGGCAGTGATCGGTTCGGCTGAAAGCTGAAAGCTTATGGTCGAAAACACCGTAGTGGTGAAAAATTCATGTAGCGGTGAAAGAGTCATGTAGTCTGGAATGTAGTCTCGTAGCACTTGAAATGCTGAAAGTAAAGCTCGAATGAGCTGACAGACTCGAGGAAGCAACATTGCACGTGTAGTAAAGATGTTCGCAGACAAATGTTGTAGTACATATCTTTGCAAAGACAATTGCATGGAACAGACGTGGTACATAAATCTCTAAACCACCAAGGACGCCGCTATGAAGTCACGTGTGATGTTCATGAGGTCAGCGTTCTTGTCGGCAGCCGGACGGTGGTATGCGGCGGCGCGAAGATCCCGCACTGCGCAGTATGTGGTCGGTGGGTCCGTGCGGACTTCGGCCGATGATGAAGTTGTGCAACGCCATACAAGCTGTGATGATGCCGCATTGGCTCCGAGTCTTGTATTTCGGAATCTTATGGAGAATGCGTCATTTGCCCTTGCACATGCCGAACGCACGCTCGATGGCGTTCCGCAACTGCGAGTGACGGTGGTTGAAAACCTCCTGCATCCCCTCCGGATGGCTCCCATTGTCGAACTGGGATAAATGGTACCGCGTGTTGCGGTATGGAGCTAGGTAACCCAACCGGTTCGGATAACCGGAGTCAACAAGGTAGTATTTACCTGCAACCAAAAATATTGGTTAGTACGTAAGTCAGCAAGCAAAGAGCACTCGAATGTAAAGGTAGCATGCAACCTTCGGGGGGATGTGGAAAGCGGTCACAGCCCCAGAAACATTTCGGCAAAGACAGACCCGGACAATTCGGCGTGACGGACCCGAAGCAGAGAAGACATGTCGGCGGCGAAATGAGAAGACCAGATAACAAGCCCCAGCACATGCCAACACAGAGACCAAATAACAAGCCCGAACGCATTCGAGCAGAGACCGCGGTTCTACTGATTAAACATAAAATTCGACAACAGTTCTCTGAGACCGATAAATGTGCCGCTACAGAATTAAACACTCAACAATACAAATGTAAACACTCACGAATGTATCATCACACTGAACCGACATTGCTCAAAGATGTCCGAGTCGTTCCCAAGTACGTCTTATCCAGTTGAGGCGGCCCTCACTCGTTCGCAGAACAGCGAAGCTGTGGCGACACTCCGCCTTCATGAAAAGCTGTGTTGCGTAGTAGTGCTCATCGCTTCCTTCATGGGCACCTGCTTCTTCCACAAGTGTCATCAAGCGACGCACATCTTCCCTTATGGGGTCTTGCGTTGGGGATGTCACACTCGTGCCAGAGCCTCGGCTTCCGGACTGCAAGCTAACCTGCGCTTCATAAAGGTCAACCAGGCGCTTGAAATTCATTTCACGTTCACTGCGCTTACTTGCGCGACAGCATCTCGGGTGCAAAGGTGCGGGGCATGGCCTCTTGGTACCGGAACTACGCCCCGACGCACCGCTGCCAGGTGTCGGCATAGGGGAAGGCTGTGTGCTGCCCTCTCCTCCTGGGCTTTCATCGAGGTCGTCGATGTCCACGTCGAGGTCATCCACACCTGGGACGAATGCGCACTCGCTCGTGGTGGTGGTGTTTCCGAACACGACTTCTAGGAGGTCCTCGTCGTTGGCGACAATGGCCCTGAACTTCCTCATCTCGGACTTTCCCTGCAATCAGCGATGTCATATCACCGGTGTAATGCGAATACCAGCACACTTCAAAAGCAAAACTTACTCCACCCGCAGATGCCCACCAGTCCTCACTCGCGTCAATGCTCCCTGTTGATGGATCGACCCCAAGCCCCGTGGCACGAAGTTTCAAAGTTTTCCATTTGTTGTAATCACGAGACAGTTGCTCCCATTTGTTCTTCATCTGTTTGCTTGTGTATTGCAAGCCAGTTCTTTCCGCAAATTTCCGCACAAGGTTCTGCTTGCCCTGCGTGTTCAATCGTGAGAATGCCCGGTTGTGTGCCTCCACCTCCTCGGCACATACTTGCAAGAACACGTGCGTACTCTCATCGGTCCAAATCGCGGGGGGCATCTGCAGGCATCGCGGGCAAGGGCAGTACTGAGATGCCCGAAGTTGTGCACGACGCGAAAGTGAATCTGTAATCCCTACCCAAACTCCGTATCACATTCATGCAATTTATCGGTTGGGACATGGCCATACTGATTTGGCCGCACCGGTCGTCGGCGGCGGAAGCCGCCGCTGGTTGGGCGCAGATCCGGGGAGCTCGGCGAGCTTCAATGCCGACGGATGGCGGGTCCGCTTGTCCGCAAGCGCACAAACGCCGGGCTGCACGCTTCGGACCTCCCCTCGTCGAAGGAGCCGGTGCCGGCGGATCCGGGCGGATTCCCCGGCGGATGTGCGCTTCACGGGCGAGGCCGCGCGGATGGGGACGGGGCAGCTCCGCCGACTCGGTGACGGCGGATCCGGGCCGAGATTCCCCTGGGCCAGATGTGCGCTTCACGGAAGGCGAGGCCGCCGCGGCTGGGGATGGGGAGGCAGGTCCGGTGACTCCGGTGGATGGCCGAACTGGCCGGCGCAGATCCGGACGCCACGGCCGGCGGCGGGGGGCGGAGAGCCGGCGATCGCGATAGGTGGCCAGTGGGTGGGAGCATACCAAAAGGGGATCCGAGGCACGCACTGCTGCTCGGTCCAATGGTTATAGCGGCTCCGGGCTCCGGACGGCTTCGGCTCCACGACATAGCTTCGGCTACTGCTACTGTACCGGCTCCAGGAAGCTTTCAGCCGAAGCCTCAGCCCACAGCCGAACTGATCACCGCGTTCATAGGCACCATGCAACCATGCATTTTCTACTCTCTTTTTTCTTGCATACGATCCAAAGTTCAGACTTACAGAAGAAGCCATGTGCTACAAGCTACTGCAATTTATTTCATCCACCCACACACATTTTCATTCATTTTGTACGTACCATCACCCTTATTTTATATTTATATATACCTGCACCTCATGTGATCCCCTTGAACGTTCTCATCTTATTTATCTGAGGTGAAACTGACATGCCTTAAGACCTGAGATGAGGAGGACTATGCAAAGAAATCAACGGTAACCCATATTCCCATAATACTAATTACTATCCACTGGTTGTTATATTTCTCCCTGATCTCTCGTCCGAGTCCCATCTAATAATCTGTTTCTCCTTTTGCTTTATTGATAATCTTGAAGTGTAGATCTTGCCAAATAGTCGTTGGGTGCTGGATGCAATGTTGATTCGGAATGAGTGGCATTGGGAAACAAATAGGAGGTGCATACCACGTGAAGGTTAGTCTCGTGAGCTATCCGACTGCAGAGTGGGAGTGATGCGCTGGGAATGAAGTTTCTTGCCCGCTGCAGCAGTCTTCACTGTCATGTTTGAAACCGAGGTTTTAGTTTCTGAAATTTCGTGAAAGTTGCTTTTCATTTGTGTTTTATATGATTTTTATATAATATTTACAAAACATTGATGAAATCTTCTTGAAACCTTTTAAAACCCACACAACACTTTTTCTTGAAACTTCTTGAAATATTCTAAAACTTTTTTTATGAAACACGTTGAAACCTGTTTGAAACTTCAAACTCGAAAGCTTAAACTTTTAACTTTTATGCAACCGACACCTCATGGAACTCCACGAGATGAGACTGCTATACCGTTGGACATGTATTCCAACTTATAGCATGGGCTAGTAGCTCCCTTGTAGATAATGCAAAAAAATGTCAAAGGGATAAAAAAAAAGAACGATTTTAACTTTTATGCAACCGACACCTCATGGAACTCCACGAGATGAGACTGCTATACCGTTGGACATGTATTCCAACTTATAACATGGGCAAGTAGCTCCCCTGTAGATAATGCAAAAAAATGTCAAAGGGGTAAAAAAAGAACGATGCTACGAGAATACCTTCACTGTAAGCTTGCAATTGCCAGTGTTGGCTCTGAAAGTAGAAGGCTGACAAAAAACGGTTCAACTCGATCATTTGCCTTACCCTGTTGAACGGTTCAACAGGGGCCCAGCCCGGCATGCTACACGCACCTCCATCGTAACTTGCACAACATGCATGCATCCTACTCCGGTTAATTCCTCCATGAATAAAGCTAAACTTGATAGGAAAGATGCACTACCCTGCGTCCATGCGATAAACCGGACCTGCAAAAGAGTGGAACAAGGAGCCGTACGCAATTACTGGAACTGCAGGGTCTTACATGTAAAAAACCGGAAGCAAGAACGGATTCCTCCGGGTGCGTGCCGAGCGGCGAGGAGGGGCTGGAGTGTACGGATTCGCTGAGAAGCTCGGAATTCCTTCGGCCATAATAGAATTATTATTATTATTATTATTAATTAATGGATGGATGGATTACCTTATAAATATCTCCCCCAGATTTCCAGAGAATTGGCCATCAATGTATTCTTTAGTATTTGGAAGCTGCAATCGGTAGAAAGTGTAACTGTGTAAGCAACCAAGTTTCCTTTTCTTCATCCATATTCAAAGGAGAATGGCTCTATGTTACAGGGGTGGCCTAGATCTAAATAACTGAGTCTTACAGTACACCCAATAATATATACTTAATAGTATGAAGAAATGTACTATATATCTATACCTTTTGTAATTACTAAAGAGATAGGATGAGAATTCGCATCCTACATCATTCATGTATATAAACCTTCAAGAAGGATATACGGAGGCCAGAGCCATTTATTTCTCACTAACTCACTCTCTGTCGGTTGGCTCCTCAGCTCTTAGTCCATATCCCCCAAAGAGGAAAGGGGTACCTAGTATCCCCTGTTGTGCTCATACAACAATAGTAGCGCCGTCCATGGAGATTGCGCAAGAAACTGCGCGAGGGAGGGCTGACCGGGGTGTGACCACGAATGGGTCGTCGACGCTCACGACCATGTCATGAAAGACGTAATCGTGAGGCGTCCGACGACTCCATAGTCGCCACCATGAGAGAGATCTGCTGAATCTAATGTGTGCTCAAATCGCACGGTAGCCTCGTACCCCGGCGTACTCTGTGGAGTATAAAACGTCGGGAACTTAGTCGTCCCGGGCAACTCTACGGAGTATAAAACAAAGTGCATGGTGGCCTCATGCCACGGCATACTCTACGGAGCATAAAATAAATTGTATAGCAACGTCATGCCCTGGCGTACTCTGCGGAGTATAAAGCGCTGAGAAATTAGCTGTCCCAGGCAATTCTATGGAGTATAAAATAAGTCGCGCGACGGCCTTGCGCCCTGGCACACTCTACAGAGTAAAAATAATCGCACGGCGTCTAAGAACCCGGCGGAGCACCAGCTCCCTACCAGGGAGTTCTCATCACTAGCGATAACCCCGGTGAGCCTCGCGCGTTTCACACGTCTCACCAGGGAGTTTGCTGTGCAAACAGCATCAAGCGATAGTTTCGCCCGAGCAAGAGCTGCGTTCGACCACCTCGTGGTCCGAAGGCCACCCAAGCGGAGCGCGCACCGTTCCTAGCGACACACGACGCGCGCAGGAAGACGGGCGGGGCGGTACGGCATGCTTGAGGAGCGGCAAAATCTCCCACACATAAGGAATTCTATTTATTATTACTTCATCCACCAACACGAATTTTTGTCATAAATAGCGTTTTTTCAATGTGTATTTACAGAAATGGCCGTATGTGACATTTCGAATGGTAGAAATGCTATTTTTGTCAGTATCATTTATATACGGCTATTTTTATAAATACGTGTTAAAAATACTATATATATATATATATATGACAAAAACTCCACCAACTCGTCGTATATATTCACTTCGTCGCATCCCCTATATATCCATCTGCGCTCTTAAGTACCTCCACCTCTTGCTGCTCGTCTCTCTCTCTCTCTGATTTCTTCTCATGCTTTGCGACAAACTCGTACGCTCACTTGCTCGGAATGAGCGGCACCGGGACGAAGCATGTCACTGGGGTTTCGAGGATTACCTCCGCTATTGCAAAAGCTGCGCCATCGGTCAACGTCAGTTGCACGACGAAGACGAAGATAAGCCGGCGGAAAGCACTCCAATTCGCAACCTCCGTCGTGAACGCGCGACGGGGGGACGTTAAACGTACCAGCAGATCGGCAGTCCCTACCAAAGTACGGTCAATCTCATGTCTCAAGCATATGCGTATGACTGGTGCCGGAAGAAATTGGGAGAAGTTTCAGACTGGAAAATGTGTGTGCATGGAGCCAAAAACATATGGGTATAGTGGATGATAGGCTAGTTTCATGTATGTGCGTACAGTTTATGCTACTAAATTTTATCATCTCAGCGAACAATTTAATTAGGACTACAGCAAAACTGAAAACATCATTACTAGTGGATCAATTAACTCATCTGTTGTACTTACGTGACCTGCTAAACATGTACCCTGCATAGTTTGCAGTTACTGAGATGGTGGGGTTAAGGGTAGATCGATACACCGTACAATTGAATGAACGGATGAGGACATGTTGATCAGATTACAATCACACCTATTCTGAAAGAAAGATTATGATCGTGCTAATTATTACCTCAGTAAATAGCGGTCTCGACTTTCCAACGCATATTCGGCTTGCCCAATGTCAAATCGACCTGGGTCTGGATGTGGGGCTAGCCTGGCCAAGTGATCTTCTCCCACGTGCTGTAAACCAGCTGGAGTTCATGGCCTTTCAGAAGGCGTCCTTTAATGTTCTGCTCACTACATGCTTTTGCCTGCCACTTCTCTCGTGTTGTGCTCGGCCCATATATGCGATCGATGTGCCCAACACACAAGCTAGGAAAGATCACTTTGGTTGGGAGACATTGGCTCTGCTCTTTTCGGTTTCTATAAACTATTTTTTGATTTTTTTTATAGTAACTAGTTTTTAAACGAAATATCTTTTTAAGATAAGATGTACTAATTAATTATAGTACATATTATACCGACTTCATTTATATCGGTAAAAATCACACGTGAGTTTCTGTTATTCTGTAATCTCTCACACGAACAGTTTAAAAATCACAAGCCATAGTCAAAAGTCATAAGCTGTAGCTAAAAAGAACAAGCTCATATATTCACGGGCAGGAGCACTAGCTAGCTAGGTAGGGAGGCTAATACGATGGAATAGTCCACACAACATGAATCCCTCCTCTGATTGCTCATCCAATCTGACCGGCCTTGAGCTCTCGTGTACCCGCTAGCAGTTGTATTCGGGAAGCATGTGAAGTGGGCGGCCTGAACGCTCAGGCTGGCCTCCACGAGTCCACATCCTGCAACATCCATCGATGCGCCGGAGTTGTGTTGGTCACCATTGGAATCGCGATATCGAAACTGCTGGCGAGAGACGCTGCGATGTCAGCGTGTAACATTCGTGCGTGCGTGACTGGGAAAGGCAAAGTGCATGTACTCGAAACAGATCTATTGTTGCCCTTGTAGTATGTGCATGCTTAAATTATGTTTGCTCATAAGAGGATAACAGTAAGCAACAGGAACTTATTGCAAAAAAAAAAAATGCCGGCATGCAATGTTCACCGCGCTGTCCGCATTCGCAGTATGTAGTGCCGTTTCGAGCCTGTTCTTAGAGGTGGCCGAATGGCTATGCTACTGGCCCGGTCCAAAGGACGCTGCTGTTGATTTGGTCCATACACAACACGGCCTGCTATTGAATCGTGCTAGGCGGACTCGGCATGACATGTCGGGCCATCACCCCAGCCCACGTGCTGGCATGGCATGACACGAATAGTGTCGCACGATCTAGCCTAGCACGACCCGTTAGGCCCCTTTCATTTTTTTAATAATTATATGATTTTATTTTATTTTTTTGAATTTTATATAGTTAATTTTATAAGTATAAATAATTTTATTTGGTATTTTTATTATTTTTATATATTTTCTAGAATTTTCTTATATTTTCTTAAAATTTTCCGAGCAAATGGGCTAGATAGACCTTATTGGGCTATCAGGCTGAGCGAGCCTAGGCTGGCACGGCCCGTCAGCTCGCTAGGCCGTGCTTGGGCCACCCCTTTGACTTGCGGGCTGACACGGCACGGTCTATTCAAGCTGTTGTGCCTAATAGGCTCGTGCCTAATCAGGTCTGTGTTGTGGCCTTCCGTCGGAAAATTGTTAAACAGCCTATGAGACATCGCAGCCCATGGACCGCTCAGCCCAATTAACACAGCAGGCTAGGGTTCAACCCTAGCTGCCCGGTGGTTGCAGCTTATGCCACTTTGGGCGGCGTCAAGTGCGCGTGCTTGCGGGCGCGCACGGTGGGGAGCCGCAATGACGGCGGCGGGCTGGCGCGTGCAGCGGGGGCGCGAGTCCGGTGTCAGGCTCGCTCGTTAAGCGGCGGCGGCGTGCACTGGTGAGGCGCCGCCGGATCTGCGGTCTAGAGCGCTGCGTGGGCTCGACGCGTGCGGCGGCGGGCGCGCACGGCGGGGAGGTTTCGGATTTGTGGCGGTGGATCAGGTGGGCGCGCGCCGGCGCGTCGAGCGAGCACGCGTTAGCGGCGACGCAGACACGCGGGTTGCGAGTTGCGACGTCCTCGTTAGCGGCGCATCAGACGCAGCGGCCGTGGCCATTTCGCATTCGCAGTGGTGGTTCGCCCTTCGGGCTATGGCGAGCGCAGCCCAGCGGCGCCCGCCGGCGGGCCTGTGCGGCGTCATGGGCGGCGGCGGGCACTCGTGATGGATGGCACGTGCGGAAGTCGGGCGTCGCGAGCAGTGGCCGCGTTCAGTACGGTGGCAGATCGGGCAGGTGTGCGGTCGCGCGTCGGGCACGGCGACGTTGTCCGTGTTCTTCGTGAGCACGCGACAGCGGGCGCGACTGCTAGCACGCGTGCACCCGTGTGCAGCATGGGTTCAGCAAGCGAGGCGGCGTCCTCCAGCAGCGGTGCTGTCTTCGGACACGATGTAAGGACGCGACGACGGCGGCGAGTGAGCAGCACCATGCCGTGGGGAAGCGGCCATGGCCGGCGACGCTCTCGATCACGTGCGCACGAACAGGTTACCCGATCCATAGACATACACAGTAATCCCAGTCTTAAACCCTGATTAGCAATTAACACATCTAATCTAGGGTCTAACAAGTGACAAATCTAGGGACCTGCAATTAATCTGCTAGATTAATCCAAAGCAAAATCGTAGATTGAAAACTATAAGCATCCAAAGGGATCAAGAGGCATACGCCAAGTTCGGAGTGTGCGGTGCCGAGTTGTGGCTGGTGCTTGCCTTGGTTCTGTCGACGAGGGAGCTCTAGATGGAGGATGAGGCTCTCGGCGTGCCTGACTACATATAGTGTACAGCTCGGTTAAATTTAGTCTAATTTAAGTAATGTTTTCATAATTTAACTTAGATACCCTAAATTATTTTACCAATGAATATAAGGTATAACTAAATCCTGACTCTGCTACTGCTAGAGCTGGTTGGGTGGGGCGACATTGGCCAAGGTCGTTTCCCTTCACAAACCAGCACGTCACCAAGGGCAACTACGATGAGATGGGTCCATCCATTGTTTACAGGAAGTGCTTCAAAACTCGCATCTTGAGCTTGCACCAGGTGCGCCATTCTTCGCTACGTGCTTTCACTACAGAAGATGTGTACCACGTACGTGATTGTGACTCAAAACATGACTCTTCGTAGCCTCGTCGTGCACACGGCTCTGGTTCAGTTTAGACGTGTATCGTTACTAGCTCTTCAGAATGCAGTAGAATCTACGATTGCCATCTATTTTTTACGAGTGCTAGCGAATTGTACCTGTCGTATCAGAAAAAGGTTTGCGAGGGGCATTGCATGGTTCTCTCCCTCGTAAGCTGCACTCTGGTGTTTATCCGTTCTGTGATTCTGTCTTGCCTTGCCTTTCGTTCTTCGAGTCGGAACGTACACGAGCCTGTGTTCATATATCAAACCGTCTGTGAAAAAAACCATAGACGATTATTCTAGAAACCGTATATGATGTAAGTGTTCAGTTTAGTCTTTTTTATAGTAGTGGTATATCGTGCAGTACTAATGTGTAAGCATTTGCCTCTTCTAAGGGCAGTATAGCATGTAGGTGGGTGCAGCACAGGTCGTACACGCCCGTAACTTGCGGGCCTTGGCCCCAATCAAGCCAGCACGACGGAGACCAGGTATCCCAGGTTACCTCCATGGCTTCATGGTCGAGAGAGTCCAGGCTTTGCTCGCTGCACGAGCTCGATCGAGGATATCCAGGACCGATCTACCTCCGCCCCCCGGGTACAAAAGTCTACAGGAGATCCTCTGCCATTTGCAAAGGGCACAACACCGCACCGTTCTCTTGATCTTAGCCACCCGGTTGAAAAACGAGAGGTCGGGATCGACTGCTACAGCATCCACAAAAGATTACTAGGCCAACCACACAAATGACCCAGTTCTTGAGACCATCCATCGGCGCTTTCCGACATGCCGGCATCAGGATTTTGATTTCGGAATTGTACGAACAGTAGCCGATCGATCTGGCCGGTCTCCAACAAAAGCTGCCCGTGGTCTAACCAATTGGCTTGTTCTCCTAACAATTTTGCAGATTAGGGCTATGCCACCTGTGAGTTGTGACCAATAAAAGTGGTCGATCTTGTCTCTAATGGAAGCTAGCGCTTTTGCCATTTAGGTGGCTTAACCGGTCATACTCCCGTAAAATCTCCTGCCAACAAGATGTGACAAGCCGGTTACCGCCAGAATGAATCACGAGCTAGTAGCCCTAGGCGGAGGTAAGTCCTGTAGCTGGAGCTAGGTAGAAGTTTTCCGATGAACCACTCGATCGCCACCCTTGATCATCACCGATGAGCGGCGGAAGCCTGGGGAAAAACGGCGAGCAGAGGGGGACAAGCGAGCGCAAAGGGGCGCGGACTCGCAGTTGGGCGCATTTGTTGGATAGCGTCCACCGCGAATCTCCCCGATAGCGGCGCGCGCGTATGCAACGCAACGCCACAATATTATTACCATTATTTGGTCTGTCTTTTTAGCTTCGTCTTACAGTTTTTAGTTGTGATTTATGATTTTTAAATTATTTATAAAAAAATACAGAGTAATAAAAATCTACCTGCAGTTTGACCAATATAGATAAAGTTGTTATACTATATAGCATAATTAATCTGTGGACTTTGTTTTAAAAAATAATACTCTGTTTACTATAAAAAAACTAAAAACATCTTTTAATTAAAAGTTGAATAGAAGAGGCCGATTAGCAACTCTGCTTCAACCCATGCGTGCATGGTCCCTTCCCTCCTGTCCCCCGTCGATTCGGCGCCCGGCCGGCCGGCCGGACGGAGCGTCCACGCGCGCACGTACGTACACCAGCATCGATCGTCGACTCGTCGTCGCGTAGGGGATCGGACCGGCGCGTATGGTTGCCTAACACGGCCGCGGCCGGGCAGGCGACGGCCGGGCGCAAAACGCCCACGGCCGTAGCCTCCCTTTGGTCCATCCGAGCGTTCGCATGGGTTCGTAGCTAGCTGTGCGGCCGTGCTCCCTGTGATCACGAGCACGTGATGCGCACATTGTTGCTGCGTGTCGGGCTTTATTTTCTCCTCTCGTACTCGATACGTACAGCTAGCTATCTGATTTCATTTAGGGGTTGGAAGAAATATAGCAGCCATTGATCTTTCTCTCGTAGCTTCTGGCTTGTTCCAAACACACATTAATACTAATAGGGAGTTGATATTGTACATATGTACTGAGAAAAGATTTTTATCGAACGGCACCACATCCCAACCCCATTCTCTCCTCATTGCTCCATTCGCTCTCTTCATTCTCTCCGTTCGCTCACTCTCTTCCTCTCTCTACGCGACACCCGACTCCATGCAAGCCATAGCCACTCCGTCCCCGGCGACAGCGCCACCAGATTGGGCTGCTGCCGCTGTCGACTTTCTTTTCGACCATCCTCAGGTGCGGCTCTGCCAGATCCGATCGCCACCATTGACTTCCTCTCTAGGTGTGACGTCGACAAATCCGGCCATCCTCGAGCGTAGCACCATCAATTACGATCGTCCTCGAGCATGATGCCGCTAGATCCGACCACTGCAGTCGACTTTCTCTCCGAATGTTGCGCCACTAGGTCCGATCGTTCTCGAGCACAGCGCTGCCAGATCCGGCCATCCTTAGGCGCGGCGGGGAGCCTCCAGTGAAGCGCAGCCACAAAGTGTGTGGTGATGATCCCCGAGCTCTCCACGCCCGGCGTCGGTGCTCTCTTAGTGACCACGAACCAGGTCAATACCTCGCCGAGCCAGCGTCCCGAGCACATGACTAGTATGAAACATATTTTGATTTTTTATGTGTGCAACAATCAGTAACAACTAGTGCAATATTGAGATTTTTATCAAACATTTTGTTGCAAACATAGCTGAGGAATGTTACATCTAGGCTGGACCATAAAAATGTTACACAGACTATACTAAATTTATTCGAGCTATACACTAGATATTTTTTCACACTCTAAACTGAAGACTACTCTATCAAGGGTGAGGATCCGGCCCTGCGTCAAATGTCTTGAAACATTCGAATAGCAATCTTAGACATCTTAGCGCACGAAGAAGAACATGCGATTTGGACCCAAAATGAGCTAGCACAGGATCAAATTAATCCTTTTGCCCATCTCAGTCGTATCAACTTTTTTGCAAGCGATGAAAAGGTAAAAGGCGTAATGCATGGTCACGGGGGCACGCAGTCGTTACAAAGACAATAGCAAGAGGTAAAGCAGGGCGTGACCCACACTAACCTTGGTCCACCACGCACAGGGGAATCCTGCTCCCGGCCAAGCGCTGCGAGACAACCCCCGTCTCAGAAAGCCAGCTCGTTGCAAAGCAAACTTCAGAGAGACAGTCAGAGAGAGAGAGAGAGGGTTGCATGCAATACGCAGAGTTGCAAACATCACACAAAAGTTTCTCAAGAAGAGCATATATACTATGCTACTACATTTTGTGGTGATCGGTTCGGCTGAAAGCTAAAAGCTTATGGCTGAAAACATCAGTATGGTGAAAAAACATCAGAATGACGGAGGCTTATTTAACATAATTAAATTTAAAAAAATTGAAAAATATAAAAAATATGTTAGCCCATCACAGACAACGCAAACGAATACGAGAAAAAAAAGAACCGACAAAAAAAGTCAAAAAAAAGTCAAAAATTCAGAAAAAGACGAAATTATGAATAATGCAAAAATAAGCTTAAGCATATTGAACACAGTCTTTAATATGCTTTTTTTTGTTCACCACACAAGCACAAAGATATTTAACATTTTAACGAGGGTGAGAGAGAGAGCAAAAGAAAAGAAGCTAGCCCCCTGACACTGTGCCAGCTAGGGCTCTGTCTAGGGTTTTCACCTTTTTTTCTTTGAAGGACAGGGTTTTCACTTGGTGCCTAGCGCCCTGCCCTTTATTCGATCTTGTAATATGCGTGTTGTGCATGTATATATGGATGGATGGGGAAGCTGAGGTTCTGTGGCGCGTGAGCCTAGAGCTTGGAGGAGCGTGCATGTGTGCGCCCTCTATGTGTTGCCGCGATGGGACGGGAGGGATTAGGGGCACTTCGAGGAGCTGGGGTTTGGAGCTGTATTTATAGGGGGGCTGTGTAGTGCGCACGAGCCCTCTCCATCCTCCTCCCAACTCTCACCAGCACCAGACACCATCCAGTAGCGTGGATGTTTGCTTGCCCTCTCTCTTCTCTCTCTAGACATCTCTTCTTTCTCTAAACATCCATACATTGAGGAGTGACCGAGTGCCTGTGTGTGTCATAGTGGTTCTTGTCTTCTTGAAGTGTTTAAGCCTAGCATTGGGAGGAGGGCACAGCTCTTGGGGGGCGAGAGAGAGAGAGAGAGAGAGAGAGAGAGAGACTGTGAAGTGCTGCAGCTTACGGAAGGGCATGCATGGCATGGCATGGCGTGGATGTGGGAGACGGATGCGGCGGATAGGTAGGTAGGTGCACGCACGTACGCTTGGAAGGTGCGGAAGAGGTGAAAAAAGGGGATATGCCTGGCTCCCTGTATGCCACTCGCATTGCTGCCAGCTCAGTTGAGCTCCGATCGAGGGCACGTTCGTTGGCTCTACTGCGGATGGCGTGCGAGGAGCCAAGCATGACCGTCTCTCTCTCTCTCTCTCTCTAGCGCTTTCTCTTCGTGTTCTTAGATTATTTATTTCACCTGCTTTAGATTTTTCGAAAATGCTAGGGAGTGCTCCGAGATATAGTGTTTTTATACGTTTGGTAATGGTTGTTTAATGTTGCTTGTTATTGCTCCATCAAGTACCTGCTCAAGACCGTGATTTCCTGGTAATCAAACAATCCGTACTAACCTAGTTCTCACTACTCTGATTAATTATATTTTATCTGCAGCTAGCCCCTTATTCAGCAACTATTACATGATTATTGACCTTTATGTTTCTTGCAGTTCGTCACATTTTCTAACAGTACAAGTGGCACATGTACATGCGCATATATCATGCACTTGCCTGGCTCGAATTTATTAATAATAATCATCGATCGAGAGGCTCGATCTTTTTGTTGTACACATACATATGATCCGGCCGGCGTACAAGTGACTGACAATGATAATCCATATGCGCATTAGCTGGTGGCACGCATGTATATATGCCTTGAGATTTCAGTTTAAATAGAGTTGGAAGTGGAGCATCTTCGAGATGCATGCTTTTAAGTTCACATATATATGCATGTAAAAAATGTATATGATGTCTTGAGCAAAGGGTTATTGCTTAGCTCTAGTTGATGAAATTAATCTGTTTGGTTGAGATCGAGATCGAAGTTTGATTGCCTAGCTCCGCAGAAGTTTGATTTGGCCATATATAAGTCGATCTACATATATATATATGTATTCAGTTCGTATACATTATGCTTTTTTTAGACGTCGTATACATGGTGTTATTACATGTATACAGGGAAAATAATTTCGATGCATAAAAAATATCAAAACCTGCGAAGGAAACCGAATTTCGGAAATTTCATAATTATTTTTGAAAAACTTCTGTCGAAATATGTAAAAATATAATTTGAATTCAACAAACACAAATATATTTTTTTCAAATTACCAAATCCTGACGAAATCGCGGCGGCGACCTCCTCGTCCGCAGACGCCTCCCCCTCTCCCTTGCCACCACCACCCCTCCTCCCTTGCCGGCGCCGTCTCCCCCCTTCTCCTGTGCCGGCAGGATGGGGAACCGGCGAGATGGTGGCTTGAGCACGTTGTAGGAGAGATGTGAGTGTACACGACATGCCTATGTGCTGTGCGATGGGGAACCAGCGCGATGGGCCTTGATAATTCCTATAGGAGAGGTGGCGGGTTGGGCCAAAGAATTTAAGATGGGCCAAATTATTTGATTCGATTGGGCTTTTCAGGGTGGGCCAAGAAAATTGAATCTCGATGAATTTTGTGAAATTCGGTTTGAAATTGTTTTCCATACATGTATATAAAAGTTCAGCACCGTGATAAAATCATTGTCGTTGTCAGATTTGATCACCATCTGATCGAGGGGGAGGATCACTGGATCAGCAAGGGTAAGACAACGTGTTTCCTAGCACACACTATTTCACAGTATGCTTAAAATAAAATAAACCATTACGCAAAACTCACAAGCTAGAGGAGATATGCTTGTAGCCCGTGTATATTAGGTGATGCCAAAATTGCGACGCGCGGGCGCCGCCCGCGCCTAGCTTTGCTAGCTCTCTAGGCGAGCCCTCGTGCATGCACGCGCCGTCCGCCAGCTAGGCCGCCATGAGGATCGATCCAGCATCAAAATTTAAGAGGACTAATAAAACTTACTTATAGGTTTATCGAATATCGAGTTGTCGGTCTGTGTTAGTCTGCCATACTACCAGTAAGAGATAGAAAAATACTATTACGGCTATAGCAGGCTATCTTAAAAGCTGTGATATATGTCGTGTTTTGCCGAAAGAGGGTAGTGGCGCCCACCCGCCAGCATGGGAGGAGAAGACGGTGGTCATCACGCAGCCTAGATAGAACTAGGAGATGACCACCTGGAATGGGACATCGGCCTCGTCGACCAGGAGGGGTACTGAATGAAGTGGAATCCAAAGTTGAATTGGGTGGCATCGGGCCGCCGGTCCGCATGAGGGGATCGTACATGGCAAGCTCCTCATCCTCACCGAAGCCGTAGGAGAGGAGGCCGATGTTGCAGTAGCGGAGAAGCCACTCACCTGCAACAGAGCTGGAGCGGAGGTGGTCGCCGGCGAAGCCTTCGAAGAGGAAATCGCGAGGCGCGGGTTGCAAGAGTGGGTGGAGACAAACAAAAGATTAGGGCTGTTGTCGCCTCTCCACGGCGGTCACCCGATAGCCATGTAGTAAAAGTGATATTTTTGCAAATACCGCATGACTATCGCTATTTTTGTAAATACGAGACCAAAAGATTTCAAAAACTAGCGTGAGGTGGCCCGATAAGGGATGTTTTCCTGACAACATAAACTCATTTGTTTCATTGCTTATGGGGCCGCTCTAACCGGCTGCACCTTCTGGCTGTTGGTTGAAATTGCGCTATAACGATTGTTAGCTTTTTCTGCATCATTCGATTAAAGAAAAATAAAAAAAAGAGAAAAAAATTTTTAGTTACGCCTGCTTGCTTTGCATCAGAATGGGGTAGATTTTTTTTAACCAATCGCGGGAGCTCTGCTTTGCATTACAGAAGAATTAAGACATGTTACAAGATGCTCCCATGTAATGGGGATCCAAGATACAGATAGAATTGCAGGAACTCTGCTTTGCTTATCCAACAATCGAAGTGGCAGTACGACACATAGATGCAGCTTTGGCAGCTTTAACACCAGTTGTAGCACATCCGAGAAGATGCTAGCATACATAGTGACACTCCGAGCTGAAGCCTACCCTGCTCGGAATGTGGCTCCGCCGCTGAGCATACATACATAGGTGCATCGGACAAGACATGCAGGGCTCTCTTCTCCATGAAACAGCTCGGCAGCTTCGCTCGCCAGAAAGAAGTGGTGAATTGTTTGCCACCACCTTTGGCGCGACGTCTTCAGGACCGGGTTCTTATCGCCATGGCCTATGGGAGGTTGAGCCCCTTCGATCTTTTCCGCACGACGAACCATCTCTGCTCATACAAGCAGAACTGACGAAATGCAGCCCTTTCTTGCCATGGCCGCACGCAAGCAGGTCTTCCTCTAAGCATGGGGCGAAGCACACGCACAGGATAGGATGAACACGTTGAGCTTCTCATGCGTGCTCTCCCGACGCCTTCCATCCTCAGGAATGCTCGTCTTTCTATTACTGAATCATAGTTGATAGTTCTCGTTGAAACCAAGCCTAGAATCATCAAGAAATGAGCAAGTGGTATGGCTTCGGATACTGCCAGGCCTAGCTGGTAACAAGGGAAGCAGCAAGGGCTGGCGTATATAAAGGCGCCGTCGGCAAGCTAACTAGTAAAAGGAGTGAGAAGTTCATCCAGCAACCAATATAAGTTCCACCACGAGTTACCCAGGTGCTACGAATGAGTCAGATAAAGCATCACTGTGGACGCTGATGACCGGCAACGTTTTTTGAACAATGGAGCACACCCTGAACAATCAGTGGGATCAACACAAGAGAATGCAGTTACGATCAAGAATTTACAACTATGCTTGAGCAATTTTCATGCGTAGGAACATCCCAAATTCATTTGCAAAGGAACAGATAAAATGTAGTTACATACATATCACTCATTCTGAATGCTGAGTCTCAAAAGTCGTATTTCTTAGAAAAATGGACAGAGCAAATGAACTAGTACATTACATTTACCAATATAACGATAGACCAAATGAGTGGAGGAGCAGGCATCAGAATGGCGCAGAATTTTACTTGGTAGCTTGGGCAATAATGTTACTTATAGAGCTAGCCTCCTCTTTAGCAGCCTCTACCAATGAATCCTGAGCATATTGGAAAGCAAAATGTTAGGATAAAAACAAAACTATGCACTTTTCAATAACCATTAATTCGTGAAATACAGCATCCTTTGTTAGTGTCTCACCATTGGGCCACAGCCCACAAAGAAGGTTTTACAACTTTGCTTGTGCTGGTGTTTTTACATAAATTAGATTGAAACACAACGTAATTCAGGAGGTGTAGAAAATGATGTTTTAGATAATGATGATTGTTCTAATATTTATGCACATAAATGACCTCTACTGAACCATAGGAAAATAGTTTGACCCTTTGAGGTACATTCAAGGCAGAAATGGACAGATTCTAAATTTGTAATACCAAGTCATTCGCTCTTAACTAATCATGGAAAATATAGAGTTTAGGTTAGCCAGTGGTCAAAGTACCTGTGCAGCAATAAGTCTTGCAACATTCTTCTTGCTAGATTCTTGAAGCTCGCCAGCAATGAGAATCTCATCCAGTATGTAGTAGGCCTGCATATTTGACCATTGGCACTGATGAAGATATAAACATGACAAAACACTAGCAAGAAATTGCCTATAGCACCAATCCCTGGTCTTCATTGGCAACATTTCAACATAAGTGAGAGAGATTACCTTGTGGAAATTGAATATCAAATCCAGCTCGCATACCTAAAGAGGTTCAGAAAACACTCAAAAAAACAGTACAATAAACAAATAAAATGATAATCCATATAAGAAACCACAGAGAAGCACTCACACTGCCAAAATAGCGGTCCAGTATCTCAACGAAATGATGGATAATTTCAAGGACCTCAAGCTCATTGTCATCAGCATCAATGCACATGCAGAAATACAGGCTAGCATACCTGGCCATCATAATTATAAACAGAGATATAATTTGCTAACAAGCATACATTGCAAAACAGTATAAACAATTAGCCAAACAAGAAAACATCAATGGCGTTCCTTAACCATACCTTCTGTATACAACCTTGTAACCTCTCCACTCAACAAAGTTGCAGAGTTTCGGCCCTCGCGAAAGAATGAGCCCACTGAGCTCACGGATGACCTTTTTAACATGTGTAGAAAACATAAAAATAAGATAAACCAGTACAATGCACCTCACCAACAGAAAATATTTAATCGGCAGTGCCAATTTCAGAAGGTTAAATGTAAAAGCTTTGCCGCTGCATGACCACCTATAATAGTTGGCAGATCTTTTGTCAAAACACTATATCACAGAATGGCACCAAAAAAAACTAATAACATGTCTTCAAGCATCAGACAGCCCTTGCCAATTGTCTAATAAGTATCCATCATCCATCCAATTCACAATAACAAACGTAGCCTTGAGCAAACACAACTTAGTAGTAAACTCTGTTTCAACACATTAGATGATAGATCACATGAACTGCCCTTGCCAATTGTCTAACCACCGCATAGATCAACAGATACTACCAGCGATGTACAATAACAGAGTGCTCAGAAAGCAGTGTAGGATGCTGACCTTGGTCCTCTCCTTCTGGGTGTAAGGCGAGTACCACTTGGTGAGCCTCACCTTGCCCTGGCGGCTGATCAGGAGCACGAAATTGATCTGCGGAAACGCACGAAAAAGAGGGAAAGTTCAGCTATCTTGTACCCCCAAACAAGATCCACGGTGCTAGTAGCAACTGCCAACCACAGCAACCCATATGATCATCGTGCGTGCCCCGCACAAACGCAACGATGCAGTACAGATCACGATATTAAGGTGAGAAGGGGCGGATCTTACCATCGCAGCGAGGTGGGGGAGGTCGCCGCGCGATTCGGCTCCTGCGCAACGGCGCCGGCGAATCGACGGGTAGATCTGGGTGGACGGGCAGGGACGCAGCGCGGATCTGGAAGAGAGGGTGGGAGGTGAGAAGGGGTGGTGGATGAGAGATATGGAGAAGCAAGCACCCCCGCGCGCGCGGGTGACCGTAGAGTTGCGAGCACCTACCGGAGACGGGGAGGAGGCGGTGGCAGAGGCCGCGGCCGGTGTCGGGGACGAAACGGAGCAGATGGTATATGTTTCTTCGTTTGGGTTGAGCAGGCTAAATAATAAATATTTCTACTGGGCCGAGTACGCCTCTCTGTTCTCTGTTGGTGTTGGTTTCTTTTATTGGGCCAAACATGAGACTGGTACTGTCAGTTTTCTTTTCTACTTTTTTTAACCTTTTTCTCTTGAAGGTTAGAAAATTTTGCTATCCTATCCTAATCCAAAACTATGTGAGCGAATCTGGTAGGAGAAGTGAGAGCTATAATCTCATTTGCCCTAGATCAACTTTGAATGGTAGCATAGATTAAGACGGTGTCCAAGGTGAGATGGCACAAGAGGAAAAGTGAAATAATTCATAGGCCTTTTTTCCGATTATTCAGAGGCCTTTTTAATAAGTGTGCGTGTGGTATGGCTTATGGTGATTGATCTGAGCCATTTAGATTAAATCCAAAAGCTTATATCATAGTTCTCATTCTCCTATTCTATAACTAACGGCTAGCTAATCGTTGTACAGGAACTAGGAGTAAAAAGATGAGCTTGACTTAGTTCGATTGTGCACCAATGAAACCATGCATGAAGAAGGAGATCTGTGATTACAATATCTTGTTAGAGATCCATATCGATAAATCATGGAGCGCTCGAGAATATCAAAAACAAAAACACAAGCAATTTTTTTATAAAGGATCAGCTTGCTTATGTTGCGAGCAAATTTAACAGTCTCTCTTACAACCTGACCAAACGTCAGAACAAAAGAAACTGGGTTCACCAGAGCAAAACACCAGCAATCAAATTAAACAAAAACGCTGATACGAAGTGATTAGGATGGAACAACCAGAATGCATTTCATTATTCAGGCATAATAATCCGAAGGCCGTTTACATGGACGGTTCGACACGCTCGCAAGTCACATGATAAGTAAACTGCAATGAACCTACGACAGCATGCATCTACGGCCCAAACACCGGGACTTTCTCGTCGCAGTCGGCTCCACGACGGTACGACGCCGTCGCAGGGCCACTCGCCGCTTCTTCAAACGCTGGGACGTCGAAGTCGCTGGATGAGGGAGACTCGGCCACCGGCGAGAAGGGTATGATCATCACGCGTGGATCCACGCTCCAGCCGGCCTCCAGAGTGCGGCCGGCATGTGCGGACGAGATGGTCGCCGCGGCGACGAGGAGGAGGGTCGCGAGGACGGCGAGCCGAGCCATTGCTGGACTGTGGAAACTAAACTTGGTTGTGCTTGTGCCTTGTGTTCGTGAGTTTGTGCTGAGACTGCAGGCTTCGTGGTGTTGAGACTGGAGGCGTGAATTTTTATACTAGTAGCTGCCTAGCTGGGAGGGGAAGTTGGGTGTAACAGTGCAGGTAATTTGGTGTCGGTAACTGCGGTGGCATTAACGCAGAGTTAAAATGAAGTTACTTGTAGTGAAAACGTACCGCATGTATGGAGAAGATTTTTTATTTCATCCGTCCAAATTTATATGACAGATTTTTTAAATAGATTTGTCTATAAATATAAGACATATTTTATATTTTAATGTAAAATTAGTGTGATATTCACTTTATACCTTTAATAAATATGTAGTTTTACTTGTTGTTCTCTATATGCATACATTGAATGTAGTGCTTAGATATAATAATTAAGGGTAATCTAGTCATTTTTATTATCTTCTTAGAGAAAATACGCCTTATAAATTTGGATGGAGAAAATATTTGAATAAGAATGTACAGTATATGTGTATGTAGTACTGTAGGGCTGTCAGTTAAAAAGAACATCTAAATAAGAAAGAGAGTAATGGCCGAGTCATGAATACGAATAGTCTCAAATACGAATATGAATTTGAATATTCTCGAATACGAACCAAATATTGTAATGGATATAAATTCGAATTGAATATGTATTTAATTTGGTCAAATATAAATATCCTCATACAACATCTGTAACAAATTTCGGTAGAATAAATTTCTAGCGGTTTTGCCGGTTTTTGACCGATTATCGAAACGGTTATCGGTTTCAAACCGCCTAAATTCAAATTTCGAATCACAAAATTTATTCGGGTTTTTCTCAGGTTTCGGAAACGGATCGAATAGTCTCGAATACGAATACGAATACGAATATTCTTAAATAGGATACGAATATTTTCAAATACGGATTTTGCTTACCCATTCGTATTTTCTCGGTTACGAATATCAGATAAAACGGATTATCTGTTACCGTTTCTCATCTCTAGTGGAATTACCTCTAGTAAAATCCCATTAGCTATTTGCTGAAGCACACTTTGACCAAAAGAGGAGAGAGAGAGAATATTGGCAACAAATCCATCTTCCCGTTTGGTGGTGACCTAAGCGGTACACTAGGACTGGGGGAGGCAAGTGGGGAATTTTGGGATGGGAGCTAGGGTTTTTGAGGTATAAGGATATCCGTTCAAATCGCGATCAAATCACTCGTTGAACCAAACCAGAAGGGGTTAAGAGCACCGGAAGTCATTTTGAAAAAAAAAAATCTCTATTTTGAAATTTTTCTCTCCGATTGGGCCAGAAACAATATTTTGATGGCCGGAGTGTGTTTCAGCAAATAGCCAAAATTAAGCTGTGTGCATCAATAAAGACACAAAAAAACAGATATCCTAGAACAAATGCCACAAAATATTAGTGCCCTGTAGCCAAATTTACCTTAAAAAAGGTGAGATGGCATGAGAGAAAACTGAAATAACCTAATAATTCGGAGGTCTTTTTAACAAGTGTGTATATATGGCTTCTGGTGATTGATCAGAGCCATTTAGATTAAATCCAGTGACTTACATGTTGTTCTAATTCTCCTATTCTATAGCCAGTGTCTCGCTATATTGTACATATCATTCTCATATTTTAAGGCCAATTCTCATCTGTTGCATTTGAGGTTGATCAAAACCAAGAAGTTCAGAATAAAACATTAGCTAGGCGGCAACATTAACCTTTAATAATATATAACACACTTCATTATTCAGGTAATACTCAACATTTGAAGGCCGTTTACATCGTTGACGCACTCGAGAAAACTAAGCACTTGAGAAAAGTAATGCATGTTTTACTGGACGTGACAGTTGAACTGCAGCATGCCAGGCGACATCGATCGATCCGTCATCGATCTACGGACAAAACACCGGCACTTCGTGGGCGCAGTCGGTGCCACGGTACGGTGCCACGGCAGGGCCACCCGCCGCCTCCTCTTCCAACGTCGGCACGTCCAAGTCGACGAGAGCGGCGACATCCACCAACGTGGTGGCGGACGAGGGGGCCTCGGCCACCGGCGCTAAGGGTACGATCACGCGGCCCACAGTGCTTCCCTCCAGAGCGCGGCCGCCTTGCACGGACGAGATGGCCGCGGCGGCGACGAGTAGGAGGGTCGCGAGGGCGGCGAGCTTTGCCATTATTTTTTCCCCCGCGGTTTGTCTGTGGTCGTGTTTGGGATGGTCGAGTTTTGGTGGCGGCTACACGACTGGCTTCGTTTCCCGGTGTTGGAGCGGAGGAGGCGTGAATCCCATGGTTTTTATAGGTGAAGGTGCAGTTAATTCTATTTCGGTAACTAAGGTGTAATTAACTATGGTATTTATGGCTAATAAGTCAGACGTTTACCGGTAGCGAAGGGAACGCTCACTACATGTACTGTGCGGCCCGGCCTGGTTTGGAAAGGGCCCAGAATTGCACGGTCCGTGTGACGCCACACCTATTCCAAGGAGGACTGGCTATTGTTCATACTGGTGGATTGGGCCTAAGGAGAGACTTGAATTCTAGGTTTTGTTTTGTCAAAAAAAATTACAATATTTTTTACTATGGCGCACAACAATTTTTAGCTTAAAAAAATTATCAGCTTTCTTTTCTTTTCTTGAATATCTTCTTGCTGCAAAATTCCTTCATTGCTCTGATGTTGACATGACCGAATGATTCAGAACCAACACAACAATGGGTTTTACTATGGTCCCACTATGGCATGGACTCGCATACTGAGCCCCTATATGAGTGCATGAGATGAAATGCATGAAAGGTGTTGTAAAAGATAAGCCATGCACCAACCACACTTATTCTTCAGTGGCGTATCATGAAGTGTCACCAAACACTACTAGTACATGCCTGGATGATGAAAATCTCTTAGGAGTATGCAGCTGGAACATAGGGGGTTAGGGAACATGCTTGTCATGCAAGTGATCTAGCAGAATAGCCTTTGGGACATACTTGCTGAACATGTTAAATTTACGACCACCGTTTGTTGGTCTAAAATCTCAAACTAGTAGATATTTTACACAACACAACAGCCTTTGATTGATAATTTCCCCACATGTTTCTCTTAGATACGTGGAAATATGTTTGTATACCCTTTATATTGTAGTGTACTTCCTGAAAGAAATTCAGAAGTCTAGCTATAGCAAACGCAATGTGACCCCGATTATTTTTCAAAGAGAGGCGATTGCACTATGGTCATCTAATACTTGAAGAACTGCAGAATTTGAATTCGTTAGCATACTAAAAATCCACATCATTGAGGATTTTTTTTTTTGCAGCTGTGGTATGATTCCCCAACTATTGTTTGTTAGCATCAGGAAAAGGATATAATTTTGCGGTTCTTTGGTTCCTGTACCAGTGGACCACTATATCTTGAAGCTGCCAAATTTAGATATACCTTGGAGCTTATACATGAAATTTTAATGCCCTCTACTTTAGCAATGATATCAGATGCTGCCTAGTAACCTAATGGAATAAATATGAGTAAATGCACAGTTCAGGGAGAAAGATTTCGGCAACCAAACTTCACAATTATTATTTTTCTCAATCTAATTTGTCCAACGCACCAGTGTTCAATTCAGTTTGGTATTGTGTGTTGATGTATTTAGTAGGATATGTATGCTTTACTGTAAGAGAAACAGTATGTTAATAAAGGCATACTACTATTTTGTGGCTCTTGGATGTGTTGTTCCTTTTCTTTTCCTTTTGGGCTTCTGTGATTGAGCACAATATCTGAACATCTTTGAGACGTACTACGATTTTTCAGTGTAAAAGAAGGCTTTGTATGGTTTGTCCCCGATGTAATCATGCCAACCATGTGTAGCATAGTACTCTGCAATCTGCATTCGCCTGTATTAACTTTACATCCCTACTTCCACTTTTCCCTTTTCTTCTTGTTGAAGGATTTAGGGTTTATAGCAGGAAATTTCCAGTGCAAGTCTGCAACCCTTCATGAGTGTCTATGTAAAGGTAAGTGGAGAATCTAACCCTACTATCTCTCCAATTTTTTTAAAGGCTATGTCTGTCCAATTGAAAAGGCTGTGGTCTATATACTGTACAGTTCCTAAAACCACCTAAAGTTCTTTCAGTTGAACAAATATGGGTTTGACACAATCCGGCATATTTACAATGTGAAGAAATTCTACATTAGATTTACAATGTAAGGCCTTCAACACACTCCATTGATCATTGAAACATTTACTGCCATACTATGTATGGTCTTTTGCATACAGTAATACAATTAAACCTTCGAATGATTTATTTGGTTTTTTGTAAGAATTCATTGTTGAGATATGCATATTCATCTTGAGTAACTGCAGAATAGTTAACAAAGTACGCCAGATATTTAGTATTTTGTCTAAGCAATAGCAGTGTATAATAAAGCTACAGCTGGAGCTGTATATATCTTTTTTCGTTTCTCATATCACTAAACCATTGTCGCTTGCTTTTGGAGAAGCTGGGGGTTGCATCTCCTCTGTTATATAGTACTGTATGTGAGGCTGCAAATGCATAACAAGCGGATTTGACTACAACTGTTCTTCCTAACTTAAGCTATGTTACTGTAAACGTTTTAAGATTAATATTAGCATATTGCACACTTGAAGAAATGTTACTTGCCGTCGATACTGTAACACATGAAGTATTATTCCTCCCTTTCTTTAACCCTTATGATCAGAACAACCTAAACTGCTGCATTGATGCGTTGCTCGTGTGCACTGATGGTTCTTTCAGGTGAGCAGCACTTGTTCTGAAAGCTTCATCCAAGGTCTCAACTGATGAATTGAATCCAATTCCCTATACGAAGCGCAGGAACACAGTCACAACAGTGCATGGTCCAGGCATGTGTACTTATGTGGCCACCCAATTGTTCCTGTCAAGTAAGCAATCATTTTCCATTCAGTTGATGCAGCAAAATCCGTAGCTCGTGTATTTATTTTGGATGCAAATATGGAATCATTTCATATCCTTGCTTGTGTTTCTAGGAGAGTTTATCATTTATTTTTGGCAGTTAGGACGATATAATCATTTCCAAATTTCGGACTCAAGAAAATTCTTCATCAACTTATCATAAGAGAAAAGGAAGATCCCCATTGACTGTTAATAAATGATGATGATGATAGAACCACTTGTATAGCTGATCAAAAAATAGCAGGTCAGTACAAAATGGAAGAGAACAACAAAAAGAGCCAAAGAAAATCAAGAAGGCAAACAGCTCTGTGTTTGTTAACAAATTTGACAACATTATTATAGAGATGCAGGATATGATTCCCTAGACAAACACTGCAGGTCTAATTTATCTATGCATATCACTCCCTCGAGAAAAAAACAAAGCTATGGACTCGTCTATGACAAAGCTACAAATGTTACAAACCTAAGCCTACTGTACTAGTCAAACATGTGGTTAAAGATCCTAAATCCCTAATTAATTCCTGTCACCCAGCATGAACTAGTACCAGAGAGGACCAAATTGGTAGCTACTTAACTAACCTGCCCTGGGAAAAACCAAACAGCGATTTTTATCTAATCACAGTAGGCAACCTCACCTCTTTCCAAGAAGTTGCTTAGCAAAGGTTGTGATTACATTATCTTTTCTGTGCAAAGGGGCGAGATTAGATCGCACTCTTATTTTAAGTTGCAAGTTGATGGCTTGATGCCTGGCTCCAACCCTGGGTCCAGAGCTTCTTAGCTACTTGCATATACAAATGCAAGTCATGGCTGCCATGACTTGTATGTTACACGTGTGACCTATGTACCTATGCGTGCATGGAATCCAAAGCAGTAGGGAGACAAGAGATAGCGTGGGCACGCAGTACTCGGTCTCGACCGTAACTGGGAGTGTCTGGTCGTCTGGTGAATGCCTGAATGGTAATACCGAGCTCATGCCATCTGGTGCAGAACTGCTGGTTTCTGACCAGTAATCTATCTTCATCCTGTAGCATGCAGTACAGGCATTTTTGGGTGCGGCTGCTGCTTATGGCTTTTAGCTGAAAGTTTTTAATTTTCGCTGTTTACGGTATAGATTACGGAGAGACAGATACTCACTTGCGATTTTGACCGGTACAGATGTTGGGCTTTTAACATGTAGATCGTTTAACTTGTAGACTCCGTCTTGAGAAAATACTCCGTTTAACAGTTAGGTACTACAGCAAAAACTAAAAGCCGTTAGCTTCGGAGGAAAAGAACAGGCAACAATTATTGGATCTTTGGCGAAATGGCAAATTACTGGTTACTACTGCCTGTAGCTACTTTTGCACCACCAGCACTAGCTTAGTATAGCATGTAAGTTGTAACCTAGCTCATTATGCTGTATGCATGCCTATTTACCTAGCTTAGCATGGTTTTATGTGGTTTGCATGATGATTTGGAGTATTGCTTTTAAGCCACTCCATCGAAACGGGGCAGATGTAGGTCCAATCTCTGTTCTCTAGCAAAATATACGGTGGCACATGCACTCACTTAAGCTAATCAAAATATAGAGAACTCCATCCAATTCACATTATAGCTATGTTTTTTTGTCAAAATGTATAAACGAGCACTACCCTTTATGTGGACAATGCAAAGGAAAAAGAAAAAACAAAGCAAAACAAAACAAAAAATAAAAAAAATAAGAAGTCAACGTGTTTATTCTAACTTCTGGCTTCTGAAAGCCAGAAGTCTAAGCCGGTTAGAACGGGGCCTTAGTCTCTAGATGTGATGTGAGAACAACTACTGAAGTGTGTACTTATGGTTTTTGTTTGTGTTTTTTGATATCATAGTGAACGGTGAAGATATTGACGTGGACAGCTCATACATTTTTAGGCTCGAGAAGTCATTTAGAGAAACCGCTTTAAGAAACCACTTCATTTGTTTTAATTTTCGAAGAAGCCAAAAGACAAATCCAAAAGAACATGTCCTTTGTATTGCCGTAGAAATTCGGCCAAAAACATTTTCTTGGCTTTTAATTAAAGGTTCCTAGCCTTATGAACTCCACCAGCTAGTAGTGCTTGAGTGATCTTCTTCAATCACAGCTATGACTAGCTACAGCAGCTTCTAGTCAACTCACCAGCCTGCATTAATCATCCTAAGATTAAGAACACAAACATGAATATCCTACAGATCACGGTACGCTCCACCTTGTTAACCCGCATTTACAAAGATCAGCAGATACAAAGCTAAAACAAGAAACAAAACAGAGAGGAGGAAATCAATACATCCGAAACATTTCACTCAGCACGCACGTACGGCCTATAAAATGCTGGTGAACATCTGGCTGACGAGGTTCGAGTACGACGTCGGCGGGTGGCGGCCGGCCGCCACCCCCGGCGCCGCGCCAGCTGCGTCCGGATCCTCTTCTGCCGCCGCCGGCGTCGGCTGCTGCTTCACGACGGCGGGGGCGAGCGGGTTGTCCTGCGGCGGTCGCGCTCCCTGACGAGCTGGTGCGCGAACCGCTCCAGCTTCTCGCCGTTGGTCTGCTCCGCCAGCTTCTTTCCCCGGAACAGCACCGATTCCACGTTCTTCTGCGACAGCATCTCCTCCGCCGCGCTCCGCCCCGCGCCGCCGCCCCTCGCCGAGCCTCGGCTCGCCCTCGGCGACCCCATCGCCTGCAAAATTAATTAAGATCAACGGCAAAAGTTAATAGCGAACGTCTCAAACTGAAGCAGTACAAGTGAGAGGATAGCAGCACTAGCTAGTGGAGTGCTGATGGCCATAGCACTGACCTGTATGCGGATGTAATTGCTTGTCCTATTATGTCCGAAGGCCATGGCCACTGCCTGATCCACCTGGCGTCAGATGTGTTGCAGTGAGTGAGGCTTTAGCGGCGAGCACAAAGAACAAGATGCAAGAAAGGACCGCACTACCAGCGAAGACTGGCATAATTCACGTGTGTTTCGTACCATGTCGGCCACGCCCTCGGCGGCGATCCTGACGATCTCCGACGTCGACGCGCCGGCCCCGGCGCCCTCGCCGCTGCCGATGGAGATGACCAGAAGGTCCTCCACGCCGGCGGAGAGAGGGAACTCGCGCTTGTTGTTGAGCACGTGCGTGATGGCCGCCGCAGTGGGGTTGCCGAGCGCGACACCGCCGCCGACGGCCACGATGCGGGTCAAGCCGTCGGACGAGCGTACCTCCACCGCGGAGGAGGAGCCGTCCGACCCGGCGCACGTGGCGGAGCACACGTCGCGGAGGCGGAAGTCGTAGGCCGGCGTCTCGACCGCGTCGGCGCGCGAGAACAGGAACGGCCCCCCCGTGGCCAGGTCGTAGCACGGGACGAGCACCGGCCGAACGGTGTCCCGCAGCATGAGGTCGCCAAACACATTGCGGAAGGAGGCGCCGGGGCGGCGGAACAGAGCGCAGAGGCCGCCGCCGCTGCCGGACCACCCTCGCCGGAGGCTGCGCTTGAGGAACGAGAGCGCGTCCTCCGCGGAGAACAGCGACCGCCCGTCCGCGCCGCGCGCCACCAGCATGGCCGCGAGCACGCCGCCGGCTCCGGAGCCCGCGGCCACGTCGAAGAAGTCCGCCAGCCTCGCGTCCTGGTCCCCGTGCGCCGCCGCAGCGACGCCTCCAGCCTCACCAGCGCCGCCCCGGCAAGCAGCCCGTCGGCTGCCCGCCCGCCACCATCGATCGACAGTATACACACCTTTCCCGCCTCCGCCGCCGCAGGCGCTCGTGCCGGCTTCCCCTTCGCAGACGCCACCGTCTCCGCCCCCTGCGGCGACTCTCCGGCAAAGAAAAGCTTGGGATCTTCGTAGCCGAACAAGAACTTGCTCTCGAGGATGGAGAAGATCTTGTAGGTGAGCTTGTCCACGTCCAGGCCCGTCGGCTCCACCCGAGCCGCCTCCATCTCCGTGCGGGCCTTGCAAACTTGCACGTACTCGCCGGTTTCTCGCCTCTGGTCGCAGGCCGGAGCTCACCAAGCCGACAGTAGAGGCCTAGAGGGGGTTTTGCGTTCCGAGCAGTTGCTACCACGGGGAGGTTTTTATAGAGGCGCGAGAAGAGGATGCGGCGTGGGTTAGTGGCGTTGACTCCACTGGCGCATCATAGCGCGCGCGAGCGAGCGAGACCGCAGGCAATAACCTGGATTGTTGCTATGTGTAACTCGTGTGACTGCTGTAACTTGTACTGTAAAATTGCTGTAGCTCGCACGGTGATGTGAATTGAGCGATAATTAATGCAGGCGTATTGATGCTCTGTGCAGTAGCAATTGTTGTGCGTACGTATGAAAGTGCGGGAATTCTTAGCTGATTTGGCGTTGCCTGCGATAGTATATATAAAATTAGTTGTATGTGTAGCCTATTTATAGAAATAATATTTTTATTGTTCGGTGGATAGACGGCGAGACGACTCATGGGCACGTGCTGCCCCGTAACCACTGTCTAAATTTATAATTTTACATCATATTTATTTAAATTTTTAAATAGAGTAAATAAGGTAAAAAATTACGAATTTGTATGCACAAACTCTTGACACACGTACTTCATTGTGTAGTTTTTTATAATTTTATCCCCTCTAAATATTGCTCGAAAATTAGTACGATATTAATTTTTATAGGAATTATTACATATAGCAAACGAGTTTCAAAAATTATAAAATTTTATATGGAGCCTCCCAACACAGTGACCTAAGTGTGTATTTTTTGGGGGGAATTTTATGTGCTCTGGATTTTCTATATTAATTCATGATAATTTAATGTAATTAGCGACCCCGTGGCGAACTCCCTTCGGATGCAGCTTCGTAGCTCATGAATATTCATGACGCCGAGTCTCTCGACCCGGAGCACCTTGTATTGGCATGTTGATAGGTCCAACCCATACAAGACCATCACCGTAGAATATTGTTAAGTGTTCTATGTGTGCGACTACCTAAAGCCGCAACAACTAGATCCGTAGTAAGCGTTACAATAAAAATGATTATATGTATGTAACTACATATGAACAGTTCATTAATTACCGATAATTTAATTACCCATCCGAAAAAATTACCTGTCTTTCGGGAGAAGCAATCAGCACTACCACGTCTTCCTATCGCGTACTTAATGACCTATGCACTTGCTTTTCAAAATAATTAGCCATGCACTCTTAATTTTGAGCGACGATCGCGAGAATGAGCTTCTGCGAAGAGCGACTGAGATGACCGATGTCCAACTACGAGAGATTTGTATTTATGGCTGAGCGCAAAGGGAACCCGGTGCACTCACCCCGCAAATTAAGGACTCATTGTCGATGCGCAACACTTTGGGTGAGGGAGACGACATGGTAACACTGACAAATGTGGAGACAAGGGAGTGGGCGAGGGTGGACGGCACAGACATAACGACATCAGTGTAGGCAAGGGAGCGCGCGAGGGGGGACAACAGGAGCAGAGTGATAATTGTACGAAGAACGCAGTGGAAAAGAAAATATAGCAGCAATAGGCCGACATATGTGATGCTAAGCATCGCATATCACTAATTACGATAAAATTATCACGAATTAACATGAAAAATCAGGAGCACAAAAAATTCCTAAAAAATATACAATTATGTTGACTGTGTTGGGAGACTCCACATAAAATTTTATAATTTTAGAGCTTGTTTGCTATATGTAATAATTCCTATAAATATCAAAATTGTATGAATTTTTTAGCAATATTCAGAATGGATAAAATTGTAAAAAAATTACACATTGAAGTACATTGTGTCAGAAGTCTATGCATAAAATTTCCTAATTGTTTGACCTCATTTTCTATATTTAAAAATTTAAACAAATATGGTATAAAATTATGAATTTATGCAATGATTAATCCGGCTTAATCACCTGTCGTCCCGCGGGCGGGTAGCAGGCGTCTGCCGTCTGCTCACGGAGTGGCAGGTGCCCACGCAAGGAGGCCGACGGCTAGGGTTTGCGGAAACATGCAGTCACAGGAGCGATCCCGTCTGATACCATAAAAGCGTGTAGTGTTTTGGAGAAATCACACAATGACATAATTAATGAATAAATGGTTACATATATAGGCATCTTCCTTCTATATATAAACAACCAGTTTATAGAAATAATATCCAAGAGATAAGTAAGGAAGAGACATGAAAAGATACGCATGATCTATGGTACGTAAACAACTACAGGAGATCAACCATGGCAAGTCGACCATGGCTTGCCGTGGTCGACATAACATGATCGTAGTCGACACAACATGATCGATACAATGTGATCATGGTCGACACTGGTGCATTCCATTCATGCGTGGTGCTCTGGTTGAACAAATCTGTTATTTTACACCCAGAGCAACCTGTGATCACCTTGCCAGCGGTGGCGGAGCAAGAATTTTTTATGAAGTCCAGGCAAGTCCACTGTGTTGTTCATCAATGGGCTAAGAACACTGTCGTCGTAGTAGCCAGTAGCCAAGAACACCCACCGCTGTTCGCCGGCGACCCCGGACAGATCGCCGGAAGTGGCTCCGCCGCCGCTCGTCAGCATGATGGTGTGTGTGTGTGTTTGGAGTAGTTGCCAACTTGCCATGCGTCGATGTACGCAAGTGCGTGCATACATTGATTGATAGACGGAGCTAGATGCGATCGAGCTGAGCTCGATGGGAGGCTGCAGGGTGTGGGGGGCCGGCGAGATGCGTGCCGGCCGGCAGGGGCGGGGCCGTCGGATGCGGACGCATCGGCGCGCCCCGCGCTGTCATGCGCCTCACCTGGCACGTACCAGCGCGCGCGCCTGGCCGGCCGCGCGCCGCGCTGTCGATCACGATCTCTCGCGCGGCCACCCGTTGAATGCGCTGCGCCCCGTGGATGGATGGGATGGATCCATGGCCGTATACTGCCGTCTCCAGCTACTGCAAGCCGATCTCTAGCTGGAGGAGCTTGCTGTCTCCGTGTCTCAATGTGACAAGATGCGCCCACGTCGTCCTGTCCGCCCGGTATCCTATGGCCAAAAGTAATAAATATGTATATAGAGAGAGTTAGGGGAATCACGTTGATCGATCGTTGCTACTCGTTCCGTTCATTTTGGGTTCTTCTTTTATAAATCATAAATCGCAATAGACACGATAGCTTTTAATTATAATTATTTTGTTTTTCCTGTATATTGTCTGTAGAAATATAACTTTTTTATTTTTTAATTAAGTAATTTAAAAAATCTAACAACCACTGCAATATAATTTCAGTCAAAAACTAACATTCAAAAGTCTTTTGAAAAAAACAAAATGAACGGGCCACTGGCTACTTCGTTCCTGCAAATTCTTTCAATCTGAGCCGCGTGATTTATTTATGTACTACCAGAGTTCTTTCTTTTATTTATTACTTTTCACTATCTTTAAGACGTGATTTTATGATTAATATCGATGTTTTAATATCGATCTGACGTATAATTTGTTTGTATTCGAAGTAACTTTTAGAAAACCCGGTGTATGCGCATGTGGAGTAGAGACACAGGAAACTTTATCTTAATTAGGGCATTCTCCTCAGAGAATAACAACCCTACGTCCAGTATGATTGTTAGTTGCTACAAAGTAGATTACAATAGAGAATTACACGAATGACTAGTGCTATTTTGCGTGAATGATTCACCAATTCTCCTCCTCTCCCTTCGACGTTAACTTTTATATAGTCGATGAAGCGATGGCAGTTGTTCCACGTCGAAAGACGTCTTGACGATTCAGATGATAACCGCCTAACGGAAGCTACTATCAGAGAGACATAAGAGGCCGTGTGGCGGTTGTTGTCAGAGAGAAATCGTGTGCGGTTAATAGACTAACACACGTTCTGACCACCTTGTCAGACGAACCGACGGTGTAGTTCATTGCCATAGACAAGTCGATTGGAGATAGACTCGTCGTAGGAATTTCTATGACCACAGAGTAGTCGCAGTAAGACTTACGGCTTCATGGTCATGGAAAGACTTACGACCATGGGATAGTCGCAGTAAGACTTATAACTATGTGGTCGTAGAAGGACTTACAACCATATGAGTAGTCGCAGTAAGACTTACGACTATATGGTCGTAAAAGTGCTTACGACTATCCTGTCATATTTACCTCTTATTGATAAGGGGTATATTCAAGGAATATAATGACGTATTTATTTAAGGATTATTCTATCATCGTCATCTAGCCCCTCAACTTCAAGTGAAAGTAACTTACTCGAACAAGCGAAGTCGTAGATAATAAGTGTGGTCGAAAACAGAGCCTTTCTTGACCCTTATCGACCAAGAATTGGCTTGGTTGATTTGGTAATTTCGCTTGAGTTGTAAAGACAAAAAGACATCGGACAGAAGAAACGCAAATGATTTCTCTCGAGCTGTCCGTCGAATCGGTTCCCAAAACAAACGTTTGGTTCCCGAAGCAAACGTTCAGTTCCCAAGAGAAGTAACCGACACATTGGATGTAAAAATTGTTGGAATAGTCCCACAATGGTTGTGGAAGGGCAAGTGACCTAACTTAAAAGTGAGGGAGTCCCTCACCTCATAGGCTAGCTTTTGAGGTGAGAAGGCCCTTACGATCCAACAAGTGGTATCAGAGCCCGGTTCTAACATCTTTGGCCCAATGGACACTAGTGTGTAAATGTCTGATGGACTGTGACCCTAAGGGACTATCGGTGTACGGTGAAGGGACCCTGAGAGACCGTCGGTGTACGGTAAAGGGACGGTGAAGGGCTGAGGGACACCAATGTATGAAGGGAGAGATTGTTGGAACTCACATTGGTTATGGAAGGGCAATAAACCTAACTTAAAAGTGAAGAAGCCTCTCACCTCATGAGTTAACTTTTAAAATAAGAAGGCCTTACGATCTATCAGTGCTACTAGAGTGTTTGTGCTTTGCAACTTGCGCAATGTTTTGTTTTTCATATGTAGGGATTTATAATTTTCAACTTGCGTCGTGTTTACCTTTCAGTGACACACAGAAGTACATTTGCAGCTTTTAGTCACCCTGATGTAGTGATGCATGTGTGGAGAAACCTTCTGGTGATTGCCCCTGCTAGGCTGCTAGCTTATTTACAAATCTCGACCGTATCTGCACTGCAGGAGTGGCCCGGGCCCCCACCACATAGAGAGAGAGACCTGCATCTGCATGGCTGCATGATGACAAAGTAAAAACGAAAGAGAAGAGGAAACTGCTTGCATGCTTTAGCACTGTAAGCTACGGGACGACCGGTTGGTCATTTGGCTGGTCTCATTAAGGCCGGCGGCCGAGCAGGAGTACGCTTACCTAGTAAACTGGGCCGCTAATAGCCTTCTTACTGTGCATTGGGCCAGAAGCGTCAATAACTATCACCGGATAGCGTAGACCCGTTAGAGCGTCAAATCCGAGCGACTGTACATGACAAACACAGCACCAAGGTGTCTGGCCCTGTTTGTTTGGACTTTGATCGTCAAATCCGAGCTTTTAGTTTATTTTTTACTATTTTTAAATTTCACTTTTTCTGAACTTTTAGATTTTTTGAGTTTTTTTGTCGATTTTTTTTTCCGTATTCGTTTGCATTATACGTGTTGGGCTAGCCTGTTTTTTATTTTTAATTTTTTAAATTTAATTATGCCAAATAAACCACTATCAGCTACAGTGTAATTTCAGCCAACTACAGTGAAAATTCAGTCATAAGCCACAAAAATACAACCCAACTGAGCATCAGCTATATGTCTACTATCAAAGGAATTTTAATAGGACGTGTAGTGGTGGTGGACGCTCTGTCAGCCTTGTTAGAACCTTTTAAAAAACCAGGAATACTCAAAAGGGTAGAGTGGGACTTGGGTCAGTGCTTTTTGGGCCAACCAAAGCACGGCCAGGCCAAGACGGCCAAGCACCAAGACGGCCCGACACGTGGCGGGCCGTGCGGGCAACCCAAGACGAACGGTGGGCGTCCGGCCCGCAAACCAAAGACGGTGGGCGGCACGACGCAAGACGGCAGACGGGTCGTGCTCGGCCCAAGACGCAGACGAGAAGCACGCTACGGCACGGCAAGGCGGCGGCAGCACGCCGTTGCCGTTACCGGCCGCCTCGAGCTCTACCTCGCCTCCCGGTCCCCAGATTCCCAATCCCCACAACCACAATCCATCAATCATCACAGAGCAGAGACCAGAGAGAGAAAGGGGAAGGAGGCACACCGGTCGGCTCGGATGAGTGGACGTCCACGATCGCCGCAGAGGAGGAAGCTGTAGCCGGAGCCGAGGGCGTCGTCGTCGCCGATGACGAAGTCGTCGTCGGCGCCCTAGTCGCCGTCCCCGCCATTCGTCGCCGGTAGTCGAGGTCGTCGCCGCCGCCGCCGAGCCGGGGGAGGGGCGCGGGAAAGGAGGGGCGACCGGGGAGGTGGGCGGCGGGGAGGAGGGGCGGGGGAGAAAGGCGCGGAGGAGGGGGCGCCTGGAAGGCGGGGCGGGGAAGGCGGGGCGACGGAGGAGGGGGCGGAGGAGGCGGCGACGGGAAGTAGGGGGGGGGGAAGAAGGGGTGACCGGGAGGAGGGGGACGACGGGGAGGAGGACAGCATGGGGAGGAGGAGGAGGAGGCACTGGGGAGAGGAGGAACGACTGGGAGGAGGGAGGCAATGGGGAGAGGAGGGTGGCGGGGAGATCTGGGAAGAAGGCCGGGAGAAGGGAAGGAGGGGCGGGGAGAGGGGGGCCGGGCGAGGAGGGGCGGTAGGGAGATCCGGGGAGGAGGGGGCGGAGGAGGAGGGAAGGAGGAGCGGCATGGGAAGATTTGGGGGAGGAGGCAGGAGGAGGGGAGAAGGGATCGAGGAGGCGCGAGTCGGGATTCGGGAGGAATGAGTTGGCGGCATGAGGAGGATTTTAGGGTTAGGTTTTCATATTTTGCGATTTAGTCCTTTAGTTTTTCCGAAATATACGAATAGGTTTTATCTATTTTGATTTTTTCTGTTCTAGCCCTCGTAAATTTTAATTTCATCGCGAAAAGATCCGATACATCCGATGTGACATATACATCTGCAGGAGAGCATCCTTAGAATGCCAAATTTAAAGATTAAGTTAGGTTTTGGAGATGTGAATGTGTGATGTATATATGAAATGAGAGGAAAGATATGTCTTGTGATTTAGATCGAGTTTATTTTGCACTTGTGATATAATATGTCAATTGTTGTTCTTCATTTTTGCACTTGTGATGTGTGTGTATATGAGATGAGGATGTGTGTGTATATGTGATGAATGTATATTATTTCAAACAAATATCGTTATGTTATATATATGCATGAAACTACATGACTTAGAATGTAACCATCTTACGGATCATTGGCAATCTTCTCAAAACAACGACGGGGTCATGATGTTAGTTATAGAGATGGCAAAAATGTTGTTATATGAGCACAACACTAGAACATGGAATGATGCCAACCCATTCACAAATCACGGTAGATGATAGATTTAGCATGTTTCAATTAGACAGTGTAGAAGGCAAAAGAACTGGGGTACTTGATCTTACACGACTCTATACAAAATTTCCTACAGGGAAGTACAAACATATCTGCAGAGCATTATTTATACATGATCATGTGAACCAGAAGTCTCAAGTTCAATCTTGCATCAATCATATATATCATACACAGAGTACTCATTGCACAAATAAAGTATGTTTTAATAAGACGGGTATAAGAGAAAGGAAGATGGCGCCATCGCTACCATTGTCGCCATCGCTTTCGTCGTGTATAGTTACTTTGGGTGGGCTTGGGGCACGCACGAACGTCGAGACGGCGGGCTTTGGGCCGTGCTTGGGCCCGGGCCGAAAACAAGACGGCCGGCACGCACGGCGAGATGATCGGGCCGAGCCGCACGGCACGAAGCGGCACGAAGCACGGTGGGCTGGGCGTGCCGACGCGCACGCCCAACTCCCAACTCTACAAAAGGGTAGTTCAACATCTACTTACAAATGGGCTCACGCGCCTTCAATATGTAGATGATGCTATCATCATGATAGATAAGTAAGATCTCAACATCTGAAATCCTTGATATATTGCTTTGAAGCCATGTCAGGTCTCAAAATCAACTATTATAAAAGTGAAGTAATAGTGATGGGGTGTGAGAAAGAGGAGCAGCAGAGTTGCTAATATGCTGAACTGCAAGTTAGGAGACCTTCCTCTGACATATCTTGGGCTCCCAGTTAGTGACCACAGTTTGACAATTGATCAAGATTTGAAAGGAAATTACCCAGAAAATGACCAAGAAACTTGATCCACAGAAGAGCAAGTATATTTCTTCAGGTGGCAGATTGATCCTCACTAACTAGATCTTGTTTATCAAGTACTCCCATGTATGCAATGGTCTTTTAATTATCACCTAAAAGAAGGGGTTCACTGTGAGATGGATAAGATAAGAGGGAGATTCTTTTGGCAGGAGCAGAAGACAGATTTACATATCATATGGTAAAATGGGGAGATGTTTGTAGACCTAAAGAATTTGGGGGAGGAGTCGTCCTTGACACCAGACTGATGAACATATATCTCTTAGTTAACTGGATTTGGAAACTTACACAGAATAAGAAATCACAATGTGTCCAACTTCTTCACAAGAAATATAAGATTCATGGGGATTTCTTCAAACGCAAAACCAAATGGAGGTTCTCAGTTTTGGATCAGAGGCTTGCAGAAAGTGAAACACTGGTTTAAATGGAGAGTAACTCATAATGTGGGAGATGGTAGGTCTACTAGATCTGGACTGATACTTGGATAGGCTCAAAGCCATTGAAAATTCAATTCCCCATTCTTTATTCCATTTGCACTGACCCAACTGCTTTAGTATTTGATTTGTATGATAATAACGACTGGAATATCCATTTAGGAGATCTTTTGGTGAAACAGTAACTTCAGGAATGGGAGATGCTTGTGTCTTGGTTGAGTGACATGAATCTAACAGAGGAGGATATTGTAGTGTGGGGTTTGAAAAAATAGGAAGCAAATTAACATTTGTGCTAGCTAGTCACTTCAAAGGTTAAAACCTTAATTAAAATTCTTGGTTTACAAAAGAAACGAGCAAATTAATATTGATTTGGTAGCTTACTTTGTATGTACTACGTACAAATAGGTTTGCTTAAAAGTGGTTCATGAAGTTTCAATGGCCCAAAAAGCAGATTCCATGGTGCCTCTACAATCTACATGACAGGACAAGGATTTTTCTGGTCAGATTTTATATATTGTACGTGGGTGCAATCATGCACGAGGAAGAATTCTTCGAAGCTAAGGTTGGCGCACTACATAATAATGGCCGTTGATCATGTAGTTTGATGACTAGGAGCAAGACATGCACATTTCGTGGTTAGCACGCGAATTTTTCGCTTGCTTTATGGCCAAAACAAAAGATTCTTTAGTTCCATTTAGAACAGTAGACAAGAACTCAACTAGTCTTCCTTGATCAATGGGTCTGTTCTTTTTGGCTACGGCTTAGATTTTTGGGTTATTTGTGTGAGAGAGTACGGAATAATATAGAAACTCACACGCGATTTTAGCTGATATAAATAAAATAGCTATAGTGTGTACTATAATCAACTGGTAGATCCTATCTTAAAAAAACATACCGTTTAAAAGTTAATTACTGTAGAAAGCTAAAAAACAGCTTTTAGAATCTAAAAAGAAAAGCCCAATAATCACCGTCTCAAGAAAAAGTTTTGAGCCACACTACTTAAGCCAAACTCAATATTATTCCACTTCTTGTTGGAAGATGGTTTAAGATTTGAAGCAACGTGACAGCACTAGTAGAGGATAAGAAAGTAACACAGCACAAAGGACCAGCTTTGAGAAAGTTATGGGTTATCTTTTTTCATCCTTCTTGTTTCTTGCTCTTGTCTTCTTGACACACATGATTCATATATGACTACTCATTGCAACTGTACGCTGCAAGGATCGATGTGATGTTTGAATTAGAGAGGCTGGCTGCCAAAATTGCAGGCTTTGTTAGTTTAGGAAACGGTTGGTGAGAGAGTAGGGTTCTCCAATATTAGCTTGTCGTGATTAAGGACGATCAGAGGTAGTACATTAAGGTCGTAAGCCCATGATTATCGCAAGCATTCGTCAAAAGTTGCATATTCTTTTAGTAATCCTAGTGATTACATCTGCATATTAAACATTGGAACCATTGAGAAAATCTTGATGATGGCGAAGAAAGAGGGCTTGGTCTCTTGTGATGGAGTTGTACGCGCGCGTTTATAGGCAGTCGTATCCAAAACCAATACTTCTGTAAATTTTCGTTAGCTTATTTGATCTGATCCGTCGATTGTGTCATTGGACGGTCCCAAAAATCGCGCAATAGTGCAATACCCACCGTTCGACAACTAAAGCAAATCGCAAGAGCTTTATTGACTTGAAGCGGGATTACGATGTTAGAAAAAGTAGATAATATTTTAATTCTAGGTTTTATTAGAAAGCAAATATCACAAATGAATGGAAAAGAAATGGAGGAGGTAATGATTCAGGACTTTCTGCTCTAAACGTCCCCAGGCATATATATAGATGCAGACTATGAATTGATATGATTAACTGGTCATTTAGGCATATATATATGTAGATAGTGAACTAGCATGATTAGTCAGTCATTTATCCATTGATAACTAACATATTTAACCGATCATTTATACAGTAGTATCTGCCTATCATTAACACCTAATAAAACCTCAAATTCAAATGTTTGGAACTCATATGCACATTTTAGGAAAAATAAGATGGACTTGGTCTGCCAAGTGCCATACCACGCCACGTCACAGTTACACATCACAAGTTCTACGTGAAAATACGCGAATACATACTTACGTGTTTAGCCAAAGCCATTCTTATATAATCTTCATGTCATATGATATATGTTTCAAAGAGTAGTAAGAACTTCACCATATAAATTATTTTTCCTTCACTTAATTAGATAATATAGTACTAAATCATGTATCCTACCCCATTCTACCCAGCATCTTTGCCTGCCGGATCGACCTGAAAAAAACGACAAACCACAGGTGAAATTGTGGAAGCATTAATATCTTAATTGTGCGTGCAACGTAGAGATGAGCCGCGTGCACGGAGTACGCGCGCCTGCCCGTCCGTGCGTCGGTGCACACGAGGCGCAGCTGCATGCTGCAGTGTGAGCGTCCGTTACCGGTGGCGAGGCGTTGTTCGAAACACGTACGGGATTTCATGCTGCAGGTCACTGCAACGAAGGGAAGAGATCCCTTAGTCTTCGTGATGGTGCATGTCGAGGTGGCAGAGTAGAAGAATTAACTATGATAATCCGGATTAACCGTTACAATCTTGGTGTTACGTACGTCCGGGATTTGTCGGTACCTATATATGCTGTGATGTGTTTTTGTATACGTGCAACGTTTTCACCTGAACTTTGCAGTGTGATCGGACTACTTTCCGGAAGAATGGTACGGATTTCTAGTACTACCATGTCTAATATGCCTTTACCACAGGACGATGGAGGACGAAATCTGCAACGACCCCCGCAATTAACCAGGATGGTTAACTGTGGAGTGTTGTGTATAAGTGTACATTGAATCTGCTTATGTTTTAAATTTAAAAGCCAAATATTTATTACAAGAGATTATAGCATATCAGCTAAGTTTACAACATAAAGAGCATCCAAGCCTAAAATTTGTATTACAAGACAAAAGAACCTCTAAAAAATTCACATGTGTGTTTGAGCGTAGACAAAACCTAAAACCAAACCATCTCCTTCTAGGGAATCATCAAAAACTCATTCATAAGGTTCCTTTTTGTCTTCCCAAATTTCTTTTGTTGATGTAGTACGAGTACAATTGTACCCAACAAATCACATGAAAATATCTAATTATCTACTTGTTAGTATTTCAATGGAATGGAGTGTGATGGTTTTATAATTATACTTGTAGATGCAAGTTTATTTGTAAATATTTCTAAACATGAAAAGCAAAGCATTATCTTCTTAAGAGAAAAGGGGTCTTAACCAATTTATTTACCATCTTGAAAATCATACCTAATTTACTTATGCCTTGTTATTTGATTCACCCATTAAACACATCTTCATTTACCGGAAACACGGTGTATCCGAATAATATATATCTTACTTTGCAGAGTTGCCTAGTTTTTCCCATAAGATTTTTTAAACTCACAATATCATGCAATGGACACGCAACCTGATAGTGTGCGACTAAGTTGAGATACTAAGATCATTCACTGCTCCATTCATTCTAGCTTTTACCCGGTAGGCTTCGGACCATTCAATCTTTATCGAGAATCCACAGGCCAATGCGAAAATCGCGACCCGACATTGAATGGACCTACCATTATGAAGAATGACAAGTGACTTTACTGGTCTCACTTCCATTTCACTTCTTTTTCATAAGCTATCTTGAAACTCTGGAATAGCTAACTTTCCTGTAGACATTTGATCGAATCAAGTAGTGTACTAGACCAGATTTGACAAGTCAAACTTGTGGTTGAGCGATTTCTGTATCTTTTACTTAGCATAAGGGTATACTCCTTATTTTTCTCAAATGAGGCCATCATCCATATCCAAGGTGCATTATAGCACAATACCACCAATCAGGCCAAAACCTCCACACTAGGATGAGGTCATGAGTTCCAACTATCTAGTGGTTTCCTACCAAATAGCCTCAGTCCTAGTATCATTTTAAAATATATTGGCATGAAGCCGAAATATTCTTAGTAGTTTAGCTAAATCATTTGATTGCCCAATTCTACTAATAAGTAAATTCTATAGTGATTAATAACCAAGATTGTCAAGGTGAATATGGCTTAGAAAATTAAGACATGACTTTTTGGTGGTAGGATTTAACTAACTCTCATGTTATTCTAAACTATTATTTTATGCAAATAAAAGTGCATAAATAACATGAATAAAAATAAACTATTTAAGCAATACAGGTTTAACATGATAAAAAACATATGACTTGCCTTCTTGTTCGTATTCTTCAACTGGGCCTACGTCTTCTGGATCCTGATTTGCTCCTGCGATGGACTATTTAGTGAATTCGGGTACTATCGCAAAGAAATAAACAAATAAGTCTGGGCTTGGAAGAAAATGAGATGAGAATAAAACAAAAGAGAATAAAATCTAGAAAATGTTAGACATAGGTGGGTTTGAGTGGTTAGTGTTTAAACAAAATTTAGATGGGTCGAACGGAGCTAAAAAATGGTTTAAATGGATTAGAGACGGTAGAAATAGGTATAAATATGCTTAACAAGTTTTAGATGAATAGTAATAGGTCGGATGAATAGTATCAGGTTGACACTATTTCTAATTGGTCGGGTCAGATGAGTAGTAACAGTTTTGGGATGGTTTTAGTGGCTATACAATAACAAGTTGTGCTATGAACAGTACTAGGCTTAAATAGTATAGCCTGCCCCATTTGGCCAACTAGGCCATGAAGTGTCTTGGGCGACTCGACTGGCTCAACTAATTGTCCTGCAGAGCTTGAGGCCCACTCTGCCCGAGCTCGTGCCCATGGCTGCCCAAGCAGAGGAGAACGACGGTGACAACGGTGGCGCATGGTGATAAGCGGTGGTACGGTGAGCTAAATTGGATCACATGCAATCCATTTTGGGCATATGCATGGTCGGAGGAGGTCCGAGATGGCTGATGACGGTGATGCCTGGCTAGAGCAGGACTATGGCATGGTGGCGCTATAACAGGGTTCTAGCCAAACTAAGGGTTTTTCCAGCTCTTGGAAGCTTGTGTTGTGCTGGCGAAGGTGGTCGCGCATGGCACTGGCGGGCTTGGGACGACGAGATGGGTCAGGAGGCCGGGGATAGTTTCGTGGTGCTAAGGAGGTGCTATAGGCATGATTAATTTGATCGGTGTTGAGGCTATCAATAGAATTTGATTTCAGGGCTCACCGGCAAGAGTTCGGCGGTGATGGTGCTTCTTGGTCGGAGAGGAGAGGGAGAGGCTTTGGGGTTGAAATGTAGCGCAGATGGTTGTGATGGAGTCGATTGGCTGGGCTTTATAGCTTGGTGAAGGCAGTGGCGACAGGGACAAGGTGACGATAAGACCGGCACATGGAAGGCTCCGGCGGTGTAGCGACGGTATTGGCAGTCGTGTTGGCGGCGAGAGAGGCCAAGCTCTTCACTAGTGCAGGCGCGTGAGCTAGAGCGGTGAGTTAAGGTGCCGAGTGCTTGTCGAGCGACTGGTGGCGGGAGATGGCAGTGGTGAGGTCAGATGGTGGCAGAGGATGGCGCATTGTCCACGGTGATTTAAAATTTTTGAAATTTTGGGTTGTTTCAAAATTAACAGGTAACTGTTGCTGCCTGCCAAACTAAGGTTGCTGCAGATCAGTAAAAAGAAATAGAAGTTTCAAGAAAAAAAGTAAAAAGAAACAGAGCTGTTCAGGAATCTAAACTTGAGAGATCCAGATTCAGCTTACCATCCAGCACACGGATATAGTAGATACGGGTTGAGGTTTTAGGTAGGATCGTTTCTTATTGATAGGATTGGGGTCATGATTTGTACCTCGAGAATCATCATTCTAAATATTGTAAGGTTTTGGCTATTTGTTATGAATACGTGTGATCAAGATGGTCTCACAGAACTGTTAGATACTACAATTTGCGAGATAAGACACTGGTACCACGACAGACGATACGCAGAGAGACCTCGCAGAAGACGAGACAATGCGTTGCGTGCAGGAGGACAGCCTCCCGTCATCCACAGCGCCAGCTACAGTTGCAACCAGCAGACGGAATTTCAGACGGCCTGTTCGGCCGGTCACAAGCCGAACGGCTTTTAATTTTTGCTATAATATCTAACTTTCAAATAAAGTATTTTCTCAAAATAGAGTCTACAAGTTAAACGTAGTACACGTTAAAAGCCTAACATTTGTACCAACCAAAATCGTAAGTGAGTATCGGTCTCTCCATAATCTATACCGTAAACAGCCAAAATTCAAAAATTTCAGCAAAAAGCTATAAACCGCAGCCAAAAAGAACACCCCAAGTCAAAACCATTATCAGAAGATGTAGTGTCATGAGAGGCCCTTTCGTTGCTGTACCTCGCTGAACAGGAGCAGCATGCAGCAACTACTTAGGCCATAAGTAGGCGAAAGGGACCGGTCATCTCGACACCTACAAGCAAGATGACGTATCCGTCTTGACGTCCGTGCCACCGGAAAAGATCGCTCCACCACAACACACAGCCTCAAGAACAGGGCCAAGAGGCCCTCCAGTTCCAACATGGTCCAGATCAACTCGAAGGAACAAAGTGTATTAGTCCGACCGTTCATTGCAAATGATTAGATCAGCTGCTCCTCATCAACGCGGCACAGTATGACTAGATGTTACTCTTACTAGACTGTACAGCAAGCTAGAGGGAACAGGGCGAATGGAGTACTGGTCCATTGATTAGGGGCTAGCTAGGTTGGAGTAAGAGGTAGCCTTGATCAGTTGAGATTCATGGTGTCCGGAGGAGCCATCGCTCGGCCAAGAATTTTGCTGCGTGCGCCGCGAAGCAGACTCCGAAGCAATGGGCTTTTGGGAACTGCGTCACAACTGCAAAGAAACAGGACGTTCAGTTTCCGCAACATTGTAATCGATCAATAATAAACTATGGGTTTAGTTTCTATTCAGCAAAGAAAGTCCCTTTCAGCAATAAAGAAAATGGGCAAGGAAATATATTTAGGCTTCGGAATGTTCAAAGGAAATTAACCAGTTGCGTTTTTAGTAAAATCCATCGATTGTTGAAGTATTAAGTATTGAAAGGTAGGAGGCTAGGAGCAAACCAGCAATTCCACAAGACTGATATATGCATCAGACTAGTAAGTTGGTGCACGTGTATAGCAGGTATGCAAGAAAAAAAATTAAAAAACATGGTTTAACAAGGTTTCTGTATTGAAAATTCTAGAGGTTGGAAATGGTAAAAGCTGAGGCCTATATCTATCGATCAATTCTGTAGGATACAATGGGATGCGAAAGACCTCAATCATTTGGTGCAAAGCTTGGGGCATCTGTCTGATCCAACCACTAAAGATTGTGACCACAGAGATGCCTTTTTCGCCCAACCATCGTATAAATGTTCATATGGGAAAGCTGCAGGATTGATAGGAAAAATATGATTATGTACATACACAGAGCCATGACATTATTATCTATAATATCCAGCATATCTATGTGTATTTAAACGTTGAGCTATGTTCAACAACCATGAATGTTATCAACATGGAAGCATCCTAACAGCTAGAAAACATGAAGAAAATAAAGAAGATACTCATAAAGGAAGACAACAAATTATTCACTGAACTGCTGAAGAAATGTGCAATGCTTACCTATCAGGGCTACAACATTTGATGAGAGAACAAATATTTCAACAATGAATATAGCAGATGATGGAAACTCCCAAACCTGCAAATTTGGTAATTAACTTTAAAGAAAAAAATTGACAAATAAAACTTAAAGAAAATCCTATATACACAAAAACATTTTATACCATCATTGTAATAAGAAATAACTTGAAGTAGCTTGAAATGATGATGGCTAACAGAACCTCTCTATACCTGAGTGATGACAAAGTAAAACCATCAACCCAAGTAAATCACAAATTAAATGTGAAATTCTGACAAGATTTCACCCTCTAGAACAGAAATGTACTATTACAGAATGTCTATTGCTTACACAAATACAATTGAGAACACTTGAACAACCCATTCACACATAATGAAACCACCAATAAATGTGTTTTTTAAGGAGATCAAAAAAAGACCAAAATGCCCCTACCGAAAGAGCAAATACCCAATTTATTTAAAATAGCAAACAATCTCCAAAAATTATGAAAATTCGCAAAGGTGTTGTTCAATATGTAAGTGAGCTAGGAAAAATATTTCAAGGCACTGTTCAAAGAAATTTTTAGATTTTTAATTTAAATGCTAATAAAGGCTACTATTTACAAACAGAGACTAAATGAGGTCTAAAAATTCTGAAAAAAATTCTTACATTCTCCTAAGATGTCACATAGCTCCTGAAAATTATTATTTTGCATTTTTATAAAGTGAATTTGTCAGTTTACAAAATAGCTCAAATAGGCTGATTTTGGATTTGAATTTCAAAAATGGAACAAATAGAAGGGTCAGTACATGGAATTTTATATTTGAGTTATACACTACCTCAATGATCCACCAAAAAAAATAGTATTTTTGGCTAAGCCAATTTGCCCTATATTTAATTTTTATCACAAGGACAGATTTTGAATTGAGGGCAAAATCATCCTTTTCCAGGGCCAAACGAAGACTAACCGATGGCAATGGCATATAATTGAATTTTGGTGCAATTCGATGGCATATAATAGAGAGAGTGTTATTCAGTGGCATTTTGTAGAAGCAGACACTATTCAATGGCATAGAATCAATTATATCTTTTTTAAGAAAGAGAATTTTGTCAGGATAATTGAAAATTTCCACCTCACAGGTATTCCAGACATTTAAAACAGGCTGTATAACAGTACCTTGTAAAATCAAGAGATAGTTTGAGGATAAATCGAACTCCCAGGATTAACATGGCCATAAATATGATGTTCCCTAACAATGCATCACCCAGAACCTGAAGAACAACAGAACATCGGATTCATTGTTAAGACAATGAGCAGCGGAAACATCAGATTATTTGACTTCTGTCAACATTAATAACCTTGCTGCAATTGAAAATTGTTGAGAACATGCTCCTGGAAGAATCCCCATCGACTTTGCTGCCTTTTGAAAAAGATATTCTGACTTACATAGTTATGGGCTGCTAAAGTTAAATAGATACTTCGAAACAACCCAAATTGAAGTTAAACATTTATAAATAAAATGGATACGTGCGTCAAGAACAATATGCATCAGAATGGACAGGTACTGTATTCCCTGCAAACAAGAACACAATCGGACACATAAGAAAATTGTAACTTTGGACAATTTCTGCATGATTGGAGCAATAATACTAAGAGCTAAGAAAAAAGAAATATGGGATGCAGGACTTCATAAAAGCTGACTACATCTTAGGATGATTGAAAAGGCAGAATAGCACTCGAGTGCGTTTGCATAGTATCATAAGATTCCCACCTTGTCAAGAGATGAATCAATGCCCAGCTTATTAAACAGCAGGTGACGGTATGCCCTTGTCTTGTGTAGAATCAGATCGATCAAGATAATCTACAGGGGAGGTAAGAAGAGTTCAGGCCTAACTCATGCATCATGGGGAAATTCGAACTCGCAGAGCATCGTACCATGAACTCGCACTCAATGTAGGGATCAACAACAGCCTTGCAGTTATCCTACATACAAACAGCATCCAGAGTTTTAAAACGGCTTACACACGCAGAAGGCAAAATGGCTTACACATACGATGTTGAGAGCGCGGGATTTCTCTCTTACGCATTTCATCAAACGGATGTTGCCCGGGGAGTACTGCACGAAGAGCGTCTTCACACGCCAGCCGCAACCAACGCAGCGCGGCCCCTCCTCCCCCCATGGCTTCGCGTCAGCCATCACACCGAATCCGTCTGCCCCAAGCTTCTGCAAGGGGCCAATATATGCAGAGATCTCCTACAAGCTACCAAATTCGAGCACAGGGAGCGCACCAAATGCGATCAAAACTGAAGCGATAAATCGAGGGATTCGCTTAACTCTGCTCTGATAATCGTAGTAAAGGTGTACCTGCGGCGTTGTCGATCGAACTAGTGTTGAAGGGGCGGGCGGTGCGACCGGCGGCGGTAAAGAGGCAGGGGGCGTCGACGTCGGATGGTGGCGACGATTCGCGACGACGGCCAGTCTTGCCCGCTGCTCCTGATCCAGCTGGCCCAAATCGCGATGAGTTGGGCTGAGGTGCTCGTTTTCGTGGACTTCAGCGTTTCGCCGAGCAGCTGGTCTTCAATGACGGCCTAGTACTCGCCATGAGTCCGGCTCAGGCAACGATGTGATCTCAACATCTTCAGAATGGGTGGGGGCGGACGCAGGAATTTTGGAATGGGTGGTCGAAGTTGTAAAGAAAATTTTCAGTATAAAACATAAAGATCATACAATTGTTCGTACTAGGGATAACATGTCAAATAATATAAAGAAATTACAAAATAATTGCAAAAGTTCACAAATTAAAGATTTGTAGACTTCTTCATTTTTTAAAATTTAAAGATCTACAAAATCATAAAATACAAGTGTTATAAGATTCATTCAAATTATCAGTTCGACGGCGGACAATGTGTGATCATTGATGAATAATATGAAGCACATACAGACATACTCACATACAAGCATAAAAGCATTGCTCATTTTCATTTTTCAACATCATGCTCGTCTTTACACATACATTACAGATTTACAGCATTAACATTTCACAAGAATGAGAATACAAACACATTCGCACGTAAGATGTAAGTACTCACCGAGGAAGTCTTTGTTGTTTGGACCGGACGGCGGCGGTCTGCCGGCGCTGCGTCGCAGAGGCGCGAGCGAGGCGACGAGGCGTGGCACGCGCGCGCGGCCGGCGGCACGGTCAGTCTCATGCGATCATGATGCCGCCGCTGCGTCGGCTCGGCGGGCCGCCGGCGGGCGGAGGCGCGGAGCGAATGGCCGAACCGTGAAAGGCGCTACCGTGGTCGCGCGCGGTCATGGTCGCGGTCGCCGGTCGTCGAGCCCGGGAGGGCTGAGGCGGCGAGGAGAAGGAGGCGGAGGCGGAGGCGGCGAGGCTAGGATTTGCCAATGGGGATCGGGGAGGGGACCGGACCGGGCGGGGATACGCAGCCGCGGACGAGAAGATGGTGGGCTCAGCTTCACACGCTGGCCGCTGACAAGTGGGCTCATTGCTTTCTCTCGACCTCTGGGGCCGATTATGGATATAAACAATCGATTGAGCTCAACTATATATATATATATATATATATATATATATATATATATATATATATACACACACACACACTAGTCAATGCCCGTGCGTTGCTACGGATTTTAAAATTTGATAATACTATATGTTCTGATAACGGGTGGTAAAATTTTTAGAACATGCAAAGGAGGGAGGGAGGAGGCGAGGGAGAAATCAGGGGGAAGGAGCGCACGGGTTCGTGGGATGCAAGGCGCGCAGGCGTGGGAGGGATGGGTGGTCCACACGTCAAACAAAGTATCTTTTTGTCAAGAGAGGTGGGAAGGGTGAGAGGCCGCACCAACCACTAACTCCTTCTTTTATAATAGTAAATATATATATATATATATATGAAAATATCTTTACACCTGGGTATAATTACACCCATCTCTGATATACCATCTAAACAAACTTAAAATACACACACACATATATGTATATGTATTATACCTCATATATACTAGATTTTTTGTCAAAAAATTTGGGTGTTCATCTGAACACCCATGAACTACTGTAGATCCGCCCTATAGTTATGCTTAATCATTCTAATTCATTTATTTCACCTAAAGAAACACAAATTCACATTGAATTAAAAAAAATTGTCCAACTAATTAGTCATATTACAATAAAACATATATATTACTTCATCGAATACGAATAGTCCAGATAAAATAATATTTGGGACGGTAAAAATCCATACTATATTTACATCCATATTATTTTATGCGAATTCGAATACGAATAGAAGAGAAATTTAATTAGATAAAAAATAGGTATCGTATTTGTATTCTATCGAATGCACTGTCGAATAATGCGTGGATAATTCGTATCCATTTTCCACCTTGTAGACTCTGGAGGAGGCAAGACAGAGCCCAAAAAACAAACCTGGCGCTGCCGACGAGCGGCGGCTGTGGCGGAGCGTGCAAGTTGCCCATCAACAGAGCCCGATTCAATTCTAAAGCGTTTGAGTCAGAAGCGCGGGAGAGGAAGCGCTAAGCTTAAACGGCAATCAAGCCCACGACTGTAGAAAGAAAGGAAAGGGAGGAGAAACGAACCGAAATGAGACAGCGACCGGGCAGCGTTTCTCCGGCCGGCGGCGAGGCGATGCCGATGAAAGAGGAGGAGGTGGCCGTCGTCCGTGGTCAACTGGTCTCCCACTCTCTCTCCACTCACTTCCTTCTAGTGGATACTAACTGGGCCTTTCAAATGATGGGCCGGGGCGCGCACCACAGGCCCAGTGGCCCAGGTGTGGATTTAGGCTTGAGTTGGGTTATTTTCTGTCCCTCAGATCATAGATGGACGGTGCAGATATGTACCTAGGGACCTTACTTTCGCGTTTCTTAATTTTGTTGGGTTTCCGGTTTTTCCTGGCTCCGACCGCGACTCCTCCTCCTCCTGCCGAAGCCTCCGCCGCCGGCCTCGGCGTGGTGTCCTAAGGCGACGAGATCGCCGTGAGATCCAGTCCCAAGCCGGCGCTGCCGCTTGTGTCTGCCGTCCCCGGTGAGAGATTCTCTAGTCCCGTCTCATCTGGTTCGTTTCCTTTCGTTCGATCTGGTCTTCCGGCCTCGAGTTCTGGGGGTTGGCGCCGTCGCGGCCGAGCGATATGGAGTTAGCTTGTTCCTGCACCGGTCGGATTGTTCGGTTGTTTCCGCGGGAGCTGAGAGGTTAAGGACTTGTTGTCTTGTCCGTGGGTTGTGTGGTTGAATTTTGGAGATTTGGATCGGTCTGGATAGATGAATCCTGCGTATGATATGCTGTTGTAAGTAGAGCAAAATGTTAGAGACTTATGGATGATGTTGCATGATGTGAGGAGAATTTGTCCTGGTCTGTTTTCATGAGGGAATATTTTAAGAATTCTTGTTTCGAGAGGTTTTGTTTATGGAGAATACGGGTCAAATGCTAGAGATTTTGGCTTGATTATGTACAACACTAAGCCGATGCGTTATAGTTGTCTGATGAGGTTGGTATGGTATGTTTTGTGTCAGCTGAAAGATGGGGAGGATATCTTCTTTGAGGAACTTCAATGCCTTTCCGCATGCGGAAGAGCACTTGTTGAAGAAGACTTACTCTGGTGCTATCGGTATGGAGATCCTATTACTTCATGATTGTCTCCGCTGGATGCTTATATTTAATTCGGAGATGTATGCTTAATTTGTGCCATCATTAATATATTGACAGTGACCATTTTCGGGCTAATTATAATGGTTACACTGTTCGCGCATGAGCTGAAGTTCTATCTTACCACCCACACTGTACATCAGGTATGATTGGTTCTTGCTGCCTTCTCTTGTACGACTAGCATACGCAACCTTACTGTAATATCCATGTAGTTCTGTTCATTCTTCCAATTAAAACAACTTTTATGAACATACCAAACCAATCTGGCCAAAGATTTTCATGATGACAAAAGCATGTCTATAAAAATTAAACAAGAATTAGTATTTAATTACATTCATAAAGAATTCCTGTGCCCTACTATTGTTGAAATTATCTGCTAGTTGTTGTTTTAGAAGATCATGGCAAACCTATTTGCATGTGGTGGTTTTTCTTTCCCTTGTTTTGATCCTTGCCAATATCAAGATCATGAACTCTTCTTGAGTTTTTTTGTTTTAAATCATGAGCTCTTTGCTAATTGATGTTGCCTGCAGATGTCTGTAGATCTGAAACGAGGAGAAACTCTGCCAATTCATATAAATATGTCATTTCCTTCTTTACCATGTGAAGGTCAGTTATTGATTAAATACACCCAGGATTCAGTTTGATATAAGGCTCCATTTGGACATTCATTTGCATAAGCTGTTTCATGTTTTTGATATTTCTTTCACTGGCATGTGTTGTTATTTAGTCTTGAGTGTGGATGCAATCGACATGTCCGGCAAACATGAAGTTGACTTGCATACAAATATTTGGAAGGTACCAGCTGATGTCAAAAGTTTTTTACTTTCAGTGTATGTTCTAATATGTTAATGGAAGCCTTTTTTCTACTCCGGGGTGAAGTTATTCTCTGTGTCGTATCTCACAAAGTAGGGAGTATCTCACGTAACGGAGCATATGTACATATAGTATATGAGTATATAAGACTATCTAAGTGGTATGTATATTTTTTAAGGTGGTATGTATATTTTTTTTTAAAGCATACTCCTTTTATGTATGGATATAAAGGTATCAGTGAAATATGTCAAAAACTATGTGCTCACTTACAGTTTTTTCATGTGGTTGGCATTGGAGTATCTTAGAATTAGTATATGAGTATACCTAAGATGATAAAGGAATATGTTAAATTCGTTTAGGTGGTATATCATGAGTGGGAATAACTTCACCCTGGAGTAGGATGTATTTTTCCTATGTTAATACAGTAGCTGCACTAATTATCTCCTTTGCTTGTGACGGAGAAACATTGGCTCCGTTAAGTATGGATAAATGCATATTCTTGCCAGCCATGAAGCAGGCCCATATCTTAGATTATGTTGGCCAGTTAATTTCTTAGATTAGTGTAAGCTACAGATAACATGCACTTTTAAGTGTTGTTCATGTCTTGCTCTAGTGCAAACAAATATTCATATTTCCAGAAAAAAATGGTATTTTCTCAACAGAAGTTGTAATATAGTTTGTCGAAATGATGCATTTTCACTATTCAGTATCTGGCTCTCATGTCTAATATTTTCCATCTTCCTTTTCCTGCTGGATGCAGCTTCGTTTGGATAAGTATGGCCATATCATTGGTACTGAGTACTTGTCTGATCTAGTTGAAAAGGAAAATGGGGCTAACAATCATGGTATACTCTGCTTCCTCCCTAAAAAAATGTAGCACTAAATTTTCGTATGAAAGAATCTTTCTTTCAATCCATAGTGTTTATATCCTTTTCTTGTTTTGCTCACTGTAGAAAAAGCGCAGCTTGCTACTAATGGTTATTTGCTGTTATAACTATAACTGGGACAATAACTTTAAGTAATATATATTGAAAGGGAAGCACGTCTTCTCACTCTTGACTATCATGGAAAAACCTGAAGACATCAAAATTAACTAAATCGATGGACCAATGTTCTTTATAGTTAGATGTTCCATTTGATGTACCAACATGCTTTAGTTGGAATGTTTCATACTTTCATTTGATGGACAATATGCTTAAGTTAGAACGTTTCGTCAAGTCTGTATGCTCGAATAAGTTCAAACACATAAATAGCGTATTTCACATATAGCTTGTCGCTATCTTGTAGTATACATGACCAGGTACTGGAAAGATGTACCGAGGAATAGAGAACTGATTGCAACAATGAGCTATTGAGCTTTCTTTCTTTGTTAAAAACTGTCTTAAGTGAAAGGTTAGCTTGGTAAAATTAGGTGTCAGGCATAGTTTCAGGTGATAGGAACTGTGAATAGTAAAGTGAGTCACTTATTTAATAGTTGCAGATGAGCTCCCTAGTCCCTACATGTTTCTTCAAAGTAGGTTTTCATGATAAAATATCCATAGCTAATTGTTTTCATTGGATTGTTTAAGTAAATACTTCCCAATTTTGATTGTCTTCTCAATGTGCTAAGCCCCTGGAAAACGGGCTTACTTTAAGAATGTTTTGGAGCTTAGTTCTTCTGTATGTAATTCGCTCATGTGTTAGAAGTTTAAAACAGACCATGGCCATGAGCATCATGATGAACAGAAGCATGAGCACACCTTTAATGAAGATGCAGATAAAATGGTTAAGAGTGTCAAACAAGCACTGGAAAATGGTGAGGGATGCCGAGTAAGTTATTCGTTTACTGGTACCTGTTCATTTTATGAAATAATATTTAGGGCTGTGCTCATCAAGCATATTCTGTGTTGTTGTTCATAAAACCACGCCTTCAATTTTTACAGGTGTATGGGGTTTTAGATGTGCAGAGGGTCGCTGGCAACTTCCATATATCGGTGCATGGTTTAAACATTTTTGTTGCTGATAAGGTTATCCATCTAAAACTTGATACTTTACTGCTGTAGTGCTGTTCTTCTGTCTGCATATTTTTTATTGTGAAGTGTCCTTTATTTAACTATAAGATTCCTAGGATAAAAGGCGAATCTTCTAGAAAATAGCTAATTTCTAATGTGAAAAACGGAGACCATTAACTTAAGTTTTCTTCATGAGGTATCATTTTAAGTGTTTAACAGTACATGTTCCCAAGTGGCTAAGTATAGGGTTCCAAATCCCAGCAGAAAGCACTGAAGCTGGCCGGTTCCCTACTTCCTGTTAATGCCAGCTTGGACCTGTCACGACCTGGGTTTACTAATTGTGGGAGATGGGAGGTCGAGGCCCAGGTCCTCAACGGCTTGGCATCGTGATGTTGAGAGAAGTGTAGCGGGGGAAGGAAGAGAGAACTGAGACAGGGAATTCGAGATTAATTCTTGCTTGCCTTTTTTTATGCACGCGGTGGCTCATATAAAGATGAGTCCATCCTCCTAACTATTTCAATCTAAACATAATATCTTTAACTAACTGCTAAAACAATCGTTAACTGATGCAAGCAATTAACTAACGCAAGCAACTAAGGGATAAACATCCAAATGATGCGCAACTGTGCCGCTTCTGGTACTGCCTTACGCCGTGTGTGCCTCTGGTAGGGAATTCCAAACATGACAGGACCAGTATTTGTAAAACTGGCCGGAATCAGGATTTACTGTGCTATTTTGAAGGTAAGCACATGCCAGTGATTGTGAGAGACGAGGGAAACACAAAAACTGAAGAATGATGAGAAGAGAAAAAAAAAGAAGGACGAGTGACGAGTCGGCCAGAAAACAACTGAAAATCCACCAGTTTCAGGCACACCAGACAGGTCTGGGATTGGAACGAAAAAGGGAAATGGGTCCATAGCTAAATATCTGCCTATGCCTGCCATCACATGATCAAGGTTATTAAGGCGGTAAGGCGAGGCGCGGTGACCCACCTCCCTCACACCTTTTAAGCGGTAAGGCGAGAGACGAGACGACGCCTTACATATCCTAAGGCGCTAAAGGGCAGCAAATAAAATGAGTATTTTAGCAGCATATATGTACCATGTTGTTGTCAATTCTTGAGCCTATGTTGCACCTATCCCCCATATCAATTGCTCTTCTCCCATGTAGCATCCCACAGCGACTAATAACCACATCGCACAGTAGCAAACAACACAGTTCATCGCTCATCTCACAGCGGCTAATAACCACATCGCACAGCAGCAAACAACACAGTTCATTGCTCGCTCGCTCGCTCGCTCATTTGACTCACTCGCTCACTCATCTCTCCTACTCGTAGACCGCACTCTCTCGCTCGGCGTGTACTTGTAGTTTAGGGTGTAGTAACTCTTGAGTCCTTGTACTATATATATAGCCTCTTTGGGCTGAGCAATACAACTGATATTCATCCATCTCTTCTCCAAAGATAAGTCTGAGTGTATTGCAATAGCCCAAGAGGCAATATATAGGAATACAAGGACTCAAATCCTAAAATAGGAAAAAACTTAAATACCTTTAACACCCCCCTCAAATGTAAGGTGTATGTAATAGCATTACATTTGAAAAAAGTTGACACTAAAATAGGGAAAATTCAAAGCCCGTGTCTTGAAAATGTCGTCGTAGCGTGCGGCTCTTGGAAAATTGTATCGAGTACCAACCATCCGGAATCTACAACAACCCAGAAAGCACAAAGTGCAAGGGCTGGGAAAGTGGAGGTAAACGGGAGCAAAGTCGACCGCGATAATACGATGAAGAGGATATGTAAAGTGACAAAATCAGAGGGAGCTGTCAAATCAAGCCGAAGGGAGAGATATACAAGCATAGCGGCGCGATCGAAGCCCGAGACGTCAGTGGCGCAGTGCACAGGAAGCGCAGCGAAGGCGCGATGCAAAAGAAGCGCGGCGGCCGAAGAAGCTCGGGGCGGCGGTTCAAAGAGAAGCGGCGGCATCATAAAGACTTCTACGATCTGCAGTGGCTCAAGGAGAAGAGCAGTGGTTGTGGTTATGCAAAAGGAAGGAGAAGACCGCATTCATCCAAGAGGATGGACCGTGGTTAGCAAAGCAATGGACTGACTGACAGATTTTGTGGACTCGCACAGCTTCGACGAACTGAAAAATTAGATGCTATGGACTTGATGGACGCAACGGAAGACGTAAAACGAAAAGGACTCAAAGATAGCGAATTCTAGCATCCTCAGCTCCACCACCACTTTTGTTCCACCCATCTCTTCGGCATCCTCCCGACGACGAGCGAGCAAGGATCAAACAAGCACACAAGTAGTAGTAGTTTCAGAGGGCCACGATGCCGGCCAAGGCCAAGCCCACCTCCCACGCCGCCAAGGCCGCCTCGGCATCGAAGCGTCGCCAAGCCCGGTCCAAGAGGATGTCGGCGAGGTAGGAGAAAAGACGGGCGCGGCCGGATTCGCGTGGAGGAGGCCGAATCCGTACCCGGGAAGGAGCAGAGACGGTGGCTCCAAGCGGGACGACCGGGAGGTGGCGACGAGGATCTAGGCTTGGTAGAGCCGGAGGCGCCCAGATCCGGGAGGAGTGGCGACCCAAGGATGGGCGGCGGCGTAGGCCGGATCCGGCGCGAGCGGCACGGATCCGAGCGAGGGTGGCGGCCAGATCCGACGGGGACGGCATGGATCCGCAAGGGACGAGGTGACAATGGATCCGGCGGAGGCGGCGCGGCGAGGATCGAGCGGAGACGGCCGGCCGACGCCAGCGAGCGCTACTGGCACGAGCGTGTCTGGGCGGTGGCGCGGAGTCGAGCGGCCGCCGGAAGAGGTGGCCGCCCTTGGGAGTGGAGCACACTCTTCCTGGGGGTGGCGGCGGCGGCTGATGGTGACTAGCGGCGGCCGGAGCGGATGCTAGGTTCAAAACCTAGGTTCTGATACCATATAAGTTTGTATGAAGTCTGAGTGTATTGCAATAGCCCAAGAGGCAATATATAGGAATACAAAGATTCAAACCCTAAAATAGGAAAAAACCTAAATACCCTTAACAGTTCTTATGTCTGCACAATGATTTACTAGCCTTACCACCTATTTGAAAACACAGTATGAAAACCTTGATTAAACAAAAACAATCTCTGTTTTTTCTTCGTGTATGACTGTATGCTGCTGTTTGCACACGGCCATTTTTACAAATTAGAATTGATTTGTCCTGTAAGGTCTGTTAGCTTGTCTTAACGTAAGTAGTTTCTTCTAAATGAAACAAATCATTGTTTTTGTTCAATTTCGATCTTCAAATGTAGACAAGGCGACTTTGTTTTCTTCTCTTAACTCTTATTGCAGAGAGGGATCTCCTTGTGCCATCTATATATAAGTGTTGTATGCTTTCATTGGAACTGTTGGTACAGTTTTCAATTGATCATTTCCCATACATTATCGTTATTCATTTGTTGCATGCAGATTTTTGAGGGGTCAAGCCATGTTAACATCAGTCATGTTATCCATGATCTGTCCTTTGGCCCGAAATATCCTGGAATCCATAATCCACTGGATGATACTACAAGGATACTCCATGACACAGGTGGAACTTTCAAATACTATATCAAGGTGAGTACCCATTCATTTAGTAGTTTCCACAGTTTAATACAACACCTGCGGACCAGATGGAAATTTACCATTTTATTTTCCTTTACAATTAGTTAGTAGTTTGCAAGAAAGTGTTCTCATCTGTTATTCAAATTGATGTGCAGATTGTTCCAACCGAGTACAGATACCTCTCAAAGCAAGTATTGCCAACGAACCAGTTTTCTGTCACAGAATATTTTGTTCCCATTCGCCCAACTGATAGGTCATGGCCAGGTAACTCTCCCTCTTTTTAGAAGTATGGTACTTTCTTCTCTTTCCAGGACTAATCTGTTTTCCTTCTGCAGCTGTTTACTTCCTGTATGATCTCTCACCAATTACAGTCACCATCAAAGAAGAAAGACGGAACTTCCTACATTTCATAACTCGCCTATGTGCAGTTCTTGGGGGTACATTTGCAATGACAGGTTTGCCTCCAGCCTACAGTATTACGTTTTATCGTATGCTGGTATTAGGGATCGGCGTCCGTAACAATACTTTCGAATGATAATCTCAGTTGCATGCAGGATGATACCAACTGATACCAATTCATTGTTTTACAAGTTCATTACCCCTGACCAAACGGATACCAACTTTTCTGCCTGCGTAATACAGGAATGCTTGACCGATGGATGTACCGGCTTATCGAGTCGGTCACTAACTCAAAAACCAAAAGTGTACTGCGGTAATTGTGCATCTCATGATGGGTGAAGGAGGCAAAGTGTGACAACCTTGTGGCGTGGCCAGTCAAGTCAGTCATAGAGCATGTTGTCTGAACTAACTTATCAATTTTTTGTCTACTCCATGCGTCGATAACTTAAAATATGTTCTTAGCTTTAGCATTAATCATGCTAGATTGGCACTGGTGCAGTATACAGTTTTGTTATCAACGATGTGCACCAATCCGAAAGTACCAACGATATCGTGTGGTTTGGGAACAAACCTTGTAGCATGGAAGAGCATCCCCAGCATGACCAATAGTGCAAAAATCATGTTACGAACGTGTATTTCATAATTTGGTTATATATTAGCATTGTGGTACACATTTGCGGTATGGATTTCATGATTGGGCGCACTTGCAGACACACCTTGACAAACAAAATGTGTATCGATCTCCAATTCAAAGCTTGAGGTCTTGTGTTTCTTCAGCTATTCTGGAGCCTACTTTCGAAGTTCATAATCTGAGTCTACAGCATCGAACCAGACAGACAAGAATTGATCTACCATATCAAAATTTTTCCAAACTACCCTTGACAATCCATGATTCTGACAGAAGAAAACAGAATGAGAATAACTCAAAGCCCACTCTCACATAAAACAGTGTAATAGTGGACGCTCGGAATATGACGTGCATATAGCTGGTGTAAGAGTAAGGACAGCCTTCCATACGCTCAAGGCTGCTGGCCAAACAAATATCACTAAATTCACTATTGTCCACCCAATGACTCAACGAGGACGTGTAATTTGTACATTGCAGGTCAGTCACTGATAATTATTCTGTACAGGATGCGATTCTGACCGTCATCTGCGAAATAAAACAGCTACTTCACACCAAACTGCATGATCCACATGAAGCTGCTCATCTGGACCTATATATATTACTGCAGGTCAGAAGCACCAGCTCAAATGTTTTGAAATATACAGACATGCCTAGGATATCAAAACTCAGTCTGGAAGAATCCTCCATTTGATCTACAACTGGAGAGTCACATGATTAAGCACATGAGCCCGGACATCAGCTGTACCTACCTAGCACCTCCTGGGTCCTAGACCAATCTCAAGTAAATTTAAAGCCTGCATTGTTTGTAAAATGACCAAGTTATTATTGAGTAGTCAACACCAGCCAATCCACCATAATATTCCGTATGGAATTGTGGCATCAAACGCGATGGACACATGGTGTGAAACATTTAAGAACAATGAAATCGGGATGTAACATTGCAAAAATTACAAGATAGTTTATAGTGAATTTTTAAAAGAAATGTTGCGGATTGCTAGGCTACAGTACTCACTGTTGTGAAGTTTATACTATTTGTGACTAAAAACATCTTTCTAGTAACGGTCGTCTCACCTAGCTGCCCTCATTTATGTTGTATCATCGTCCTTTCGTTTACTTCTCAAACCTGCAACAAGCTTGCATGTCTTCAAGAAAGCATCTAGCAACTGCATATGAAGCACCCATATTAAAAATTCAGCTGTTCTCACTATTAAACAAATCATTGCAAGATGCCTGGATGCAAGCATGTAAATCCTTTCCAACTGTAACACAGATAGCACTTAGGAGTGCCAAGATTTCAACGTGTCATCAAAGGGTTAAGCACCCAAGCAGAAACTTAGGTGAAACAACAGAGGCAGGGTAAATAAGAAGAACGATCAGCACTTATGACATTGACACGCGATACTTACCCCAGGATATTGCTGCAATGTAGGAGAGTAGTGATCAAGAGTTACATATATCTTTTGAAGAAGGCTTAAATGTGCATTAACCTTGTCACCCAAAATGACGACCTGAATCATATAAGAAATATTTCACATGTCATTGCAGTCAAATTGAAGTTTACTTAATATAAATGAACCTTTCATCAGTGCAAAGGAAAAAATCTAAGGTGGGAAGGACCAACGCTGACACTAGGAGCTGCTGGATGAGGATAGCACGCAAGGGATTTTGATTAAATGCGCCTTAAGGGCTGTATGCATGTATTCATTGATCACTATGTCGAGAAGAAACTCTCTACATGTGCTAGACTCTATAGAAAGAATAAAATACATCTTGTTTGACAAAATCAACAAAGGAATGAATACCTTAGCTTCAGCCTTTTGGAGCTCAGAACGCCTTGTTTCAAGCATTTGTTTATACCAGAGGCCTATTTTTGTTAGTACAACAGCTTGTCTGACCATGTGGTTGCAGTGATCACTCAAATCCTCTGACCTGAAATCAATAATAATCGCATCAAGTTATAATGGAGTGTATTACAAAAAAAAATATGACAAGTTGCAGTCCTGATCAGGATTCGATAATAGTCAGTCCGCAGTCTTTACAAGCAATGATATACAGATTTTTAAATCAATCTTACATAATATATGAAACGTATTTTTCAAGAAAATGAAAAATAAAAAATCTGTTACATACGTTCAACATTGGATTTGTAGTTTAGAAAGGATGATGAACTAACCTGTTTTCAGTTCTTTCCACTGACAATTTTTGCTCAATATCCACAAATTCCTTTGACAACTTCATAATAGATACCAAAATGCACTCCAGTTGCTTTTCTTGCTCGTTCTTAGTGAGAATGCCATTATAATCCATATTTTTCTTTTCAACTTCCTTCAAGGCAGCTGAGGCAATTTCTAAACTTGAGTTCAGTTTGATAAGTTGGTCATACTGCAGATATTGCTTGGAAGTCTCATGTGATATTCTTGGTGATGTGTGAGGCTCCTCCGCGATGTCACGCAGTATCATTTCTGTACTCTCTTGTTTGATGACTTCTGGATCTTCCTGATGATCTTGGGTCAAACACTCTTTCTCTAGCTCTGCTAACTTCTCCTTTAACTTCCGATTTTCTTCATTTGATAAACACAATGCCTTCTCCTTTTCGGAGATCACAGCTTCAAGTGAAGACAGATTTGCATGAAAATTCAGTGCAGCATCATGCATGCTGTTCATAGAATCATCAAGTAATTTTCTTGTAACAGTGTGGTATAGTCCATCTCTAACATCACCTTCAATTCGGAGGTCATCATAATCTTCTTTAATGTTCTCAATTTGTCTCAAGAGCTCTTCTTCTGACGACAGTTGAAGAGTCTTTTCTCTACTGGCTTCAGATAACTGAGATGATAATTCCTTAACATCCTTCATATTATCGGCAAGCAAACCTCTGAGATGCTGATTTTCATAGTATAAAGAATCAATTCTGCTTGCCGGTCTCCACCTTTTATCGAGTTCATCGTGAGCCATGCAAAGTGCGGATATCTTTATATTCTTGGAAATGATTTGGTCCATTCTCGAAATGATCTCTGGAATTTTCTTTCTTAAAGGTTCAAACTCCACGTCATTCTTAAGAGCAAGCGATCCCTTCTCCCGTTTGAATTTGAAGAGCTCTTCCGTCTTTTCTTGCAAGGACAATTCATGCATCCTCTTCAATTTGCTCATCTCGGACTTAAAATAGCTTATTGTTTCTTCCTTAGTCATACTGTTCAGATGGCGGAAGTCAGATTTTTCTGAGATAACTATGGACTTTTGTTTCCTGAAACTCTTATTTTCCTCAGCGCGGGATGGAGAATGATCCTCCTTTGTTTTCTTTCCAAAGAAATTGTATTTCCATCTATTGCTCCTGTTGCCTGAACTTTCATGCTTACTGTGAGAAATATGTGATTCTGGTACTGAAGGAAATAATAGCCTAGAAAGAGCACCAAGGTCTTCACGCATGGCGGCAAATTGAGTTACTGCTTCCTGCCAATTGTTACTCATGGTGTTTGTAATAGAAATTTGCTCATACAGCTTCCTCTCTAGCTCCTCTTGCAGGCCACTAATGCATTCTCCAATTGTAATGTTCATGACCTCCAATTGCAATTCATGCTCCCACTGGAGATCAGAAACCGACGGGTTGACCAAACCAAGCATCTCCCTAGCTTGCCGAAACACGATGGCCAGCAGTAACTTCAAGGCGTTGAACCTTTCATCTATCTCAATCAGCATCACATCAAGAGACATGCCAAGATGTGTACCAATTACATAACCATTATCCGGCAAAGCATAGTTTTCCAAACCTGTTACATCCCCTTTGAGCTTATCAAGATGCGTATCGACTTCCATTTTCATCAAATCTAAGTATTCTGCATAGCTGATCTGCGCATTCACGGTGGAAATGTGTTGATTTGATCGTGACAGCGCTCTTCCAGACCCTTCAAAGTAGCTATCGGGGCTGGAGTTGGACTTGAAGGACAACAACCTCGGCGTCAGTGCTGGTGAATCTTCAGATGTTATCGACCCGCTGCTGAGCTTGCCTGCGCAAGGCCTGGTTCCAAGGAAAGATCCACTGTGATTGTACAAACCCGCACCGTTGTTGGCATGAGCTTGAGGTTGCGCAATACCGGCTGGAAAGTTTGATCTGTTGAGCAGCGGGTTCATTCTCTCACTCAACACCTGCAAGCAATCACCACTTTTTAGTTTCAGTTTAACATCTGATCTCATGGCAAGTTGACGCCGATCTTGAAAATAAATAATTCAACACGGGACAAATTTCCAACTTGATCAGAACCAAGTGACATACAGATAATCAAGCTCACTGGAAATGAAACCAATAAACAGAAGGAATCAACTGGTTTCACATGTGCACTGCAGCACTTTGCACATGAGTACTTGTGACGGACTAACAAATTACCAGCGCCGTTCTAGTGAAAAACCGGGATTGATCGCTTACTAATTACCGCACACATATAAAACAGAAAATTCGACACGAAATTACTACCGCAGAAAACGTACTGCGGCGCGCGCGAACAAGAACAACCAAGCACGATCGATTCCATATCGAACAACTCGGCAGAGCAAAGCCACGGTGGTGGATGTACAGCCAGTTCGAATCGATCAAACCAACACGGAAAAGACACAGGGCGAGCACACGTGTTGGAGTGAGGAGACAAGGAAGGGATCGGGAATTCGGGATGGCTTACGGGCTGGATCGCCTCCATGGCTGGTGGCGGCTGCGGCTAGCTTGTTCCCGCCACTCCAGCTCTGTCTCAAGAGTCGGGCGAGCCTTAGGGTTTACAGCTACCACAGGTGCGCTGACAAATCGCTCGTGCAAGAGACAAGATTAGTAGAAGATAAGAGGAGGCGGCGGCTAATAAGTGAGCGGGAGACCGGAGGTGACAAGACAACGACGGCGGAGGAGTGGAGTGAATACACGAGAGACGGCGACCGCGAATAGTATGAGCACGCGAAACGAGGGGGGCGGGGGTGGTTAGGGGGAGGGCGAATGGATCGTCCGCACGTCGATCGACAGGTCATCACCATCTGACGAAGCCGGGAACTGGGGAAGGTTGGCTGGCTGGCTCCGCGAGGAGGATCGTGGAAGCGGCCAAGGCAGACGTCGCCGGCGCGCCGGGCCGGGCCCACCTGCCATTTGCAGGAGGGGAAACGAAAAAGGATTGGTTTTTGACGGGGGCGGACCTCTCGAGTTCGTGCGTGTTGAGCTCAACGCCTATCATATGTCTGTAAAAAAAATAAAGTGTATATATATATATCACATATATACTTTTAATTGAGTTAAAATATTACATATCGGTACCAAAACATATAAGTCAGTCTACGGCCTGTTTTTTTTATTACTTATGACCTAGCCATATGACTTTTAACTGAAATTTTTGAATTTTCGGCTGTTCGCGACAGATTACAGAGAGATGGATACTCGCTTACGATTTTGGCTGGTACAGATGTTAGGCTTTTAACGTGTGCTACAATTATCTTGTAGACCCCATCTTGAAACAATGCTCTGTTAAAAATTAGGTATTGTAGCAAAAACCAAAATCTGCTTTAAAATCCGCAAAGAATAGGCCCCTAATCCAATCCACACCTCCTTCTCTCAACTCACTAGAGCCCCCTCTACGCCCACCAAACCCACCATAGTTCAAATACCCTAAGGCCCGGCCACCCAAGTCCTAACCAGCGGCGACGCGCACGTGGAAGGTGAGGGAGCCAGTCAGACGAGTGTTACAAGGTATGCCGTAGTGGCGTAAGCCCACAATGGCTGCATGCGGCAGCAGCCAATGAAAGGGAGATGGAGCATGCGACGTGCACATGTTCCTGTCAAATGGGGAACAGTTGAGTTGAATCGACTCTTCCAGAATAAATACATATACACTCTATATAGTTCCTATATTAAACCTAGGGATTCCCGGCCTCCCCGCGCCATGTCACTGACTTTGTGACAAAATTCTCCACTTTTTGAATACTCGTCTTTATCTTGCGCCTGCGTCGGCCGTTCGATTGGGCGGACCGCGCGATGCACAACTTTTGGGTGTGCTCCGTATGTTCTCGGGAATCTTCGCGTTGCTTTCATCGTGGCGCATCGCAGCTGCCTTTTTGTAGCTGCGCCCGCGTGTTCTGTTCTATTACCCTCACTTGCTATTCTCTACCTGCTCCCTGGTTCCTCATTCTTACTTTCGGTTCCTCTTCTTCGCCCGCGTCGCGTCTGCCGCCCTTTTCCCTCTTCGCTCACGCCGCCCTCCTCCTCTTTGGCCATGCTGACCCCATCGCCGTACGCCTCTTCTTCTCCTTCCTATTCTCTCATGGACCCGAGGTGTTGTCTTTATCGAATTTTCCAAAATTTATTTCTCATATTCTCTCATGAACCTGAGGTGCTATCTTTATCGAATTTTCCAGGGCCGCTCTTTTTCCTCTTCGCTCGTGCTGCCCTCCCCCTCTTTAGCCACGCTGACCCCATTGTCATATGCCTCCTTTTCTCTCTCATGTTCTCTCATGGACCTAGGGTGTTGTCTTTATCGAAATTTCTAGAATTTATTTATCCTGAGTAATTTTTAAACCTCTCCTGTTCTCTCATGAACTTGAGGTTTTTAGGATTTAGTCATGGTCGAAGCGCTGTAGGATTGCCATAGTGCTTCAATTATGGTGCTTCGATGAGATGCTATCTTTATCGAATTTTCCAGAATTTATTTCTCCTGTTCTCTCATGAACCTAAGGTGTTATCTTTATCGAATTTTTCAGGGCCGCTCCTTTTCCCTCTTTGCTCGTGTCGCCCTCCTCCTTTTTGGTCGCGCTGACCCCATTGTCATACGCCTCCTTTTCTCTCTCCTATTCTCTTATGGACCTGAGGTGCTGTCTTTATCGAAATTTCCAGAATCTATCTCTCCTGAGTAATTTTTAAACCTCTCATGTTCTCTCATAGATCTCATGCCCCTCTTTAGGGGTTTACATACATGAGTAGGATATGATGTGAAATTCTCATCATACTTTACATTTATTTATACTATTGAACCTATTACATATTGGGCCAGTTGCAAGATCCAATCACGGAGACCGAGCCACCCCTACCACAAATATATATCCCGCTGATGAGCGAGACCGAGTAGGCTGTAGCTCGCCACCGACCTAGGTTTAATCAAACATACTCACTATCTCCCTACACTCCCCGCGAACCCCACCTCGAATCCTATCCTAGGTCTTTATGCAATCGTGCCCAAAATAATCCACCTTTCTTTTGGAAAACAAGCCACCTCACTAGTCACAACCAATCCAAGCACCGAGAGCCCGATTCGCCAACCAAGTGGCGCACAATTGCGACGAATCTACCACCAAAAGGAGGGGGGCCGAGGTGCGACCGCGACCGTACCTGGCAACCGGGGTGGGCGGCGACGACGACCGGCCGACGGCCGCCGCCCCTGACCAGTTCCTCACCTCCTCTCGCATCTCCCTCCGCTCCTCTCGCCTGTTCTTTTCCTTCGAAACTGACGGCTTTTGGTTTTTGTTACAGTACCTAATTTTCAAACGGAGTATTTTCTCAAGACGAGGTCTACAAGTTAAACGATGTACACGTTAAAAACCCAATATCTGTACCATCTAAAACCGCAAGTGAGTATCTCTCTCCGTAATCTGTACCATAAACAATTAAAATTTAAAAATTTTAGCTAAAAATTATAAACCGTAGTCGTTGCCAAACAGAGCCTCTGGCGCCTCTCGCTCCCTCTCCTCTCCTGGGCGAAACAGGGAAAATTTTCTGCGACCGCGATGCGCAGAGCCGAGCGAATGGAGGTGATTGCGGGCCTGTTCTTTTTGGCGCGGCTTGTGGCTTTTGGTCATGGCTTGTGACTTTTAAATGCTTTGTACGAGAGATTATAGAGTAATGTAAACTCACGTCGGTTTTCTTTGGTATAAATGAAGTCAGTAAAGTATGTACTACAATTAACTAGTAGATCCTATCTTGAAAAAATACTCTGTTTAAAAACTAGTTACTGTAGAAAAATTGAAAAGTAGCTTTTAGAAACTGAAAAGAATAAGGCCTGCATCGACCGTTAATTCCGCTTCACGCCGTCATTTAACGGCGCATTAGGCCTACAAACAAAAGCCCAGCCTAAATGGGCCGGAATGGCCTAATCATGTGGGCCCATTTTAGGCCCAATTCTTTCGGTGACTCTTCTTGCTGGCCCATGGGCTATTCGACCGGTAATATCCTCTCCCGTCTCCTCCCATTCTCTCGTCAAATCCATTCTCTCGTCCGATCCAGCGGCGGCTCGGTTCGCCCTGCGAAGTACGGACTCGGGCGAGCTGACGGGGTTTGTACGACGAGCTTGCGGACGGAATGGACGAGGCGAGCAGCTCGGCGTCCGGCGGCGCCGCGGCGCACGGAGGGCGTGCCTTTCCGCCGGCGAGATCGGGAGGTGAGTCAAATTTTGACGACTGGCTCGCTTCGATTCGGTCGCGTTTAGGTCTCGGTCGCTCATGAGGCGTGTGGTACTGCCGTCTGCGTGAGGAGGAGGTTCCTAGGGTTGGTAGCTCTGTACGATCGTGAGCTTGCAAAAGTAGTAAACTCGGGCGAGAAATTGCGCTTGCTCGATTTACTTCTATATGTTACGGCGGTTACCTTGCTTTGGTGGTATTTTCTCTCTAGTTGCTACCTATCGATTTGTTCGAACGTGATCTGAGGTGTTGGCTTGCCGCTATGTTAGTATGTTACATTCAGAGTGTATGAATTTTGCGAGTATTGCCCTTTTTTTAAGTAATAGCATCACCCATGATATAGGGTTAATCAGCAGAGCAAATAAGCCATCCCTCATCAAAATTGAGTGAAATGCAACGATTGACGCGCTATCAGGCAGTTTTGTTGGATCAACTTTACTGTAGATTATTAGGAAACGTGACAACGAATGTCTTTTACGCACTGGCAGATTATGAGTTTCTTCCCTTCTGATGCTATCTAGGTTGATCATGTTGGTTTTGCAGTGTTCTATATGTTCACCCAGCAGAATCTTCCAGCTTGGAAACCGGCAATGACACCAGGATGTGTAAGTTGGAATTGATCCTAACTACGGGTTTTCTACAGACAGTTTTATGTATTGTTTAGTAATTTATATGGTATTACTTCCACTTTTTCAGGTGATAACCATTTTCTTGATGATTGGAATTACTTTTGTACCTGTTGGGCTTGTTTGTCTTCACGCTTCAAATCATGTAATTGTTTTGCTTTTTATCTGATAGATGCTGAATTGCCATTAATGTGGCTCTCATGCTAAATATGTACTAAGATGCTCCCTATTTCGGGTGTGCAGGTTGCAGAAATCATTCACCGTTATGATATTGATTGTGTACCTAATGCTTACAGAAGAAACAAGCAAGCTTATATTAAAGACAGCTCAATTTCAAAAAATTGTACTCAGGAAGTGAAGGTAGTTCGTTATGAGATCTAATCAGACCTTATTTTTATCTTATTTTATTGTCAGCTAACCACAGTCCAGAAAACTTTTTTCTTCTTAATTGTATTACTGAAATTTGCTGGGTTTAGTTTGGCATACTGAGATTAAATAAGGCACATGTTGCAGTTTTTTTCCTGGCCCTCCTAATATTTATATTACTTATTTGTAATTGGGTCAGAAAAATGCTGACAGTGTGTATTTGCAGGTCCAATACCATATGAGAGCGCCAATTTATGTGTATTATGAACTTGACAACTTTTACCAGAATCATCGCAGGTAAGATTCAACTTTATTATGCATCTGTCTTAGAAGAAGAATTTCTGTGTCGTCTTTTGCTGAACAAAGGAATTTGTCGATGCTGAACAGGTATGTCAAAAGTAGAAGTGATAAGCAACTGCGCTATGGGATGAAATACACAGATAGCTCATGCAGTCCTATAGAAAGGAATAATGGCCTTCCAATTGTTCCCTGTGGATTGATTGCCTGGAGCCTGTTCAATGATACTTATGGTTTTACCCGTGAATCCACGCAAATAATGGTCAATAGGAAAAATATTTCATGGAGAAGTGATCGGGAGCATAAGTTTGGCAAGGATGTTAATCCTTTCAACTTTCAGAATGGATCCTTGATTGGAGGAGGAAAACTTGACCCCGACATGCCAGTGGGTATTTCTGTATATCAACTGTTGTTTATAGGTTGCTCATGCAATAGCTAAATCTACATTTTGACATTAGCATGCCAGTGGGTACTTCTGTATATCAACTGTTGTTTATAGGTTGCTCATGCAATAGCTAAATCTACATTTTGACATTAGCAGACATGTTACTAAAATGCTAATTATGTTTTAAGTTAGCTAAACAATTGTCTTTTTGCCAGCTGAGCAGGCAGGAAGATCTTATTGTGTGGATGCGTACTGCTGCTCTTCCGCAATTTCGAAAGCTCTATGGTGTCATTGAGGAGGATCTACAAGCTGATGAAACCATTACCATGCACATAGCAAATAATTACAATACCTACAGTTTTGGTGGAAAGAAAAGCCTAGTTCTTACAACATCAACCTGGCTAGGTGGCAAGAATAACTTTCTTGGATATGCATATCTTGTCACCGGTTCCTTGAGCATCTTCTTGTCTATTCTCTTTGCTCTGATTCATGTGAAAAATCCAAGGTAACTAATAAGTTGAACCTTTTGAATAATCCTGTATGATCATCTTTACTTTATCTATGTTTCTCTTAGAGCAAGTTGTCCTAAGGTGATAAATACTGCTTCCCTTGATTTTTATTGTCATACTCCAACCTAACAGCACGTACATAGGCAGTGCATGTACGCACCTATAAACAAAACCTCCTTTGGTTGCTGTCTCATCTTCCATGTAGTATTTCCATATGCTGTCGTTTGTTGGTCAATTAGATGTTTATTCATATCATTTGATGAATTTGCAGGCCGCATGGTGATGCCAATTACCTATCTTGGAACAGGAAAAACAGCACTAGCTAAGCTTCCTGCATAATTGTATGTGTAAGGTACACACTTGACAAACACTAGTTAACTTCTAAGATCATGGCTATTTCCCTTCTTTTAAAACAACATACACCCGGGAGTTCTTTCCAGAGAATGCACGCAGCTCGTGCTTCCGAAACGAACTGTTAAAATAGCTCTTCCAGCTTTCAAGTTCATCCACACACTTGGAGAATGAATGCTGATGACTGCCGAGGATCATTAGCGTTAATTAACTGACTTATTCGTGCAATTTGGGTCATCGCTCTGATGTGCCCTTCAAGAAAACAAACTCATGAAAATTATATGTACAAGTGCCGTACCATGTGAGGATGTACAATGTATGAATGTATGTGTCTTTTTTGATACCAAAAATGTACGTGTCTTTAGTTCTGAAGCAAAGCACGTTTTACCACTTAGTAACAATTGTGAAGATCAAAGCGTGTGCCTCCTGGGCTTCATACATGGGCTGCGACCTCCTGGGCTTCTCAACACGAGGAAAAGCATCACCATTTCAAAGTTGTACAAATATTAAAGCATGAACGAAGGGTGATAGTGATTATTTGTCCCTTCACTTGTTTTAAGATTTATACAGCTTATATTAGGGGTTGATGCATAGGAGCACTGCTCGGGGAAAAAAAAAAGGCCTAACTGATCCACCCTGTTTCGTCAACTTCGCTGCTTTCCCATCGTCCGTCCTCCAATTGAAGTGTGTAAGCCTTGAAGAAGCCCACTGCATGCTTTGGGTCTGTTCTTTACGCCTTCTAAAAGCGGCTTTTGGTTTTTGCTACAGTACCTAACTTTTAAATGGAGTATTTTCTCAAAATGGGATCTACAAGTTAATTGTATTACACGTTAAAAGCTTAACATCTGTGTCAATCAAAATTGCAAGCGAATATCTCTCTTTTTACAATCTCTGTTGTAAACAGCTAAGATTCAAAAATTTCAGTTAAAAGCTTTAAGCCGAGCCAAAAAGAATAGATCCTTTGTTTGCTGGGATCTACCGATGTGGAAGCGTGAAGATCACATCTCGCAGGTGCGTAAGCGCCCATCAGTGACACCAACGGTTCAACGGGGACATGCTGCCGTGCTTCTCAACGGCTTGTGGCTCAGATGGCGAGCTGAACAGATCGTCTTGGACATCACATCTCCTTGGCTCAGATGACAATCACATGTGAACAAATGATCGAGTACTACTACTTCCTAATCCTATCGGATGTGACACTCAACTAAGGTAGAAAGCTCACGTGCTCTATCCATCAGCATCCTTTGCAGCTGTTGGATTAGGAGTGCAAGCACTTCACTTGCTGCAGAATTGGAGTGAGGCGAATGTGACAACCCAAAGTTATTTCCATGTCTTTTTCTTGGGCTCTGATATGATTGATCTCATCTATCCAGGCAAGTCGGGATCTCCTATCCTTTCTTTCAGTATAGTGGTATCATCTACTAGGTGTCTTATTCTTTTGTTTAAGACCAGAATTATCCTTGCTTATTCACCAACTAAATGATTGTATTGCCACTTCAGACAAGTCTGTATTGAGTATGTCTGATCCATCGACTTGGAGCCGATTTATAGTCCGGCCAAGGAATCTAATCGCCTGATATGATGCAAAAGTGGAGTTTTGTTCAGAGGCTATTGCAACTTGCATCACATCTGCATCAGACAATGATGCATATCTAATAAATTAGGGAGATTAGGGAGAGGTACTGATGTCTTAACATGAGCAGATAGGACAGGTTTGGTACTGTTCTCATGTCTGTCTATCAGCTGCATACAGTACTAGTTCTGGTGAAGCACTCTACTGGTCCATAACGCATGCCACGATGTCTGCTCTCTGAAAAATCTACTCCTACTTTGTTAGTATGTCACAGACGCCTGCAGAATGTAAGGAGTATGTGAGACTGTCCCGTCGGCGTCGGCTTCTTTCCCATGCTCTCTCTTTTATCATCAGTCAACGAAGGGAGACCTTTTTGTTCTTGATGGAAGTTGCAAGATTTAGGATATGATTTCAGTCTAATCATCAATGGGGTTAAATCGATTTGAAATTTTACTTTCAGCTAGTTAGGAGTACTTTGTTTCAAGTTGCTGTTCAGTAACCTGGGCGAGAAACTGAAGAAGTTTATGTTCATAAAAGGAGGTTTCTCGCCCAGTCTGAGCAGCTGCATGCCCTGCCGAAACGTGTCCCATGGCAGCCAATGGCAACTGGACAGGTGGCATGAAGCTTATCCAATCAGCAGCATCCAGTCCATGTGGTATTACTCCTAGCTTGGCATACTCCGACGTACAACAACTACTCTCCTATAGTGCGTGGTACTAACAAATTTGAGTGGGGAGATTGGATCATATACCCTCCCTTTAGTTGGGAAATTGAGGATTTACCCTCCACATCTCAATGACATGTAGGGTCATCATAAGTCACTGACTCGTGGGCCAGGAGGGTAAATCCTCAATTTCCATCTAAATGGAGGGTATATGATCAATTTTTTCATTTGAGTGCCTTTCCCCTCTTTTTTGCTCTCCGAAGCGCGCGACCCTACTTATAAGTTACGGTTTCTTTTTTTCTATTATAATAGTTAAAATAAACTATAACAACAGTTAGTTTTTTAAATAATTAAATAAAAAATAAAAAACTTTATATCATCAAGATAATGCAATAGAATAAAAGAAAAGACAAAAAACTCAAAAAAAAACAAAAAGGCATGGATTTTACAAGTAGTGCCATGCCCCATGCATGCAACAGACCTTAAACAAATCTGGACCTCACCGGAAAACGTGATCACGGTGCCTACAATTCGATCACTGCTACCGTTACATCCAGATGTTCCCATCTAGGTGTTCCCATTATTATCATCGTTGTAGCTTCACAGACAGACGTAGTGACTAGTGAGGACCAATCTCCAACTTGAATACTTTTTATTCACTAGAGACCCGTGCGTTGTAATGAAGTTATAAAAATAATAAGATAGAACTTACTGTCTAATCAGCTTCACACATCAAATATTGAAGAGCAAGCGACAGAGAGAAGGGTAGCCAGCATGCGTGAGGAGATTGAAAAAATGGAGAGGTGGACAGTTGTATCCCAAGAGAGAGGAGAAAAGAGACGAATGATCTATATCAAATCTGATGACCGAGAGGAAAGGATGAAAAATAGATCAACTACCAACTTACATTTTTATAATAGTAAAGATAAGCCGAACCTAATTCCATATCCATCTGATCTCACTATCCGAGCAGGAGGTTGGGAGTGGAAGCCTGAAACCGTACGAAGATGTCATCTCTTGTACTAGTTCATAATCTATACGAGAATTTTTTTTTTCCCCAGTTCTCGCGGGAATGAACGAAAACGCAATGGAGATGCCCATACAGCGCAGTACAGTACAGCACAGCAGCCTGCAGGAGTCGAGCATGGATGCAGTGGACAGGCTCTGCCCGCCTGAAAATACATGTGCAGTTTCATAGCCCAGCCATCTTTTCTTTCCCAGTGCAGTCAGAGAAACGTCAGTCTTGCCGCCGGCAGTTAATAGTGCCAATTATCGGAGGGGTTTCGCCGGCTCCAACCACACCGTTAAAGAGCACCGAAAAGGAAAAATCGTTACTGCTGGTACAAGTTGGAGACTTTACTGGGCAGCGGATTTGAACTCTCGCATGGAAATGTTGCGACTGAGTTCTTTTTTGGTTTATATTTTAATTTTTTTATAGTAACTAGTTTTTAAATAAAGTATTTTTTAAGATGAGATTTATAAATGATTATAGTAGGTATCACTCTGACTTTATCTATATCGATCAAAATCGCACGCAAATATCTCTTTCCGTACTCTCTCACGAATAGCTAGAATTTAAATATTGAAATCAAAGAGTGTCACTAGTAGCAGGTTACCGCCGGTTTTTATGACCCCGATGTGTCACTAGTAGCATGTTCTGTTGCAATGGACCAGTGACATCAATACATCCATCCATCTGGCCTTACCATCATGAAGAAAAGGGTCTGTTCTTTTTGGCTGCGGCTTATGGTTTTTGGCTGAAATTTTTGAATTTTGACTGTTTGCGATAGAGATTGAGGAGAGAGATACTCGCTTGCAATTTTGGTTGATACAGATGTTAGGCTTTTAACGTGTACTACAATTAACTTATAGATCCCGTCTTGAGAAAATACTCCATTTAAAAGTTAGGTACTGTAGTAAAAGCAAAAAGCCGCTTTTAGAAGCTAAAAAAACACCCCCAAATGTACAGGAATCAACAGAAGTTACTGTTATGAGTAGTGCTGGTACTCCATTTGGGTGGACAATAACTGTTTATGGGACAGCAGCCGCCCTGTGCAGCGTAGCGGTGTCTCAGACAAGGGGCTCATGATTAAAAGGATGGGGCATCTGCATTTAAGCCCACCCCCTTCAATTCTCTGTCGCTCCACAGGGGATCGTCTCCTTTGGCTCCCCGGCCACCACAACGACAGTCTTGCTCGTTAGGCTATAATAAATAGTTTTGAGATACGGTTGATGAGTTTTATTTGTGTTTTTTGAAATAACGGTATCTTGAAACTACTGTTACCCGTGAGAGCGACTGGTCATTTGTGCTACAATGAAATCTTGGAACGATTAGTGATTGAGATTTACGCACGAGGGAGTACGTATACAAATCTTGATCTAAATGTCCACATCGGTTGTGTGAAAGATGAAAACAAATCGTATTTGTTAGACAAACTTGTAGGAACGTGATAGCGTCTGACAATGGGCGGCGATAATAATCCCACGCATGTTTGGACGATAGCTCAGATTGTGAACTCGCACTCTCTTGCTTCAAAGGAATTGTCATTTAATTAATACATCGCAAATAGGCGAGTTCATGTGTTAAATAAAAAAAGTTGGTAATCAAACTTGGCCTTTGTAAACGTGAGTGCAATTATGTTAATTGATCTTGAACGTACTAAGTTTGGAGCTTCGCTTGAGCCGGGTGGTGATCGACAATATGGCTTGACAAAGTTCTACGTATCTTCTATATCTCACCTAGTGATCAATGATTTAAGACTCACCATGGTAATTAAAGTTTTGCTTTCTTTTAGAACAACACTTGGTAAATTGATAGCTAAGTTATCACTTTTTTTTTCACTCGATAAGTTGATAGTTTCACGCATCCATATATAGGTGCATTTCATAGTTAGATAGTTAATTTAACAGTTGCATCTGTCCACTTATATCCGTTTTTCATTTCTAGAACGATTAACACTTACAATTACCATGGTCCAAAATAGCTAAGAGGCATCCCTTCACCCAGAAATTTTAGGCCAAATCGGAGGCTTAACAATTTATCCAGTGATTGAAAAAGTAGTCTTTTTCCATCTCGAGCGTACGCATAAAGACACGTGACACTGAATAATGAAACCCTAATTAGACGTTTTCTACAATATATGCACATGGCAAGAGAGACAAAACGACAAATGATTGATCAGTTGATGCAATTTCCAGCATATAAACATGACATTTGCATGCGCTGAAAAAGCATATATGGTGTTTAATTTTCATCTGGAGTATATGAGCATACACAACGTCAAAGGATACTGAACAATGAACCCGTAATGCTCGTGGTTTTCTACAATATACGCGCATGCCAAGAGAGAACAGCTAAAGAGATGACATACGATTATACAGTTGATGCAAGGACATTTTTAGATTATAAATGTGCTGTTTGCATGCACATACCGATAATTATTTTGGTTCGCGTCATGGCGGAATTAGATCTATGGTAGGGTTATAGTCTAAAGCATGACAAATGTCTAGTATATAGCCTAGCTACTTTCAGCTCCGCCCGAGGTAGTATTGTCAAGGTCCAGCCCAGGTAGCCTAGGGGGCCCATGTGGTCATGCTGTCTACTCCTAGCCATAGCCGGCCCACTCGACCTCTCGGCCCATTGGCGGAAGAAGCCCACATGCGGGACGCCGGCTCGTCGCCATTTGCAAATCCTACCTCCTGCTCATGGGCTCCTGGCTACCTCATGAGAGCCCCTCGTAGCTCCCCTCCAGACTCCAGTCCCGACACTCCCTCCTGCGCACCCTCCCACCCAGCGTCGCCCCTTCCCGATGACCCGCCCACTGGTGCTCCCTCCGCCCCGGCCCCCTCCTGCACTTGCCACCCTCCCAGGACGTGCCGCCTCCCGATCCAGTGCCCCTCTCCCTGCTCCACTCATTGTCTCCTCGCCTGATCGTGACTTGCCTCGCTCCCGCCCGGTTTCCTCCCCGCGTCGTCCCTTCCCGGCCTACTCCCTCCCTGCGCTGATTGAAGTAACAATCATTCAAAACTTCCGTGACAGATAATTTTTAGAAGATACAGTTGCAACAATCAAAATGCTTCTTGCAACAATTGCGAAAAATATACACAACAAGTTGTGTAGATTAAGGGATAATGCCATCTTTTTTTGAGAAATCGTATCGCAACAAAGTACAACAATTCATACAGTAATCGATAAACAAGTCTATAACAATTCAAAAAATATCTATAACAAAAGCCCGCCGAAGATAGATGCCATGCTAGTAGCTTTGATAACCATTATTGCTAGAGGAAGAGGAGATGGCCAGTTTGGAACCTCGTGCCGATAAGCCTAGATCTGGGCGAGGCCAAAGCCAGCATGATAGCTCATTGCCGGCCCTCCATTGGATCCTTTCGGTTTGTACAGGTCCGACGTCCCGGCTCGCCTAGCGCATCACCTAAATGCCCCATCGGGAAAGGAGTTTGTCTATGGGGATGATCTCTGGTCGTCGGCGCCTCTCGCTAGAGTAGGATGGAGAGAGCAGTTGGGTGGAGGAATGATGAGGAGATGGCAGGGAGAAGTAGGTGGAGCGGCACCAGCGAATAGTGAGAGCTCGTCGAAGATGTGTGGCGGTGGTAGACAAAGCGAGCTGATGTGTGGCTTTAGATGGGCAACGATGACATAACTATAACTATATGGGCTAGCTAGTTATCTTTACGGTTAACAAAGGATACAAGATATTTAATAAAGTGGGCTCGCGTCTACACGGCTGTACGGTACATTTTCCCGTAGAAAAGTTAAGACGCAGCAATATTATACATCCCCTAACGCCATAGGGTCGCGGCGTCGGGTGCGCGCCCGCCCCGTGTAAAGCTGGATTCGGCTGCTGGCGAGTGAGGGCAGCCAGTACTGCTGCTGCTTCCGCGGCCGCAGCTTCTGCAGCGCGCGAGGAGAGAGAAGTGCGTGTGAATTGGCCAAAAACATCGAGAAAAAGGCGAGTAAGCAGGCAGGCGCGGCAGGGCGTGTAAGGGATCGTAAGTGGTAACACGTCCTGGGCAGGCGCGGCACAAATCTGCCGGAAAAGGCCGAGCCGCTCGAGCCGAGCCGTTGCCACCCTCTGACAGAGGCGAAACCGCCAGCCCGACCGGCCCACCCACCGGGAGCTCCATAAAAACGCCACATTTCTCGCCGCGGCGTATGCGCGCTTGCGGCGGGGCAGGATGGAGGCCGTGGGCGACGCAGCGGGGGCGGGGAGGGGCGCCAGGCCTCTCCCAAGGCGGGGCCAAGCGCGGCCGCGGCGTGACTGAGAGCTGCAGCGGCGGGTTGGAGGTGGCGGCCTCGCCGTGGGGGCAGCCGCCGCCGCCGCAGCAGCAGCAGGGGGCGGGGGCGGCGTCACGGATCTACCGGGTCGGCGCGACCGGGGGGAAGGACCGGCACAGCAAGGTGTACACGGCGAAGGGCATCCGCGACCGCCGCGTGCGGCTGTCGGTGCCCACTGCCATCCAATTCTACGACCTGCAGGACCGCCTCGGGTACGACCAGCCCAGCAATGCCATCGAATGGCTCATCAACGCCGCGTCCGCCGCCATCGACAAGCTCCCGTCCCTCGACCCGACCGCCTTCGCCTTCGTCACCGAGCAGGCAGAAGCCGATGTCGGCAAGGTGAGGCATCAGCAGGTCAGCAAGTCCGGGCGCAGCAGCACGTCCGAGATGAGCAAGGGGTCGGAGCTCTCGCTCTCGCGCTCCGACGGCCGCGTGGGCTGCTCCAGGGATAATGAGGTCACCGTGGCCAGCACCTCGGCGCAGGCCGCGTCGTTCACCGAGCTGCTCACCGGTGTGGGGTCGACCGAAGCCATTGGCGCCGCCGAGCACAGGCAGTCCTGGCAACCGCCGCCAGTCTCCGTAGTTGCCGCCGACTGCGTCGGCATCGCGCACCCCGTGAAAGGTGCGCAGGGGGTGTCGACGTACGGCTTTTCCTCCCCCACCGCCTCCATTTTCGGCAATGTGCCTCCGATCGGCATGGCGCCGGCGCAGCCGTTCAACTTCGCCAGCTCCGCCGAGATGACGCACTTCTCGTTCGTTCAAGACGCGTTGGCGGCGACGTCGGCTCCTGCCGGAGACTACAACCCCAACTTCTCCATGTCCTCGGGTTTCTTGGGTGCCAATAGGGGGACCCTTCAGTCCAATTCGCAGTCGCGCTTCTCAGGCCACCACCACCAGCTCCAGAGGCTGGACGGTCCGAGCCCTCCGTTCTTGTTTGATCACGCTGCTGCGGCCGCGCACCCCGCGTTGGAGAACCAGCTCACCGCGTCCGCCGCGTTGCAGCTGTGGGATGGGTTCCGGCACTCGGGCATGAAGGAGAAGAGCAAGAACTGATCACACAGCACATCCTCGAATGGCAAGGTTAAAAACTCTCGAAATGTGCAAGCTTTTTATCTTTGGCTGGCTCCCGTAATGTCCTTAATTTAAGACTAGACGCTTGCTCAGTTCCTCATTTTGATATGATAATCTTCTTTTCGGTAGCGCTCGAGGCGGCCTCGTGTCCTTAAATCCCATAAAACACTCCACAAGTCCTCATTGGGGAGATTTTCCTCATTTTGATATGATAATCTTCTTGATGGATTTTGTTCCAATTGACTGGTGTCAAAATTTAAGGGGTGTTACACTTTTTTATTTAGCTCAGCTCTGCATGGTTTAGCCAAATAGGTGTCAATTGCTCCTCAAGTCCTCATTGGGGAGATTTTGTTTCATAGGAGACAGGCCAATCACATGGGTTCTGATTTGCCGGCATTGCATCTTTTTTAATGTATTAAATTGTGGTAACCCTAGCTACGTCGCATTGCATGGAAAAGGATCGAAGTGCAACGCATGAACATGAACTGGAGAGCTGAATATGCAAGTTACTGTTCACGTGAAAAGTTTTTTTAAAAAAAAATTATGGTCTGGAGTAATAGAGTTATGAACTAGAAATTTATCACTATTGGTTTTTTCATTTATCACTGGAATTTAGTTCAGAGTTCAGATGGACTAGAAAGAGTGATAAGGTGTTACTTTCATTTTATTTCGTGTGGACATAGATTTTTTAGATGACGTTGTGATGTCAAAACCAGTCATATACTACAAAAATCACAAGGTGTGATATATGGACTAAATAATCAAACGTAGTAAAGTGATATGAGGTGTTTGGTTTGTACTTTGTAACAAGATATCTATAGCTACTTTCAGGTGTTATGACAATGAAGATTTTTAGTTCTCCGTGATACAGGGGCGGAGCTTAGGCTAGGCCAAAGTGGGCCATGCCCCCCCTTTCAAGTTGAAATCGCACTATGAATTGTTTTTTGTTGCTACTTATACACTAATCAAGCAGCAAGTTAGCAAGTGCTTGGTAGGATTTGGCCAAGTTTTGGTTCAAGCTCTGGTGCTGCCGTGATACGATATTAAAGATATTGAAGGTTTGAATGTCCACAGACTCCACACTCTGAGATCAAATGAGTTGCGCATAGACTCTACTCTTACAATTACAAATCGTAAGATGTTTGGTTTTCATTTAAAATCATCTTAACATGATTCATGACCTATACCTATGGATTGCAATTGGTACTTGTCATTTTGCAAGCTTGTTGTAAGAACTTGGTGAACACTGAACAGTAAGACGTGTATAGTCATGGAATGAATAATCCTCTGAATATGTCATAATAGTTTGATGATACCATTCTCAAGGTCATAATTCCCAATTTTGTACACAAGCTTTGTAATAAGCATTTCATAACTTCAGCTTGATGTGAACTATAATGGGTTTAATGTATCTTTGCTGTGGCATTGAAGCCTTTTAAATCGTGCTACCGTTACAAATGGAAATCAATCTTTTTTGTCTGGGAATGGATAGGCCCCATGCATCTCATGTGTTTTGCTTGAATTGTGCTACCCAAAGTGAGCTAGACACTTGCAGCCTTATTGATTGAACATAGCTTTCCTTCAGATGTTGGCAAAGTTCTTCCTGGTTGGGGACCTAGTCTACATGTGCAAACTTGAGCACAGAAACCATCCTACCTAAAAGAACCCCTCTGTTTTTTATGCTTCCTGACCACATAAACTTGTTGTTTTATTTGTTACCTTGTTTAGGCACTCTTAAGTCATCTGCCTTCTTAATTTTTCTAGCAAATTAAGACTAGGCTGTAATTGAGTGCATGCACTACCGAACATCCTGCCTAAAAGAGCCCCTCAGTTTTTTATGCTTCCTGACCACATAAACTTGCTGTTTTGTTTGTTACCTTGTTTAGACACGAGTCATCTGACTTCTTAATTTTCTAGTAAATTAAGACTATGCTGTAATTGAGTGCATGTAACCCTGGTTGTGCTTTTTTGGCTTCGGATGATCTCTGGAGCTAAGCTTCAGTGCATTTTCTGGACTGGGATGCTCGTCAATAGGTAGAAAAGTAGTAATAGAAACAGGTAGCAAAGTGCTGTTTTTACTACTTTTAGATGTTTCATTGCTAACTGTATGCTGATTCTTATTGCAACAAACTTTCGTAGCTAAAGGATGTTTCCAAATATTGAAAATGCATGCATTTGCCCACACATCAGTGGCTGTTTCAGTTCATTGTGCGTAGTGTAAGCTTTTGCATGCAAGGGCATAGTACTGCACCACAAAAGAGTAGTATCAGATGTCACCACGTCTGTCTCCATTATCTCTTCAATATTCTGATCTCAGTATACAAAACTCTGGTCCTAAAGGCATCATAATTTCTGCTTCCCTAATGCTTGGTAATTACTTTACAGTTAGCTATATCATTTCATGAGTTGACTTCTGCAAGTGACATTCTGAATAAAGTTTTTCTTAGCATTTGTAGTGCATATTAGTAACTTATATTTCATCTCAATCATCATTTTTTTTTCAACTTGCAGGAATCGAAGACATCGAATGGTTTGAACCTGTTCCAGTAAGAATTCCTCTTTTGGAGATACTACAAGTTTAAACTGGCTCGTCGTTCAAGTCTGCTTTGGTCATAATGAACCCGGCTGCCATTATTCAGACAATCTTGTGCTTTTTCTTCTCTTCTTAGATGATGCTATTGTACAAATTTTGTGGGTGACGAGAGTTTCGAACATGACTTGCAAGCGTGCCCCGTGATCGGGGTTGTAATCCTTTCCTTCACAAACTATGTCGAGTGAATTCATGTGCCCCTGGGCAGACTATTCTGAAGTTTCAAGTTCGGAGAAACAAGTCCATTGGACAAGCATCGTCCTCTCTCAGTTTGCGTTGTGAGATAAGTCGTGATTGGGAAGTGATTCCGCTGTCTTCCATGAAGCAAAACACAAAATTTTTTTGGATTGAATTGAGGTTTGATTTGCAATTTCCGCTGTCTTTATTGTGTAGGATTGTCAATGAGAATCAGAGGGATAATTGATTGTAATTCATATCGGAAGCTTTTTTACAAACCTACTGTAGCAGTTGTTAGTTGCTACAAGCTATATCAGAGGAAACATAGCTTGTAGCTTAAGCTTCTAGCTGTGCCTCTTGGTTTATGGTTGAAAGTACACTGTAGTAGTTGTTAGTTTTTTTGAGAAAAAAAAGAAAAATAGAAAAAGTGAGAAAAAGAAAAAACTCATTATATCGTCACGGATAATGAAAAGGAATAAGGGAGAAAAAGAAAAGAAAAAATTGATAAAACCAAAATAATGCAAAATTAGAAGCCGACACGCTCTAAATAGCTTCTACCTTAAATAAGCTAAAAGTCAGAAGTTGGAGCCAGTTAGGGCGAGGCAAATTAGTGGGGACACTAGGAAAAAAAACAGAAGTAAATTGCATACGACAACGACCAAGTGTAGCACAATCATGAGTCAAAGCCGGATTTGGCACTGTTACTCATGGTATTTACAAAAGTAGTCGTATACGCATCATATTTACAAAAATATCACTTCCGTCAGTGGGCAAAGGCGGTACTGGTGAGGCGATGAGGTCACGGGCAAAGCGATGTCGCCGAGGGCGTGTGCATACCATGAAGATGCCGACAACCGGCGGCACCGCCACCGATGGGGGACGGAAGGTAGGCCTACCTCTCGGTGGGGGGCGGCAGGTGATTAAGTCGGTCGATTAGCCGAAGCAATTACCGCCTAATTTTTCTATTTAGTATTTGTTTGAAATTTTGAATATATCAAATGAGCTCAAAAATTACGAAAATTTATATACAGCCTTCCGACACAATGTACTTCATAGTGTAATTTTTGAGTAATTTTATCCATTGTGAATGTTGCTAAAAATCCATACAATTTTGATATTTGTACGAGTTTCTACATATAGAAAACGAGCTCCAAAAATTACTTAACTTTATATGAAGCCTTCCGATATAGTCATAGTTATTGTGTAATTTTTTAAGAATTTTATGTGTTCTAAATTTGTCATATTTATTTAGATTAATTTAATCTCGAATTTACGAATATATCACCGATGAGTCCGGGGGTGACACATCATGTGAATATTTCAGCTTCCAATTTAACGTGGGGGTTATGATGAGTCCACTGATGATGGTACGGACCTCCCAGATACTTCCAGAGAGCACTACACGGTACCAAGGTTTGCAGCGTACGCAAGTCAGAGCTCAGTGTTCATAACATACCCAGGTTTGGACACATCGGTGGGTAGAACTCCTCTGGCTTCACTGCCACGTCGTACGGTCAAGGTGAGAGCTCCTTCGTACCATAAGGGGGATTTCTAAAGTCCTTCACTCGCGACATTATTGCATGCAACTTGTAGTTCGGCATGTCTCAGCTGGAGGACTTCGACCATTACCGGACCCAGCCTATTGTACCTGAGCCTACTGAACCACCGCCGACCACTGAGCAAACAGAACGGTCTCCATACCTCCTTTGACCCAAGGCGCAACCTCCGGACCGACTGACGTACCCCACGGGACATGCTCATACTCAACAGAAAATAAGGCCACGTACGGGAGGCAGACGCGGCGAGGAGTTAGCATTGGTTTAGATGGGTTATCACATGCAGTGTGATGTATTTTTTACTACTATAATTACTTTTACTTGTATAAGTATTCCTACTGTATAAAATTCTAAAAAAATTGTAAAATATTCGTAAATTCATGATTAAATTAACTCGAATAAATGTGACAAATTGAGAGCACATAAAATTCTTAAAAATTACACAATAACTATGACTATGTCGGGAGGCTTCACATAAAATTTCATAATTATTGGAGTTCGTTTGCTATATGTTAAAACTCGTACAAATATTGAATTTTATGAATTATTGAGCAACATTCATAATGGATAAAATTACCCAAAAATTACACTGTGAAGTATGTTGTGTCTGAAGGTTGTACGTATATTTTTGTAATTTTTTAATCTCATTTGATATATTTAAAAATTCAAACAAATACTAAACAAAAAATAGGACATGTAATTAAGACCTGCCGCCCCCCACCGGTTGGCAGGTTACCTGTCGTCTGATGGCCGGACGACAGGCGCCTATCACCAGCGACCTCGCCGGCGCTATCGCTCGCCCACCAAATAACAGAAATTATATTTTTACAAATACAATATATATACAGCTAGTTTTATAAATATCATACATAACAATACCAAATCCGATTTTTTTTCTCGCACAATCACTACCGGTATGCTGGAAGAGTGCTCACTCAAGATCACCCAAATGCCCGTGTACTTTAGTAGTACTTTATTCGGTCTGCCCTCCACGATGCGGCTCCGCGATGTGGTGCGTTACTAGTACTCTACTCCAGATCAACAAAACGGCCGTGTAATTTAGTAGCACTTTATTCGGTCCGCACATGGAGTGCAGGGGCAACTCCGTGTTGCCACGAAGACACTGGACGCGCGCGCGCACTTAAGACACAAACGGCACAGCCAAACAAAGACCAACCACACGAACAGTGCACTCCGCTAAAAACCAACGGTAAGGCGCTCAGTGAACGACCAACCAATCGCCGGTCGGTCTACTGAGTCGGATACGCTGTGCCGTACTTCTCCTTGAGCACGCCGATGAAGTCGTAGACCTTCTCCGGCGCGTACAGGTTCTTGGCGACGCTCTGCCGCTCGCCGCACCGCCGCGCCCACGCCGCCAGCCTCGGGCACTCCTCCTCCACGCTGACCTCCCCGTACTTCTCGTAGCTGTGGAACCACGCCGTGAAGGGCACGAGCGCGACGTCCACGAACCCGAACGCCTCGCCGCCGAAGAAGGCCCTGTCCCCGAGCTCCGCCTCCAGCGTCTTCAGGATCTCCACCATCTCGGCGCGCGCCTGGAGCTGCGGCTCCCCCTTGAGCTGCCACAGCCGAGTCCCGCAGGCGTAGACCTTCTTGTCGATGTAGTCGGCCCAGAACAGCGCCTGCGCGCGCGCGTAGGGGTCGGACGGGAGGAGTTGTGTCTTGCCCGGGAAGGCCTCGTCGAGGTACTGGAGGATGATGAGGGACTCGCAGACGGGGCGGCCATCGTGGAGGAGGACGGGGACCTTCTTGTGGACGGGGTTGGAGCGGAGGAGGAGGTCGCTCTTGGTGGCCAGCAGGTCCTGCTCCAGGTACTCGTACGGCAGGCCTTTCTCCGCCATGGCGATGCGGCACCGCTGCCCGTACGGGCTCACCCAGAAGTCCAGCAAAACCAGCCCCTTGCTCTTCTGCCCCGCCATTGTCAAGAGCTCTCTCTTGATCCCTCTCTCTGGGTGTGTGTGTGTGTGTGTCAGGAGTGATGCTTTGCAAAGATGTGAGGTGCTTGCAGGGCTCGGCTTTAATTTATAGCGGAGTGGAGAGGCTAACTTGTGTTTTCAGAAATTATTCATTGCTATGTTTATATTAGTTCCTACATCGAACTTCTATTTAAAAAGTAAAAGTTAATATAAATATTCGGTTTTTAAAAATAATTTCTTTACTTCTCTCCCTATTTATCTTGCTCTGAGAATAAAATAGAGACTATAGATGCATCATCCACCTACTCCTTTTTACTCCACACATCTCTTTCTAAAATCAATTCTTCTGGTTACTACTATTTATTTTTAGTCGATATTATAAATCATAATAAAAGACTATAAGTAAAATTTAATACAAACACCCGTAGAACTGTACATGGCGAGTCGCAATTTGTATGATTACGAACAAGCTTATCAGGATCACAATTCTTATCAGGATCACGATTCTTATCAGGATCACGATTCTAATTAGTTCCGAGTTTCTTATTAACTCTAATCATTAACTCTGATCCGGTTCCGTTGCGTCACGGCGAGCAATGTTTATCCTTTTTTAGATGAGGTGAGCGGAGGATTTTGATTCGGGGAGAGAGGAGCCCAAGCCGATAGACAGCGAATGGACATATTTATCGAATAGTATTGCGTCAGAAAATAAATATACATTTTAATACGGATTTACAGCTCACTATCTGTGAAATATGGATTCAAATTATCCGGATATTTATATGCTAGATATCCGCAATATATATATATATACACACACACACACATACATTGGAATATCTTATAATTAGTATACGAGTATTCCAAAAGTGATAAAGGGGTATCTCAAGTTTATTTAGGTGGTATATTAGAGGTGGGTGTAATTACACCGGTGTAAATGTATTTTTCCTATATATATATATATATATATATATATATATATATATATATATATATATATATATATATATATATATATATATATATATATATATATATATATATATATATATATCATTTATTTCAGTCTAGCCCATTTATATAATACTTTAGTAGTCTGTTATACATTAAATATATATTAATATATGGAGTTAGGGAATGAACCTTAATTTATATGAAGATTTCATTATTCGTGAATGTTTATATCAAATAAACTATTTCTGTTTTTCCGTTCAATTTGTGCATACAATTTAAAGAGTTTTCATGTTCCGAGAAATATTCGAGACCATATTCGCTATGTATTTGTATTTATATTTATATCCGTATCTGGGGAAAAAATAAAAAAGAATATGGCAGGCCCATTATTTGTCCGTGTTCGATCTGTTTACAACCCTAGTTCTGGCCAATTGGTTTTGGTTTTGATTGATGGTTTGGTTAAAAATAAATAGTAGCAGCTGGAATAAGCGGCTTTTAGAAGTTGAGGTGTTCGTATTCATTGTGTGTCAACGATTGAATCGTTAATCTTACGAAATAATTTGAGAAAAATGGCTAAAAATCCTTGGAAAAGAATAGAGATATTCTTTATTGTAATGAACTAATTACAAGTGTGCCTTTGGCAAAGCAAAAGACTAGCCCTATTACACGGAACTCAATTTTTTATATCATCTTCATCGTCCAGCCTTAAATACCAACGAAAAGGTGTTAGTTATCTATCGGAGAGGACGCCTTATGAAAGCAGCACGTCTGATCGGAGAGGCAGTTCTTGTCAGAGAGAGAACATGTGATCGGTGGTTGTTATAAGCGGGCGACGAACGTGGACAACAACTGTATAACAGTTGTTGTTAGTGACTTAGGGCTAAAATGTTGTGCTGTTTGGAGTGGATAAGACACATGCTCCATCACACGGAAGAAATATACTTGGAGTTGGGTCCAAGTACCAGTTCAAAGAATGTTCAAGTAGTTATCTGGTCAGGAAACATGTATAGTGCTTCACTGACTAGGGTACTCGGGAAGCAACCACTGGGAGTTTTACAACCGCAAGGGTCCACGACCACAGGGGCCATGTGCTTTAATTAAGAGAGATAGATTCTATGCCAGTAGAGAGTCGTCGGTTTAACAAACTGCTATCGGCGAAGGGTCTAACTATAGTATACCACTAACCTTGAGATTAGTTCTACTATAAGCCACTGTCGTTAGTTGACCGTTAGGGTTGACTGTTATCTTCAAAAAAGACCAAAATGCCTATCCAAAAGACAGAAGATTCAATTTATTTAAAATAGTAAACAACCTCAAAAAATTATGAAACTTCATAGGGGTATTATTCAATATGTCAGTGAGCTAGAAAAAAAAATGCAAGTCACTGTTCAAAGAAAATTTTCAGATTTTTAATTTAAATGCTAATAAAGGCTACTATTTACAAACAGAGACAAATAAGGTCTAAAAATTCTGGAAAAATTCTCACATGCTCTTAAGATGTCACATAACTCTAGAAAAATATTATTTTCCATTTTTATGTAGTGAATTTGTTCCAGTTTAAAAAATAGCTCAAATCAGCTGATTTTATTTTGAATTTTAAAAATGGAACAAATGGAATATTCAATTTACAAAATTTTATATTTGAGTTTTACACTATCCCAATTATCCACTAAAAATATTTTAGTATTTTTTGCTAAGCCAATTTTCCCTATATTTAATTTTTATATTAGAGACAGATTTGAACCGAGGGCAAAATCGTTATTTTCCAAGGGCAAACGTGCCCTAACTGATGGTAATGACATATAATAGAATTTCAATTGAACCAAGTGGGATACATTAGTTAGGCCTTTCACCGATGGTAGTTTATCGAATCGACCACTCCCCAGTGGCATAGATATTATATCTTTAATTAAATATTAAAGTTGTATTTAGGGATTTATTTAATCCTCATCACCTAGTCCTAAACTTTTTAAGTGGATTTATGATACGAATTTATCCCAATCAAATCTGTATTAGGGAACTACTCCTTTAACAGCGAGAGTAATGAAGCGGTTTATATTCACTTTAAAGTTGAGAAACTAACTAGGAAACTGAAAGGTTTTATGTCTGTTGGATTTCGAGTAATCTCCTTTTAGAGTTAAAGAGAAACCCTATAAAACCCTTAGTATGTTTCCTTGGGGTTTCACGCTCCCAGAAAAAATTGTTCATCTTTCTCCGCCCATGTGCTCTCGTCTTGTAGCTTTGAACTCTTTAGATCCCTTTTTCGTTCCTCTGCTGCCCAACCGCAATGTCGGACCTCATCACCAACTGGCCAGCTGTAAGATCGAGGAGGCCGAGAAGAAGGGGGTGAACAGACCCGGTCGATCGCCAGTCCGGTCGATCATAAATCACACCGGCCGACTGTTTCTCGAAAAAATCTCTGAGTCACTCTACGAAAAAAGGTTCATGAGCCGGTCAAACCGCATACACAATGCTGGTCAGACCGCCGCTCGAGCCAGATCGATCGCCAAATCACTTTCCGGTCGATCACAATCATGTGTTTTAGGATTTTTATTTTATTACAAGTGTTTTTAGAATAAATTAAAAATCGATAAACTACTAAACCGTTTTAAAAGACTATCTTGATAAACCACTTTAAAATATGACAAAAAAACTATCCGTTTATTTATTCAAGAAAAAACATAAGTCATAAATCAAAAAGAACATATCTACTATATAAATTATCCGTTTGAGCTACGAGCTCATTAACCCATCCTTAAAGCCTTGTTTTAAAAGTGATAGCTTTTTGTTGATAATCTAAAGTCACTGGAACGTGTTGTTTCTTAGCGTGTTTTTTTACTTTGCATTATCTGTAAAGATATAACGGTATTTGTTTTAATTACATACATCAGAAAAGATTAAAAACCATTATAATATTATTTCAAATAAAACAATAAAGGCCACGATACACGGTCTGGCGTGATCCCTGGAAAGGACCAACCAAAAGGTGACTAGGGGCCTGTTCCGCAGTGATAAAGTTGTCTGGTTTTTCGCAGCTGCTATAGTACCTAACTTTTAAACGGGGTATTTTTTTAAGACGGGGTCTACAAATTAAATGTAGTACATTACCAGCTAAAATCGTAAGTGAGTATCGATCTCTCCATAATCTGTACCGAAAATAGTCAAAATTCAAAAATTTCAGTGCCCCCGGCGACGGCGATGTGTTTGATAGATTCGCTTGCTCCTTTGAATCAGGCCCGGGCTGCAACGACCGTTTCGTGCGCGGTTCTGGGCCAAAAATGCCTAACTCGAAGGCCTGAAGGCGCTGAGCCTAATGTGAATGTCAGACCAAGGGTTGTCCACTTTATGGTATGTGAGCAACATTCGGCCCATGTGTTTTATAAGGTGTTCTTGTTACCTATTTGTTTTCAAATATACCATGTTCTTCTTACTGATCTTTACAAGATTTAGTTTGTATGGACAACACAATGTACATGAGATCAAAACTAGGGCAGACAAAAAAGCTCGTTAAGAGTCGAATCAAAACTACTTCGATTACATGAGTTAATTTGTTTAAAATTAAAATGGATCTATTTCAAGTGAAAAAATATTAATGAGACTCGAATCGATAGTGCCTGTTAGCTCATATTTAAAATATAAATAAAATAACTTTATATCGAACTATACCAATTTTGAACGAAGCCCGATAATAGTTCGTTAAGCCTAGTAACCATCCTAATTAGAACAAGAACCAGGCAAATTGAACAAGATTTAGTTCGATTGTTCGATTTAGCAGTTTCAGCAGTAATTTTTTCACCGGCTGGTTGGTTCTCCTGAGTCCTGACGGAGCCCGAAAGACGGGTCGAGTCAAGTCAAGCCGAACGCCGCACTTGACCGTCCGTACGCGCCGAAACCCGAACACGAGGTCCCCGGACGCGCAGGAGCAACCGAGCGAGCCAGAAGAACCAGAACTAGAAAGGCCACGCGTGGCGCGCCTACGTGTGCACCGCGTGGGCGGCTAACTCCACAGGAGATTACTCCCGACTCCGACGAAACGGGCGAGAAGTCTCGACGCGGCCGACCAGTCGACTCCCGCCACCCGATCGTGCCGGCGTCGCGTAGTTGAGCCGGCGCCCGGGGCGCACCGCACGCCATGGCAGGTTCGTCGCCCCGGAAACCATTTGCCTATCAGTTGACTCGATCCGGCCATGAGGGAGCAAGAGGGGAATCGATCGATTCGTACGCGATTTTGGTCTGCCTGGTTGGTTTTGGACCGGGTTTTTTGTTCTTTGCGCTGGAAAGATGGATCTTTGGGGAAGTCAGCTTTGGTTCGCGATTGGGTTGGGAATTTCTGAGCTTTTGTCTTGATTTTGTAGAACCTTATGCCAAGATTCACTACAGATGTTATCTGACTTAGTTCCAACAAAATATGCGTCTTGCTTTGCTAACTTTAGATGTTTGATCATCTCGATAATTTTGGGGAATCCTACCGACATTTGCCTGATAGGGCACACGATTGGGTACAGGTTAGGGTGGTGAAGAGAAATTGTAAGAATGGTAATACATCTAGTGGGGCTCATGGCTCAGATGTGAGGGTCTCACCATGGTTAGCTAATTCCAGTAGGACTTCAGAACTAGTATAACCTACAGTAGGGTACAGAAAGATTCGCAAACGCATCGTGTTGTAAAAAGTCATTAGTAGATTCCTCAAAATAAAAAGTCATTGATAGAGGGATTTGCAGAATGAAGGCAATTCCTGATTAGTGTTACACGGGAATATGTAATTATGGTGCAAATCTGTTGAATTGAGCTGTAATTTAGAGTGCTGTCATTTGTAGTCCTTGTTCATTCAGATGCTCACAAATGACAGTTTCTGGAGATGCCATGGTTGAATTTGTTTTATACTTTTATGTATCAGTGACGGACCTAGTAATTGCAAGGCACATTACCATGATGAGGAATATACCATTCCAGTCTCGCAATTGTAGAAACTAATGGTCAGGATTTGAATTTGTGCCTGACTGCCTGCTATTTGGATTGTTTGCAATCTACATTGTCATATCATGCAGTTCCTTGTTGACAGGTTTGTCTGTGCATGGTAACTTCATAAATTCTTCTCCCGGCCATGCAAGTTATTTACCACCATTTATTGTCGGGAATTGATGTTAGTTCCTAATATATTTCATGTGTGGTTGGAAACTTGGAATTTCTGTCTTTTAGTTTAGTATACTGGTTTCTCCATATGCATCCAGTTCAGATTGCTTTCCAATGTGCAAGTGCCAAGTAGAGTCATTGTTCTTCGTGGTTAGAACAATTCCTTCATTCACTCATGAATGTGATTTTCAGGTAGTAATCCACCAGCAAAGCCATGGGAACGTGCTGGGACTTCATCTGGTCCAGCGCCTTTTAAGCCCCCATCTGGAGGTAGCACTAGCGATATTGTTGAAGCTTCTGGGACAGCAAAACCTGGGGAAGTTGTTTCTGCTACAGAGAGGAATGTTATTTCCAATGTGAACAGCACCATTTCAAGGCCTGTGCCCCCACGGCCTTGGCAGCAGCAAGGATATGGAAATTCTTATGAGGGTAATTAATAACTTTGCGCACACTTCATCAAATATAGTTGTGGTTCAGAATGTTAACATTTCAATCAAAATGCAGGTTATGGCTCCAGTATGTATAGTACATATGGTGGATTTGGTGGACCTTATAGTAGTAATGGGCTTTATGGAAATAACATGTATTCAAGTTATGGAGGAGGTTATGGGGGTTTGTATGGAGGTTCTGGAATGTATGGTGGGTCGATGTATAACAGCGGGATGGGCGGTCCCAATGGTGGTTTGGGCATGGGTCCTTACAATCAGGGTCCAAATTCATTTGGCCCTCCAGCGCCACCCCCTGGTTTCTGGGTTTCCTTCCTACGAGTGGTAATACATTTTCTGCTGGCTGACAATTGAATTAGATAATGATTAGTTTCAATCGATGCTCTGTACAGTTGAGAATGATTCAGCTTTCAATAATGCTCTCCATCAATCACTACTGTTTGAATTTTCTGTGGGAACTTTGCTGCTTTAGCCTGTGTGCCCTGCCATCTCGTGATTGTTACATTTGTGTAAAGTACATGCCTTTTTGTTAAAAAAAATAGTTAGTGCAACGAATTGGCTAGTAATTCAAGATCAAAATCCAGTTGTGACTATTGTCTAACATACAGTTTCATTGCATCATATGTATTAAAAAAAATGGTATGCTTTAACAGGCTGGAGGACAGCATTTTCTTAAATCCGTCTCTCATTGATTGCAGATGCATGGTGTTGTGAATTTCTGTGGGCGAGTTGCTTTCCTTATTAGCCAGAACACTCAAGCATTCCACATGTTTATCACGGCTCTCTTGCAGGTATCTTTTGACGAGTACTTTTCCATTTGAACTCGATTAAAGTATAATTCCTGTGTTCCTCCTGAATGCTGATCCTATGTTATTACCACCGTAGCTGTGTGATCGATCCGGAATGCTTTATGGTGAGCTCGCGAGATTCGTTTTACGTTTGCTGGGGATCCAAACAAAACCGAAGAAAGACAGTGTTCAGGGTGCAGAAGCTCCATCATTTGAGGGACCAGGCCAGCAGTTTGTTGATACGCCAAAAGCTAACAACAACTCGTGGGACAATGTCTGGACTGGGGATGGTAGGGGAAAGTAAGTTACCATATGTGTGCAGTGAGACAGTTTTTGTGTGGATGACAGGGAGAAAAATCTGCTGACTTCTGTTCAGATGCATTTGCATTTGAATTGGAAGTAAAAAACCAAGTAATCCCTAATGCCCTCTGTATTTGTCATGTTCTTCCCTAGTATACTTGTAGCTCTGTTACATCGATGTTAGTTTGAAATCATGAGAAATGTGAGCTGGTTAAGCACCGGGTTCTCGAGAGTGCAGTAAATACTACCTTGTCTGGAAAAAATGGACCGCAATATACTGTATTCCTTTCGATCTTGCCAACTAAAAAGTGTTTATTTTAATTTAGTCTTAACGTATGCTGGTAGCGCCTCATGTGATGAAACAACATGGAGTTATTTTCTGTTCTCACAGTTGTTTTTGCGAACTGATGAACCGTCATGAGTTCACAGCATCCCCTCCGAATAGTTGCTGGGACAGATGAGTTCTTTAGTCCTTGCAGAAGGTAGTGCTGTGGGTAATTGTAAGCTGTGTGATTCCTGAAATTAGTCTGCTGAAGTTGAAACTTGGTCTAAATCTGAAGTGCGTTGTCCCTTTTTCCCACATGGGAGGACAACATAATTGGCATTTCTGGTGATGCCGTCCGTCAGGTTGACCGGTGGTTGACTCGCTTCCAAGTCATCAAGTGCCTATGTTGAGCTTGGTTCGTCCAAGAGGGCTGATATATGTGCTGTTTCCGAACCAAGACGGAGCATATTTTTGCTGCATCCACTTGCAGGAGACAAATCCAGACGGTCAGGTCTTCCAGATTGGATGTGATTGAGAATCAGGTCCATTGCAGTGTTAAAAAAAATCAGGTCCATTGAATCCTCATGATGCTTAAGGATGATCCGCATGACTACTTCAACACTCACCTTGCACCATCCCATCCTAAAATGAGCCCACTTAAAGCAACCTAACAGCCCATGAGATGGCAACAAAATATCATCACCCGCCTGGTATGCTCTTCTGCCTCACCCCCCCAATTCTGGAAAACCAGGAGAAAAGGTACATTTTTTGTGAACAGGGGAGGAGATAATCTACTCCAATTCAACCCCCACCCCAAAAAAAAAAAAGTCTTTATTGTGCTTCTCCATTTGCTGGATGGAAGGAGGGACAGTCACAGGAGTGGTGATGTCAAGTGGATGAGATGAGGAAGTAGTGTAGGAGGAGCCATCCTTCATTCCAACCTCCAATAGCTCATCCATAACCTCCCTTTCTCGTTTTTTTTCTCTTAACAATCTCCACGTCTCCCCCCATCTTTGTCTTCGTGTGCAGAAACCTCTCTCTCACCACCCCATCTCCTATATAGTACTTGCACCCTCACCACTCCCTCCCGTTCTTGCTCCCTCCATTGCCTCCTTCCTGCAGAGACATCCTTCTCTAAGGTAAGAGAAACTGGTCGGAAGATTAATTTCCATGTTCTTGATTTGTTTGGCGTCGTATTTGTCGCAGTTTGTTGAATCTCGTCCGTGTTTCTGGTGTCTTCCAGAACGTTGTTGCATGCGTCGCGTGAAACTGAAAATAGGAGTTGTTGCATCTTGTGTTTGTTCTTGATCGCTTTGTTTGTTCTCTGTGTGAGCAGTGAGAGGATTTTTTTTTTGTTTTGTTCGTTTCGTTTCTTCTGAACTTTTTTTTGACGATGTTCTATATGAAGAACTGTTTTATTGTCCGTCTGCAAAGACGAGACTATTTCACATTCGCTGGTGCAAATGACGAATTCTTCTGTTGTTCCTGCTAAAAACAAATCGCGTCTGTTTTAAAAGAATAGCACATCTTTTCTGCAGAAAGAAAATGGGCATCTGCATGCACTCTAGGAGAAAGGAGTCCCTTCGTTTCTCTAATGATGGAACGTCTCATTTTTGTTACCTTGTTGCTTTAAGGGGCTATCATAGTTGCATGTGTCTTGTCTCTCTAAAGTTTGTGCATGTAGACGACAGTCGTCTTGGTAGGAAATAAAGCTATCTATCCTTCAACAATTTCCTTGGTTTTAATTAGAGAGGTGCAGGGTTAAGTACCAGCCAAGAGAAAATGGGGGAGATCACCAATGTCATGGAGTACCAGGCCATCGCGAAGCAGAAGCTTCCGAAGATGATCTACGACTACTATGCGTCTGGCGCCGAGGATGAGTGGACTCTCAAGGAGAACAGGGAGGCATTCTCCAGGATCCTGTAAGCCTTCCTCACTTGATTGCTTTGTTATAGATTGCACCACAACTGCATGCTATGTATGCTTGCCATAGTGTCCATCAATATTTCATTTGTGCAAATGCCTCACTGTAAGAGTTTAGCTTCGTGACTGCATTCAGATAGTCCCAGTCTGAATTATGCATACAGGAAACATTGCAACTGGTTAAATCGAGAACAACAGGCATCAGAACCCCTCCATATTTGTTAAAAGTGGATATATTCTAGTCCTGGTGATTGTGTCCCTGTGCTCTTTAGTGTATATTAAGGCCTTGTTCAAAAGTGCTGTGACTTTTGGCTGATTGCAAGAGAGATTGAAAGAGTAAGGGATACTCGCATTGAAAAGTCACTCCGTTCAAATCTAATCCTGCAAACGGCTTATGAAAACCACCTTGAGAAACCATTTCATTCAAAGTTAGCTTTCAAAAGCCAGAAATTATTTGGAACAGAACCTAGCTACGACATGTTTCACGTGCTCACGTCAAGTTTTTTTCTGGTCATCCCCAGTTTTCATAACATGTTCAGAATTTGTAAGATAAAAAAGTTCGAAGTTCGGTAAGATTGCCAACTAATGAAACTTTCAGCTAGACTGATTCCATAAGATTCAGTTTACCTCCAATGATCTAATACCAAAGCTATCTCAGAACATCTAAGATCATCAGTTAACACTATAAAGCCATTAGCTACAATCTGACTAAAATTTGCCAATCACATTACCTTTTTAAGTCACTATACCATGTTAGCTCGTTAGGTGCATGTTTTTTTTTTCCCAGAATCGCTAGGTGGATGTTTGGTAATTTGTCAACGCCTCAATCTGACTGTAATCTTCTCTGGCTAGGTTTCGCCCTCGCATACTGATCGATGTCTCGAGGATTGACATGACCACAACTGTTCTTGGATTCAAGATATCAATGCCTATAATGATTGCTCCCACTGCCATGCAGAAAATGGCTCACCCAGAAGGTACGTCGTTTGAACACTTTCGTCATCTTTGCAATTGTTTGTAATTGTTTTGCTTAATGGTTCTATGTCCTTACAGCAATTCCAAATCGTAGATTACAATCAGTCAACAACATTAATGCATTACTACAAGTAACCATACTAATGTACTGAAAGTTGACTAAAGTAGTATCTACTGAACGATTGGACAATCAAGGTTGATCTTTTCAGCATATGTTTCTTGAGTTAATCGAGGTCTCAAATGTCTTCAGGTGAGTATGCAACTGCACGGGCGGCATCAGCAGCGGGAACTATAATGGTAAGTTAGTGTTCCAATGGCACACAACATTTCTTTTGAGGAATCAAATACCAAACAGTACAGCAAAAGCATGTCAGGCTGGAAATTTACCGAATATATTGCCTTCGTTTTTCAGACACTGTCATCGTGGGCTACTTCTAGTGTTGAGGAAGTCGCCTCAACTGGACCAGGAATTCGTTTCTTCCAGCTATATGTAAGCAAATTTCACTGCTCGTGCCAGACTTTGTTTTCTGTTGCTAAACATTGTTGTACCGTTCTTCTCGATTATAAGGGATGAATTTGTGCCAATTTATGGATGTTTGTAGGTCTACAAGGACAGGAATGTTGTGGAGCAGCTTGTGAGAAGAGCTGAAAGGGCTGGATTCAAGGCGATAGCACTCACCGTGGACACTCCGCGACTTGGCCGTCGGGAAGCCGACATCAAGAACAGGTTGGTTGTTAGCTACCTTAGGCTTCTCCAAATGCAATTTGGGCCTTCCTTACATGGCAAAACACCATTCGTCGTGCTGCAGGTTCGTTCTGCCGCCATTCTTGACGCTGAAGAACTTCGAAGGCCTGGACCTTGGCAAGATGGACAAGGTTCGCGTCAGCTTCAACGAATATTGCAAAACCATCTCTACCATTTTCTCATCTGTGCAGCATTTCTTTGACATTTGCAGAGCAATGATTCCGGGTTGGCGTCGTATGTTGCCGGGCAAATTGACCGCACGCTGAGCTGGAAGGTAGTGTCGATGCCACCTCTCTCATGTAATCTTGCATCCATATGAATGACTTAATTGAATGTGTTTTGGGCTTGTGCACCGCAGGATGTCAAGTGGCTGCAGAGCATCACTTCGATGCCAATTCTTGTCAAGGGAGTGATCACTGCAGAAGACGGTAACTAATCATCCGGTCTTGCACGCCCAGTTCTTTCTATCTGCAAATCGAACAAATATATATATATATACGTACATGTGACTGAGACTGACAATATCGCCGGCTGTATCCGTGAACCGCAGCGAGGCTCGCCGTCCACTCCGGCGCAGCGGGCATCATCGTGTCGAACCACGGCGCTCGCCAGCTCGACTACGTCCCGGCCACCATCAGCGCCCTCGAGGAGGTACGTGTACCGTCCAGCCGATGCGATGCAGCATTGCACATAACGTATGATCGATCACCAAGTTCTAACGGAGCTAGCCGTACTACGTCTCAGGTCGTGACGGCCGCCCAGGGTCGCATCCCGGTGTACCTCGACGGAGGCGTCCGCCGCGGCACCGACGTCTTCAAGGCGCTCGCCCTGGGCGCCTCCGGAGTCTTCGTAAGTGACCACTAACAACTAGCTCTCAAAGGCCCATGCATGCTAAGCTATCTCTACAACTGGTACTTGAAAATTAATTGTGTGCTTGCGTTAATTTCTTGTTTTAGATTGGGAGGCCGGTGGTGTTCGCGCTGGCGGCGGAGGGGGAGGCCGGGGTGCGGAACGTGCTGCGGATGATGCGGGAGGAGTTCGAGCTCACCATGGCGCTCGGCGGCTGCACCTCGCTGCGCGACATCACCCGCAGCCACATCTTCACCGAGGGTGACCGGTTCGGCCGCCCGACGCCCAGGTTGTAAGCGACGGCCGCCCCGGCCGGTGATCGGCCGCTCCTCGGCTACTAACACCGTCTCTACGTACGGCAGGACGAGCTAGCTAGCTAGCCAGCCATGCTATGCATGCAATAATCCGTACTCCGTAGTAACATTACTTCCAAATGCTCGCTGTGTCCGGCCGGGGGCGGTGAGTAGATAATTTTGTATCAGATGGTCGATCGACACGTACGCCTCATAATTCGATCGTATTTTACGTCGTCCGTGGACTATACAATCTTGTAATTCGATCATATTTGCTCTGTACGTATATCCGTCATGTATTAAAGATACAGTGTGTTTGGTCGATGGATCAAATCGATCACAGTATAATTGTTGCCTTGTGGACTGTGGCGCACGTGGGCTCGAGTAAATCAAGCATGAAACGTTGCAGTATTACTACCTAGGCGATCTGTGAAGAACGGTGAAGAAAATTGGATCCGTTCACTTTTCAGCTTTTTCTCTACTTTGATTATTTTTTTCCCACGACCATTATTTATTGGGTGTTGATAAATATAACCTGGATGTTTTCAGTTCAGTATTACGACCACGACAGTCGTTCAAGATAGATCAACCACAGCAGTTGCTCAATGCATGTCAATCATGGCTTTTTGACCACGACAGGCTTCGACCACGCTCGGTAGTTGATGGTCCGAACGGCCTTGTACTGTTGGTCCGAACAACTTTATCCAATCAGCAGATTTCGACCACGTCAGGCTTTGACCACGTCTTAGACTATGATATTTTGATCATGTCCAACTTCGACCACATCAGATTTCAACCATGTCTAACTACGACCACGCTCGACTTCGACCACAGCAGCCTTCGACTACAGTCTTCTCGACCACAGCAGAACAAGCACGCCAGATAATCGGTAAGCTTCGATCCCGACTAGCGAACTGATCGTAGGTACAATACTTTTCCAATGTCGTAGCTATAGTATATTTTCATGGTCGTAGCTGCAGTTCCTTGTCTATGGTCACAGTTATAGTAACCGATCGATAGTCGAAGACTTTCTGGTTGATACTCGATAGTCGTAGCTTTTGTGGTCGATACTCAATACTCGTCGACTTTAGTGGTCAAACTCGATAGTCGTAGACTTTACTGATCGCTGATCTTAGGCTTTGTGATCGATAGTCGTAGACTTTGCGGCCCAAAGTCGAAGACTTTGTGATCGATTGTCGTAGGCTTCACAATTTGTACTCGTAGATTTCATGGTCGATATGAGTGCTTTAACTCTTGTTATCTTCGAGTACCCGTGTTAGGCCAGTGGTAGGACTGGCTGGTGGAGATCGGTGAACAATACTCAAAGGATTCGATACTTAGAAGATTGAAGTACTCGGTGGTGAGATGGTCGGGGTACTTGGTAGTCGGAAAGACTCGGTACTCGATAGTAGTGGTTTTCACGATTATGGTAAGCGGTCAGTTGTCAGAGACTTGTGGTAATGCGATTGGTACTTGTGGATGGCAGTCTGCACGGTACTCGGTAGTCGGAGGGACTCAGTACTCGTAGCGATCGAAGTGTTCTGGCGGTCGGAGCGCTAGAGCTATCGAAGTGTTCTGGCGGTCGGAGCGCTAGAGCTATCGGAGTGGTAGAGTGGTCTAGGAGCAGTCAAACGCCGAGCAGTCGGAACCTCCATCGAGCACATGCACACGGTCGAGTGTCTTGCGGTCGAATTCCACGTCTATAAGTTAGATTGTTTGTTTTTTGTAGTTTGATATTTAATTTCAGGTACCAAGAAGCGGAGGTAATCATTCACCCCCTCTGATTGTGACATACAATCCTACATAGAGGCTAAGATCAACGTTCTCGTGTGGCTCCGCTACCCCCAACAATTGGCTCCTATCCCGGCGTCGTCCGTCCTCATAGCTTCACGGCCGATCAGCCAGTCATCCTCGGCTCAACCATCTTCTCACATCATGTCGATCGTAAAGTCAACGGATCGGCACCCTGGCCGGTTGATTTAATAGAACAGAAGAGGAGGTATGTGATAACGTTGTACGTGTTTGTGTGCACATGTGCTTGTAACTAATCTACGCCGGATGGGTCGGTGACGCCGTTCCGCCGTGGCAGTGGACACGTGAAGAACTCGCAAATTAACACGCGCGCGAGCGCCGAGCCCCCGAGGTGTGGCCAAAATACTTTGTCATATTCTTTTCAGTTGCGACTGATGGTTTATAGTTGAGACGGATAGTTTTTATCTCTAGACTGAGTGCCTGTGTGAATAAACAAAATATTGATAAATTGTTTTAAAAAATTGTTATGATAAATTATTTTAAAAAAATGATGAAAAATTTCTATTTATTTGTTCCGAAAAGTCACGAGCCATTGGGTCAGAAAAATGGTATCTTTCTTCGCGGTGGCCGTACGTGCGCCATGCATACGTACCAGCATCCTTTTAAAAAAAACCTTTCCTTTCTCATCAACCGTGCAATCAGCATGTGAGCATTCAGGTTGGGAGACGTGTGGCGTGTGGTAATTATATGATGATTAATAGTAGTATATGGCCGTACTTAAGCCTGGAAAATGCAGATAGATAGCACTGTTGGGCATCTTAGCCGTACAATCACGAAAGTGATCGTCGACCACATGGTATCAGAAAACGATACCGCAAGAGTACAGTCACATGGCATTGCAAATTAGAGGAAATGCACATTTGTTTTAGAGTACAAATCGCACGCACGCATACGACACCTTCATACACACCATGGGTGTGTTCTTACGCGCGCTAGAAACAAAACGCACTACTACGGGACGGTCATCGCGCATTTATCGTCAACGCCATCACGCATGCTTTGCGAACCGTCAATTTATGGTCGATGATAATACGAGGTCATCACGCACGGTTTTCAACCGTCGTGATAGCTCAAAATCACGCGACGGGTTTTACTAAAACCGCTCGTGATATGGTGATAATCACGCACGGTTTTAACTAAAAACGTCAGGATATCGATAATCCCGCGGTTTTAATTAAAATCGCTCGTGATTATCATGTACCACGACGGTTTTAACTAAAACCGCTCGTGATATCCGACAATCCCGAATGTCGAGATAATAATTATTACCGGATGTCGTCCACGAAAATCGGCCTCGGTTTGCGTCGGATTGGACGCGCAACTACTCGGATGGTTGTGCGGGCTAGCTAGCATAGGAGCGGGGCGGCTGCTGATTTTCCGTCTGCTTCCGCACCTCATCTCGATTTTATCGGCCAGATCACCCATTATCTCCTCTCTTAGAGTAGCCTTGAGCTCTTCTCGGCCGTGCGTCACGCCGGCTTTGTTTCTCTTACGACGCGATACATTTGAGTCATCTTGGCCATGTTTCCATGGAACGTAAAGCCCAAGGCCTCTCGACGACCCGGGTGCTCCTTGTTTCCCGTACGCGGAGTATATCTTTCTCCTTGTTCCATGGAATGACCCATGGAAGATTCAACAATCAACGCTTCTCGCAAGAGCACGACATGTCATTTCACTGCGTGCGAAGTTGTGGAGTAATTACAAGCTACGTAGTTCGATCGATATCTTACCAAGCTACCGAGACACTTGGCGGTCTCGCGGGGTTTCGAAGGAAACATCCCGATGTCGTTGTAGATGACCTTGCTCTAATCCAATTTCGAGCGCGGTCATCCGGATATTGGCAAATGGCGGGCGATGTCCGCTGGTACGCTGCTCGTCCTCCCTCCTCCATCATGGGATTTTACCCGCATACCCACCGTGCCAAGTCCGTGGGGTGTGTGTTTTTGCTGGAGGGCCTTGTGCGCCGCACTTGTACTTTTGAACTCTTCGTTGTCTTCATCGCCTTGAACTCTTCCCATTGTGGTTCCGTGAATGGGTATTTTGAAAGGGTGTTTCGTCCTTCTCCACGTAGTCCTTGACAAGCGTGCTTTGAAGTTCTTCCATGCTTTGCATGCCCCTAGCAAGGCTTGTCGTTGCACGGCGTCTTGGTGTTCTTCTGGGATCTCGAACGATGCCAAAATTTCTGTCACCAGCTCACGTTTCCGAGTCGCAGGCATGCTCTTCCACGAATCGAATGTGATTTCAATTCGTTGTCGTGCAACTATTCCGATCGTTCTTCTCCATGCGCTTACTGCTTTGGGAGGAAAGAGAGGGACCCCAGATACATCGACTTGTGTGATGGTAAATCGTCCCTCAGGCTTCTTTGATAGCCCTCTTCCTTGGCGTCTTGATTTTGGAGCGGACGCCTCCGGCGATGATGTTGAAGAATGCGCGGATGACATGTTGCTATTCGACAATTTGTGGGTCTATTAGGATAAAAATTTGCGATATAAGCATAAATATAATTCCTCTATAATTATATAAGCACACCAATGACATCAATCCATATATACAAATCATAATGAAAATGTAATCATATGAACTGAACAAATCATTCAAGATACAGCACATATTCGGCCAACAGATAGAATCAAAAGACACAAGTGACAGTAATTAAAAGACAACAAGTGACAGATAATTTAAAGACAACAAGTGACAGTAATTAAAAGACAACAAGTGACAGTAATTAAAAGACAACAAGTGACAGATAATATATTCTTCAAAGCTCACGATTAACAATAGTTGCATGATATGAGCATGAATCAAAAGACAACAAGTGACGATAATTAGAGCTCAAAGATTAAATCCTCCAATCTCAAAGATAAGATTTTAATCATCATAGAGCAACAACCGATCCCACAAGCAATCTATGTCCTTCAAGACAAAAGTGAAGTGAAGTGAAGTGAACGAGAACGGAGATGGGGAATGGATTCAACCGAAGGGTAGAAGTAGCAGAGGGCGCTTGAGGAGGTGGACGGCGACGGGGTTCCGCGGCGGCGGGGGCCGAGGAGGAGGACGGCGACGGGGTTCCGCGGCGGCGGGCCGAGGAGGAGGACGGCGACGGGGTTCCGCGGCGGCGGCGGGGCCGAGGCGAGGAGGGCGGCGGCAGCGAAAGGACGGCGGCGCCGACGGGCCGAGGAGGAGGACGGCGGCGGCAGCGAAAGGACGGCGGCGACGGGGTTCCGCGGCGGCGGCGGGGTCGGAGGCACGGCGGCGGCGGCGGGGCCGATGGGCTCGATCGGGATCGCTAGAGCGACTAACCCTAGTGGGGGTGCGCGTGGGGTTATATAAGACAGATCACGACGGTTATAAACTAATAACCGTCAGTAATAATATATATCACGACGGTTATGGTGAGAACCGCTGCGTGATATGTCGCTCGACAGTGGGGCCCACCGGTCGGTCTCAAAAAATAAAGAAAGGCTCAACCTCGGCGCCGCGTGGCGGGGCTCGAACGCGACCGAGGGAGCGGGGAAGGAGTGGCGGCGGTAGCCAACCCGCCGCCGGTTTTATCTCACCCTATAGTGTGATTTTTTCTTTTGAGGGGTTGCGCGGTTCTCAATTGATAATGAGACGGTTCTCAATTGTTAACCGTCTGTGATATATTATCACAGACGGTTATTAATTTAGAACCGTTATCCCGTCTGTGATAACCTGTAGTTACCAACCAGCATTCATCAACATCACCTACCAGTATTCATCAACATCACCTACCAAAGATTCATCAACATCACCTACCAAAGATTCATACACATTTTCTCGTATAAACATCAATTCACATATACATCACATACATGCATTGTTATATACATAAATGCAAATTCACATATACATCACATACATGAATTGTCATTTTCAATATTCACCTAAATATCACACATTTTGAACAATTGGGTGTATGACTCAATCCACTTGCTTAGTTCCTTTAAAAATTAGCCCTTCATGATGATCAGTGCGTACGTAACTAGTTTTGTCACGTTGTTCATCATCGACCCTTATGCCATTTCCAAAAGGAGGTAACTCGTCAAATTGATTGTATTCTTCCTCATCCACTACATTCTCTACTCCGACAATTCTCCTTTTTCCATGAAGAACTACATGTCGTTTCTTATTTGCCGGTTGGTTACATAGAAAACTTGAACAACTTGATTGGCGAGTACGAATGGTTCGTCTTTGTACCCGACACGTTGGAGGTCCACGGTAGTGACACCGCATTTGTCAACCTTCACCGTGGCGATGCACCCAACAAAGAAAAATAAGGGGATCTTGAAAAGCACGTAGTCGAGCTCCCAAATCTCTTCTATGAATCCATAGTACGAGCTTCTCAACCCATCGGTACTGAACGCATCTATGCGGACACCGCTGTTCTGGTTAGTGCTCTTTACATCCTGATCCTGTGTATAGAATGTATACCCATTTATATCATACCCTTGCCATGTCACAACTGTAAATGTTGGTCCTTTTGCCAACCATGTCAACAACTCACTTTGCGAGCTCCTAGCGATTTGGTCCTTCAACCATTGGTTGAACCGAGTGTTGTGTTGCCTCATGATCCAAACATCTGGCCGCTCCGGATTACATTGTCAAGCACATCCTTGTCTTTGGTCAACATAAGGCGCCACTTCATCATGTGTTGCAAGACGTGAAATGGGCTTGAGTATACGCGTCCATATCTGGAGTGATTGATTTCCTTCCGATAGTTCCGATACCCTTCAGCCTCCCCTCATGACGAGATTGAGGCACACCTATCGGTTGAATCTGAGCCATATAATCGACACAAAACTCAATGACCTCTTCACTTGCATAACCTTCGACGATGCTGCCCTCTGGTCGAGAACGATTCCGTACGTAGGACTTGAGAATTCCCATGAACCTCTCAAATGGGTACATGCTACGTGGAATCTGAGCCCACACATTTTTATCTCCCACACAAGGTGAACAATGAGATGGACCATGATATCGAAAACGAAGGAGGAAATACATTTCAAGATGACATAGAGTCATCACCACATCGTATTGCGAGCATCTAGTCCTTCGGGATCGATGACCTTCGAGCAATTGTGTTAAAAATAACATAGCCTCATAATTGTCTCTGGACTCTAATCGGTAAAATATTTCTAATTGCAATAGGGAGCGTCGTGTCATCGACACATGACAATCGTGAGACTTCATGCCATTTAACTTCAATTATTGCATCGAAACAAGTTTCTTGACGTTGCGAGTAACCGACGGAACTTTGACACCATGCAAGCAACGCACGCTTCTGCTTTTCTCCACCTTGGACGATCGTAACACGCAGGGGAAGGTATGTTCGTCCATTGTCATTGCATGTCGGTGCTAACTCGGGCCCGATGTCCATTTCACCAAGTCAAGCCGTGCATTGACGCCGCCCTTTGTTTTATCACGAATGTTCGAAGAAGAGACCAATCAAGTCGTCACATACATTTTTTCTACGTGCATGACGTCGATGCGATGTCGAACATCTAGGTACTCCCAATAAGGTAAGTCCCAAAATATTGATCTCTTCTTCCGTGTGTTTTCTCACGAGCCCTCAATTTGCGTCCCTTTCCGAGGACAACATCTAAATCCTTAACCATATTATAAACCTCTTTTCCTTTAAATGTCTTGGAGTGAACCGTCTTCCTTCTCTCCGTCAAATTGTTTCTTCATCTTGCGGTATGGGTGAGCCCTCAAGGAACCGACGGTGACGCATGTAGACGGTTTTGCGTGAGTGTTTCACCACACACTCTCGGTACCATCTAAACAGTGAGTACAAGCTTTGGCACCTTTCGTACTTTGGCCGATAGGTTAGCAAGGCGGGATAATCATTTATGGTGCGAGAACAATAAAGAGCGCAAAGTGAAGTTCTCTCATTTGTACGCATCCCATACCTGCACTCCTTCGCTCCATAGTACTTTTAGATCTTCCACCAATGGTGCTAGGTACACATCAATATCATTCCCGTGTTGCTTTGGCCCTTGGATAAGTATCGACAACAAAATATACTTTCGCTTCATACACAACCAAGAAGGAAGGTTATAGATGCAGAGTCACAGGCCATGTGCTATGTCACGCTCATGCTACCGAAAGGATTCATTCCATCCGTACTCATCCAACCTTATATTCCTTGGTTCTCGCATCAAGTCTCGCAAAACTCCTATCGATGTTTCTCCATTGGGCGGAATCGGCAAGGTGTCTTAGCATTCCATCTTTCTTGCGCTCCTCCGAGTGCCAACGCAGCAATTTTGCCTCCTTTGGATTTGCAAAAACCTTTTCAAACGGGAATTATAGGAAAATACCATGCCACCTTACCAGAGGTCCTTTCTTCACCTCTGTTCCCTCGTCATCATCGATTGATTGTTACGTTTGTATCGGGATGCGTTGCACACGGACATACATGCATGTTTTCATACACTTTACTGCAGATACGATCGTTCGGACATGCATGTATTCTTTCTACTTCAATTCCCAATGGACAAAGGACCTTCTTGGCTTTATACGTGGTTTTAGGCAACTCATTTCCTCCGGAAGCATGTCCGCTAAAAGACCCAGCGTAGCCGTGAAACTTTTGTCGGTCCAACTGTTGCTTGCCTTTAATTTCAACAGTTCAAGCACGGTGACAACCTCGTGTACTTTGACCGCAACACGTGAACAAAGGTTTCTTCGAGTCCTCCATCAAGCCACGAATTTAACATACTCTCTCATCATAATTCTCTTCTACATCGCGAAGCATCCGATCCAGTTGTCATCGTGCAACCTATCCGTATCCGAACCACAATCGACATCATCCGCGCCATGTCATTCACTTCACCGGCGATGTCATCCGCGACATATCATTCACTTCACCGGCGATGTCATCCGGCATATGATCATTCACTTCGCCATGACGGTCCAACACGTATAACCCTTTTGAAACCCTCCGAATCAAGTGCGCTTCAATTTGCCCTCCGTTCTTAAACATCTTTAAATTCTCGCATCGGTAGCATGGACAAGACATATATTCCACCCCTTATTCAACATATCCTCCTCGGGCTCTTGTAAAAGTAGACACGCCATTAATATACTCTTCACTCACACGGCTCATGCATACATCCAACTTTTCGGTCCTCGTTACGTACATACATAACAACTCAAGATTAAAATTAGCTTAACTAATTACTACTACATATATACCGCCACATGTATTATATTGAGGTTTAATTTGCTAGCTCAAATCATATTATAAACACAACACTATTATATAACCAACAATTTTACAAATTAACCATCTTCAATAACACTCACCAATTACTTAAATCTAAATTGTAATGCAATTAAAGAAAAATAAATTATCTTACTAACCATATCGATCTAGAGCTAGCCACCGCCAGGAAAGTATGAATTGAATGAATCTTCAAAGCTCAATCTCGCCTCTTCCCACCAAAATAATCGGCCTCAAATCGCTTAGGCTCGAGTGCGCAGCAGATGACTACGATCCGGATCGAAATGAAGACGAGGCGGCTGGCGGCGCATTAAATGCTTCGTGGCATTATCACCGACGGGTTTTATTGCAAACCGTCAGTGATCATTCACGACGGTTTTATATTAAAACCGTCGTGAAAAGTCGGTTATCGCAGACGGTTTGAATAAACAACCGTGCGTGATAACCGCCTTTTCACGCACGGTTGTTTATTCAAAATCGTCGCGACGTTGACAACACGTACGGTTGTTTATTAAAACCGTCTGCGATAACAAGCTATGATAATGAAAAGTCGAACGTATCTCTTGTGTTTCGTAACGTATCTCCTTCGTTATCTGAGCGTCTCTTTGGTATACGAACCGTCTGTCTTGAAGGTTATATATGCGCGCCATTCTTCTACATGCGTCGTGTCCTCTCATCTCGTTCTTACTACCTCTCTTCATCCGCACGCGTCTTGTCTATTTCATTAAAATGTCTCTTGCTCACCTTCGATAATCTCCTTCCTCTCTTCTCTTCATCGTGAATTGTTCGCCGCAATCTTACACAAGCGGCCGCAATTCACGATCGAGCTATACGCGGTCACGCCTCCTCTCCTTCCCCAATCGTCTTCCATCCGTCACCGCCCGACCATCCGCCGTCGGCGGGCGTCTCGCTGCGGCTCAAGGCAGAAACAACCATTACCCTCGTTCTACTATACAACGTGCGCAAAGTCAAGAAGCGCTTGTCTCATCGCATAGGTCGATGGATAGCATTGCCGATCAATTAGATCGTGCGATTCGAGAATCATACCATCCTATCCTCTACGAGATAATGACGTCGCCGAGCGTTTGCGGTACCGGAGGAGGAGGTGCCGAGGACAACGTCAATGTTAGCGGCGTTCGAGAACTCGGCGGGCCCTCCTCCAACTCCCAAAGGCGAAGAAGCGTCAGACGAAGCCCAGAAGATTAGAATCTGGGAAATGCTTTATCTCTGCGACATTTGTAATAAATCTCCCTCCACTTGATATTAATAAAATTGTCTTTTATTTCTGATCCCCCTGTGTCTTTACAAATTTGAATTATGACAGACGGTTTTTTATTACAAACCGTCTGTGATAATTCCAGATTATCACAGACGGTTTGTAATAAAAAACCGTCTGTGATACTAATTATCACAGACGGTTCATAAGTAACAACCGTCTGTGATAGGTCCCCGCCTTCCTGAGATATCTCAAAGGGGCCAGATTATCACGCACGGTTTGTAATAAAAACCGTCGGATATTAAATATCACTGACGGTTCATAAGTAACAACCGTCTCGTGATAGTTCCCGCCATCGAGATATCTCAAAGGGATTATTACCCTTATAGAGTAAGCAACACCGAGTGAACCACCGGCTATCGTGCGATCTCTCCCCCGCCTCCTCGGCTGCTCGAGCCCCGCTCACGCAGCGCCGAGGTCGAGCTATTTCTATTAAATCCGTCACGACATGTGGGTCCCACCTACAAAGTTCAAAAAGACATTTCCATATTCTTGGTGAGCGGTAGATCGACATGCCGACTTCTCGGTGAGCGACTATCCATCGCCTCTTCCCACTTCTTTTCTTGTGGGAGAATTGAAGTGGATTCTCCCACAAGAAAAGAAGTGGGAAGAGGCATATGGATAGTCGCTCACCGAGAAGTCGGCATGTCGATCGGTCGCTCACCAAGAATCAAATATCTTTTTGAACTTTGTAATAAAATTGCCTTGAATTTTGCAAAAAGAAGGATTGTCGGAGTGGACATCACATCTCGACGATGAGTCGGCATCGTCGAGGAACATGCAAATACTGAGGCAAGCACAAAACTCAACAACACATTCGGATCGATCTATTACGGGATGACAAGCTAACAAACCCTTCGTGGCACGACGGTCCACACTAAACAAGACACACTTACGACACTTACGGCAAGAGTGTGTTCTTTAGTATGAACCGGACGTGCCGCGATGGAGGTGCTAGCTCACGGCGGAGGAGATATGCGCATAAGCTAGCTAGTGGATGAACTCACGCGTGACTAGTACCGGTGGAAAGGTTGATGGGGAGTTATTAATAAGGGCTGGCCGTGGAGGAACCGGTGACGACCATTCGATGTGGAGAGAATAGACGGGTGAGATCGAAATCCTGTGTATACGCCAATTATTGGTGACATGTGACTATTACACACCAATTATCAGTGAGATGAGATTATCACAGACGGGTTTTTACTAAAAACCGTCTGTGAATTATCTTATCACAGACGGTGTTTAGTAACAAACCGTCTGTGATAATTTGGGATTATCACAGACGGTTCTTAATACGGACCGTCTGTGATAATAAAGTATCACAGACGGTTCATAGGTATGAACCGCTCGTGATACTTTTTTCGCCGACGCCACCAACACAGGCGGTGTTCAAATTAAAACCGTCTATATTACTCTCTGTCGCAGACGGTTTTATAAAACCTTCTGTGATTTACCGTCTAGTATTAGCCTTTCTGTAGTAGTGACGTAAACCTCACGAAACGTGGGTACACGCTTTCACTACTAAACATATTTATATACATATGTACTTAGAAGGACGTTATTCACATAAACAGTGCCGAAGAGTAATAGTAATAGTACCAGAGAGTATTGTTCATATGAACAGTACCTAAAAATATGACACCATGGGATCATCCTTGGTGGGTAGGGTGCACGTCTCGCATGCCCACCAATCGAACCAAGCTCGCTCCGTAGGAAATGCGCATGTACTATATATAGTTAGTTGGAAGTTTGGCATGGTTGCAGAATTAATTTCCGCCATACAAGATTGATGGACCAATTTCCAAAGTCCCAACTAACCTCAGAATTTTGTGCAACGTAGGCAGCATGCACATAGTTAGGGCATGTACAATGGTACAGACAACTGCTGTCTATGAGCCTATTCTTTTCGGCTACGGTTTATGGCTTTTGGCTGAAATTTTTGAATTTTGACTGTTTACGGTACAGATTACGGAGAGACAGATACTCACTTACGATTTTGGTTGGTATAGATATTGGGCTTTTAACGTGTAGATCGTTTGACTTGTAGACCCCGTCTTGAGAAAATACTCCGCTTGAAAGTTAGGTACTGTAGCAAAAGCCAAAAGCCGCCAGCTTTTGAGGTAAAGAACAGACCCTATAGCAACTCTCTATGTCACATGTAGACAGCACTAAAGACAACTCATACAATAGGTTATCTTTTTACTTGTTTTTATATATCACACAATCTTGCAATGCTTCTATGGATCTAAAAAATATGGTGATCAGCTCTAATTTTCATCTTTGTGGACTACTTGTGTTGCTTTATTTTTTATTTCAGATACATGATTAAAATAAAATGAATATGGTTGAAATAGACAGATAACGATAATTTGTATGATATGATAATTCAGATACATTAATATGGAAATGAATTTGTAGGGAACTAGTACATAACAAAGAAAATAAAAAATAATATGTAACTTAAATAGGCCTAAACATTTTAGTTGTTCCCATAGCGTTGCGAAATATGCTCAACTAAATCCCTCTTTAGTTGGATATGTGTTAGCCGAGCACAAATAGAGGAATTTCTCTGCAACATATCCATGAAGCAAATGTTACAGCCATTATTGACTTCCGACGGTAGAACGAAAGATGTCCTCGATGTCTCGTTCAAGTCCAAAGGAGCGGCGACCAATTCTTGTTCATCTTCAACAATCATATTATAAAGAATGACACAAGTTTCCATGATTTTGCCGATGACAACACGTTGCCATAACTGTGCTGGACGACACACGATGTTCAAATGAGCTTGCAATACCCCAAATGCCCGCTCAACATCTTTCCTTGCCCTTGGTGCTATGCAAATAATTTGTCCTTATCTGTATGAGGAGTGGTATTGTCTTCATGAAGACAGCCTATTTTGGTTATATACCATCAGAAAGGTAGTAACCCTTATCATATTGCTTCTCATTTACAGTGAAATGCACTTGTGGAGATCCCCTTTTAACGCTTCAATGAACAGTGGTGACTGATTAAGCACATTGATGTCATTGTTAGACCCAGTAACACCAAAATAAGTAATGTCATATGCGAAGATCACCTCGGGTGAATTGGCCCCTCCATGCAACTAGACAATTATTCCATTGGCAATGCATACAGTCAATACTCCCTAGCATGCCATGGAAGCCACGAGATTCACCAACTTGAAGCAAATGCTCCACTTCTTCACATGTGGGGGCGTAAATACTTTGCACAAATTTGCCAATCATCCCTTGTGCGAACTTACCCAAGCACTCCAATGCAGTGCTCACGCCAATCATCAGTACCTCGTCAAGTTGGTCAGTAGAGGTGCCGTACGCTAACATACGAATTGCTGTCGTACACTTCTGTAGTGGTGAGAGTCCTGGATGATTAGTGGCATTTGTCCTATTAGTGAAATAGGAATCCCATTCGCCTAAAGCACTCACGATTCATAGGAAGAGGGATCTTCTCATTCGAAACCTTCTACGAAACAACCGAAACCTTCTACGAAACATGTGAACTGTTGAACTGGTGCTAATATACATGTGAACTGCTGAACCAGTGCTAATATATGTTCACATGCATCTCAGTAGAACAATTTTGTCACATCCCCATTTTACAAACAATTTGGGCAATGGTATTGCAGGATCCATTTCTACTATGGGTGATTACACGATCCAGATTGTGCAACAACATAAAAACATAAAGAGCCCCAGGACAACACAAGGGGACTTCCAAGAGAATCCAAGAGCAGCCAGTCAATAGTTAATCAACCAATACATTCATTCAAAATGGCCATTCTATTTGTAATAGACGCTCATTCATCCATCACAGGAACAAATCTTGCAATATCATGCAGGACATAAAACAAAATAAACTTGACTCAACAGTATATCACCTAAGACATGATCAACAAAAGATGATCAACCAGCTTTTGTAGGCCCTCTCAAGTCACTCAAAAGATGATCACCAAAGTACATAAAATAAAATAAGCTTGACTCAGCAGTTGAAATAAAACAAGGACTACATCCATACTTGTCGATCTCAACCATCATTGGCAAATAACCTCAACCGCATACACCTAATTGCCTCCATGTGCTCAGCTTTCACATCCTTGGGCATGCTACTAGTATCATGAGTAATAAGTACCATGTATGTTCCTAGCATTTTTTTATTCCTTATCAACCATTTTGTCCTCTTTATCGATCATTTTCTCCTCCTTATCCACATCTTGGCTTCCTTGTTCTCCTATGCTGCAAGGTGAGCAAGCCTTGCCGCTTCAAGCTTCTTATCTGATCGAGATACATTTCTACAATTCCATCGCCTCGCTGCGATTTTTATTAGTTTCAGCCTGCAAATTTAGATGTTTGTCGAGCTCTTCCACTTCTAGTGTTTTTGCCTTTGGTTTGCCTTTGTCATTGCGATCAACCTTGGATGCTTTCGTTCCTATCGAGCACTAGATATCTTCAATTTTTGTAGGAGATGGTGTGTGGCCCCCCACCTCTCCCGCATTGAGCTTTTTATTGTAAGCATGTCACTTGGGTTGGTCTCTAACAGCCTTCCAAGTACCCATGTGTAAAAACTGTCCTCCGTAGTCTCTACCATACGATGGGCCTTGTCCATCAACTGGTCATCGGACTGTCCACTGGCATATATACGAGAAGCCTTCAACCAAGAGCATAGTAACTCATTGACACCCATTTGTTAAGTTTATGCCAAGGGTCCTTGGCTTGCTTCACTAGTCATCTTCGATTTCTTGGAGTGGTGCTATTGTAGGAAGTAGCAACATCTCCCCAATACTTATCATTTTTCTTGTTATTGCCCATGATATGATCATTTGAATTGTTCAACCATGCACTCATCTACATTGATAACAAAGAACATTAGTTATGTACAAAACATACAAGAAAAACCTATGTAATTATTCATATGGACTACTAAATATGACTATATGTAAAACTTACAATCTTACATCCTCCTCTTGTGTCCAGATCAAGCGCTTCTCAATCCTACGTTCTCCATCGTCATCTTCGCTGTCAATATGGATGAATGATTGGGTTTGTCGAGTTGATGTTGCATGTGAACTTTCTATAGCTGCCGGTGGCCGTCGTCCTAGGGATGGAGTGTAGTGTGAAGTGCCACCAATGTAGTAAAAATTTTGTGACATAGGGGGCTGATGAGGAGCATGTTGTGGAAAAGGAAAATTGGATGAATTTTGTGACATGGGGGGCAGATGAGGAGCATGTTGTGGAAAAGGGAAACATGATGAATTTTGTAAATAATTTAGGAATCCACCGACCGGCTGATAATCCTTTCCCCTAAAAAGGTATGTAAAAATTACCAATTGCAAATGATAATCCAGCCTGAATGTAAATAAGTGTTGAATGTTAAAAATTAAGGTCATAGCCAAGTTAAAAATAAGTGCTCAGTTAAGCAATCACTTTCACAGTGCAATGCATGCCTATCATTTGTGGAATTAGAGCAACAACCAATATGCCTGCCTGTCTGGTGGGCATATACAACATTTAATTCATTCACATGTATACTATTTTCTGTTACTGCTAGAAATCTAAACGGTAGAATAGATTAGAATGCAATATCTGTAGTGCCTAGCAGCTATGCACCAATCACTACTACAAAAAGCCTAATACTAGACGTCAAATCACAGACGATTTTGTGAAACCGTCTATGATGTACACTATCACAGACAGTTTTAATTTGAAGGCCGTCTGTGGTGTTTGTAGCGGGAAAAAGGAGTATCACGACGGTTCTTAACGCCAACCGCTGCGTGATATCGAATATCACGACGGTTTTATAATAAAATCGTCGTGATATTCAGATATCCTGACGGTTTTATTGTAAAACCGTCGCGATATCGAATATCACGAGCGGTTTTATTATAAAACCGTCGTATATCTGAATATCACGACGGTTTTATTATAAAACCGTCTGTGATACTAGAATATCACAGACGGTTTTATAATAAAAACCGTCTGCAATATGTTTCCCGCCTTGCAATTCCTTAAAATTTTATATTTTCCCGCTTGAGTCCAAGTATGATTTAATTTTGAGACACATTCAGTAAAACGAGCATAACTTTTGCATACGGTGTCCGTTTTTGACGTTCTTGTACTCGTTGGAAAGCTAACGACGAGCCCGATCCAAAAAAACGACCAGCTTGCGCCAGTCGCCCTCCAAGGCCCCGAAAATCGGCCATCTTTGGATCTAAACTTGCATCGCAAGTTTTTTGTTTCTGTTTTTGCCCTTTTTCTTGGTCTTCCTTTTGGAATTTAGATTTTGCTTCAACTTAAAAGTTGTAGATCTCATCGAAACCTTTCAAATGAGTATATATAAGTTATATAAAACTTTGCTATTTTATCTTTTTAGACTAGTTGTTTATATTGCATCGGTATATAAAATTTTGTGCTCTAATTCACAGACGGTTCTATATAGAACCGTCGTGATATTCATTCATCACAAAGCGGTTCTATATATAGAACCGTCTGTGATAATCTGTGGGCCCGTCGATCCTTCTCAACACAATCCTAGCCAATAGAAATCCACCAATCCTTACCCCACGGATCATAGCTCTGCCTCTCCGTCCCCGCGCCAAAAATTTTGCACTCCGCCTCTCCACCTTGTTGTTCTCCTATAAATATAACCAAAACCCAACCTTGCTGTTCTCCTCTTTGTTATCCTCCTCCCTGCTGTTCTCCTCCTTGTTGTTCTTCTCCTCTTTGTTGTCCTCCTCCTTGTAGACGACGTATAAGTCTACGGGGAGGCAAGACACCGCAGAAGCCAACCGTGCAGACGCTCAATCAACACCAACGATGGTGGGCGTCAAAGACATCCAGCTCATGCGTGCATCAGAGGCGAGAAGGCATAGATGATCTTTGCTTTTTCTTTGTTCTTGTTGTGTAACCTGTTTGTTGTTTTGAGATATTGTAATGGTAGACTCTAATCTTAATAAAAATGAATGTTTTATGTTTGTAAAATGAATTGAGATGTGAATTGGATGTATATATGTACATGTTGATTTGCTTGTTTCAGAGGGCATGGCTAGCATTTCCTGAGGCTAGCCAATAAACAGAAATAGGTTTAGGAGTAGAAGGGAATATCACAGACGGTTTTTAGTTAATAACCGTCTGTAATATGTAAATATCACAGACGGTTCTTAACTAAAAACCGTCTGTGATATTTGCACCACAGACGGTTCGAAAACCGTCTGTGATGACCTCGTATCATTACTGACCCATAAACTCAGACGGTTCACAAAACCGTCTGTGATGACGTTTTTGAACCGTCTGTGATGACCTTTTCTGTAGTAGTGAATGCAAGCCGGCTGGAACCGGTTATGCGGTGATTGTGTATATTCCTTTAGTTTGGAACCGATGTCCTCAACAACAATTTTCTTGCTAATGTACATAATAGGAATTGGGAAGAGTACACCGTACCAGTTATACACATCTGTAGTCGGAGATGAGAACTCGGCCGCCACGACATTGTCTGAAGGCTTGTCTGTGTGGAACGCATGAGATGAGACACGGTGGGGCTACCGGTGCATGCGCCCTCCCACCAAACCCCGGTGCTGCCGCGGCCGTCGTCGGTCCCACCTCTGTAGAGGCGTTTGGCTGCGATCCTGGCAGAGGCCTCCATTGCGGCGGCGGTGGCGGCGAAAGAATACGCTTTCTCCCCCAAGGCATCCTCGATTCCCCAAACAAGCAGCAGGAGCAGGGGATGGGAATGGATTTGATGGGCCAAGGAACCTCCACGTGAATGGATAGAGGGGATTTGGAGCTGCTGGCTGCGCACACGAGGAAATAGGGAGGGCGGCTTTGGGAGAATTTTGCGCTGAGAGGGGGGAAAAAGGGTGCCGAGCTGAGGGGGAAGAAATCCTTTCGCGCGCATGTAGGAGGAAATGGGGAACGTTGCTTTGAGTTCATCAATAGAGAGAGAGAAAACATGGAGTGCACACGGGATCAAAAAAACTTCGCTGCAGACAGCTCTTTCGTACAAAGGAGCGAGTCGTCGTCGTTTGCTTCTTCTTTCACGTGCAGTAGCCAGCTACTGCGTAAGGGCATCTGTAATGATTATAGCTAATAATTAACTATAAAACTTCCACATCATTTATATAATACACACTAAAGCTAGTATTCTAAAGAACTATCTATAAGGATATCTATTTGATGCTTACATGCACACGTAATTTATAGATCTTTGCCTCATTTGGCGTTATAGACTAGTGCTTAAGGAAGAGCTGGCTCGATTTTTTTTTGCATACTCTCTTTCCTCCACATAGGATATATGCTGATATGTACATGCATATAGCTAGCTGACTCAGACCATTGCAGATGTCCTAATAGACGACATTTCTCTCTCTCTCTTAGTTCTCTTTCATCCACGTCACCAAAAATCCTACGGGGCAACACCTATAGACAATTTACATCAGCCTATTGTACATGGCTTTAGCCACAAAGCTAAATCGAGAACACTAAACTTTTTTGTCGGAGGGACGCTGAAAGAAAATTTGAGCATAGCAGATCATCAGGTGATATGGTTATACTCCCTCTAGTTCAAAAAACAAATTATTTTAAACATCGATACGGTCTTTAAAATATAATTTTAACCACTAATTAAATTATAATATATTTATAAAACCTAATAAAAATTATAATATTATAAAATATTTTTAAGATATATATATATCTAATTTTTATATATCTAATCTAAATATTTAAAAATATATCGGTAACTAAAATTTTTAAAATTTGAGTGCACGTGTTTTTTGAACTGGACGGAGTAGCATGCATTGGGCCTGGGAATCGATTTAGCCCTCCCTGAATCCCTGATTGATTGAGTACTCCCATCTCAGCCCAACAAGATGAGAACTGCTATATGTACCGAAAGTGTGAACCAACAAAGTACGAACCAGTGACATGTACGACCCAATCACAGAACCCAGTCAAAGAAGAGAAATTGATAGAATTAACATCTGTGTCCCGCACGCTAACTTCTTTTCCCCTGACAGATCGCTGAGTACGTACCATGCATGTATATCAAGTTGGTACAAGTAGCATTTCTCCAACAAGACTACCTGTTTGGAGATGACAGAGACCAACAGTGAAATCTTGATGTAAGGTCTGTTTTTTTTGCTGCTTGTGCTTTTCTTTGCGACATGATTTTTGGACTGTTTGTACGAGAGATTACAGAGTAATAAAAATTCACGTACGATTTTTGCTGATACAAATGAAGTCAGTAAAGTATGTACTACAATTAACTAGTAGATCCTATCTTGAAAAAATACTCTATTTAGAAGCTAGTTACTGTAAAAAAGTCGAAAAGCAACTTTTAAAAGCTGAAAAGAACAGAACCGTAACATTGGCTACAAACAGCTTCGATATAACAGGATCAATTGGCATCCTCATCCTTCATGCGTAGGCGTAGCTAGTTATGTAAATTCTTCATCTCTCTATTTCAGCCTTATCCATTGTACTGGCCTCCCGTTTGGTAGTGTTGCTTCTTCTTTTTTCAGCTGCCTGGTGGGCCCCAGCTATGATAAGAACATTTCCTGCTTGGTACTTCCACGAGTGAAAAGAGTTCGGGGAGACAAAGGAAGAGATAGAGAGAGAAGCAGATAGCATTTACAAAAAAAAAGGATGGGATCGGATTCCAAATCAAAGTTTGGTACGGATGGGTGGTTGAACCAAATCTAAGCGAAAATCCAGCGCCCCGTCTGACAGGAGAATAAAATAACAATTTGGACCACAGCCATTGCAGCAAACAGGAACGTACTGTTCTGCGCAACTTGGAAAACGAAATGTTCAGAGCACATATTCCAGACAAACACAAGCTTGGAGCTGCGTCAGGTCTCTTCCTCCGCACACACAACTGTGATCGTTCGGCTTCAGCTTCTGATTTCTGGTTTATTTTTTACTATTTATAAATTCATCTTTTTTTGAATTTTTGACTTTTTTAAACTTTTTTGCCCGTTTTTTTCCTGTATTCGTTTGCGTTGTCTGTGATGGACTAACATATTTTTTATATTTTTTAATTTTTTTAAATTTAATTATGTTAAATAAGCCTCTGTCACCATTCTGTGTTTTTTCAATTACTACAGTGTTTTTCAGCTATAAGCCACTAAAAATAAACCCAAATGAGTCTTTCATTTGTATTTCTGTAGTCTTTGGACGGAAGGATTTGGCAATTTGGGGATTCTCAATTATCGCCAATATTGTTTTTGATATTTTTTTTCTTGCTCCACTTAGGGTTACACGACCTCGATGTGACGCTTGTTCGGTAGCAATGGCAACCGGCGCAGATGCACGCAGCAACATGACTCGAGCTCATTGTTCGAGATGCCGCTGCTTTAGGCGTTTCTTGTCTTCATCGCTCCTTCGTGCGTACCGAACTATGATCTATAGTATATAATTAGGGGTGCAAATAAAACGAATATTTTTTAATCTGTTTGACCGACTGAAGATATACAGAATAGATATGGAAGGGGTAGATAGGTATACGGCACTATCCGTATCCGACTTCGACTCCGATGGAAAATATGGAACAAGATACGGGATAAGTGATATATGTCCGTATATGTCCATATGTCAAATGATACGAGTAAGTCTGTTGTGACTTCACATAGAAACAAAATAACATATAGGCAGATTGTCATATCTAAATAAGCGAGGGTACTGAGTGTTTTTCCTTTAACATCTTAGTAATTAGTCTCTCCATGTTCGCTCTGATTGTACCGCACTGTCTAATGTCCTATGTAAATAAGTGGATAACTTTTGTCCGACCGACCGTCCGAAAGATTATGGAACAGATACGAAATGGAGAAATAAATATCCAATATTATACGTGACTAAGGTGGTGATCGGTTCGGCTGAAAGTTGAAAGCTTATGGTCGAAAACATCAGAGTGGTGAAAAAACATTGTAGTTGAGAGAGGCTTATCTAACATAATTAAATTTAAAAAAATTAAAAAATATAAAAATATGTTAGCCCATCACGATAACGCAAACGAATACGAGAAAAAAAGAACCGACAAAAAAGCTCAAAAAAATCAAAAATTCAGAAAAAGACGAAATTATGAATAGTACAAAAATAAGCTTAAGCTTTAAGCCATAAGCCATATTGATCACCCCCTAAATCCGATTCTAAAAAAAATATAAAATAAAATACAATATAAATAATATTCATCCATATCCATATCCGTTTCCATTGCACCCTACATACTAAAGAATAGCACGTGATTTCGACGGGAACCAACCTCATCCTTAGCCTCTCAAGATAGAAGTACCATCTCTGATTCGGGGAAAGATCCTCTCTCTCTCAAGGTTCGCTTACTGCACGTTTCTACAATAACACGCAATAGTACTCGTATTATGGATACCGTACACCAATTTTGGGTTCTGGATTGAGATATTTTGAGCTGTGTCTTATATAGTTTATGGTTGGATTTTTTAAGTACATTCCTGTTTACGAGAGGCAGTACATAGAGCGAAATAGTTGTATATGATTTTGATCGGTACAGCTGAACTAAGTATATTTGTAATACAATTTATATGTAGACTTCGTCTTAAAAAATACACCGTTTAAAAAAGTTATTATAGCAAATAGCATAAACCATAAGCAGAAATGCAAACGAACCCGCCACTCAAATTGTATTTTTACCTTGATTTATTCACGCCATCATCCATGTTGTACAAACCATATGGTATAAAAATACCATTTTGCTCCAGATACATCGCTTATATGTAGGTTTTATTATTTTGGGCTGTGGTTAATATTTTTTTTGTTATGAATGATAGGTTTGTCTATGTTTTTTTAGATAATAGCGGACTGTAGAGATATCGACGTAGATAGCGCACATGATTTTGAACTCAAAAAAATATTTAGAGAACTAGCTTTAAGAAACCGCCTTTTTTATTTTGACTTCTGAAAAAACCAAAAATCTAAAAAAAAACACCGACCATAAGCTATATTGTCGTATCCACTTCCATGCATTTCCCGTCGTGCTAGGTCTAAGCTGGGCCATCCGATCAGCGCCTCTCCGATTGGACGAGGCAGCCGATCAATAATGCACGCACCAGCAGCAACAGTAGTCCAGTAGTACCACCACTGTTTACCGATGGGCGCAGGCGGCAGCTGATCATCGTACCAGTCCACGAACAGCTCGCCCTCCGCGGTCCGCGCCGACCCATCCCATCCCACGTAGCCGAAACCGAAACGAAACAGGCGAGCAGGCAGGCACGACACGAGCACTAGTGCTGTGGTACAGCAAGTTGGCGAATGCACCCACTCGGAAGTCGAAACATGGCAACGCCTTCCTGCCGTTTCAGTACTTGGGAAAATGACAGTAGTACCTCGTAGGGCATCTCCAGTAACATCGTCCTAACTATTTTTTTAGCCATATTAAAATAATAAAATTCTATTCGATTCATTCGTACAAATATTTATATTAAAACCAAAAGTTATTAGTCACAACCATAGATGTAGCCGAAAAGAACTTACTCTCCGACAATGGATATATACCGTCTGTGATATCTGTTTCTGTGTGAGGCTCCTTACTTCTTTTTAAGGACCTGTTTGGGTTGTACAATTTTTTTTCTAAACTTTAATGAAAATTAAACTATTTTATATAATTTTAGTGTGAAATTACCATGTTCCAAAAAATAGGCCACAAAACATGTTTTTTCTTTATTGCCTTCTGCTCTGTGTCCAAACAAGTGAAGTGAGCATGCACGGACCAATGTAATTAACTAGATTCTGCAATGTTTCGATATTGCTCCTCCAACTATCTTGGAATTTAATTGAGATATATGGAGTAAAATTGTGGGAAATCTAGCTAATGGTGGTTGAGAGTGACAAATGCAACTCTTCTGTCGGATTTATACGTTGAACTAGAGGATCCATATGTAAGGCTCTGATTTTTGTTTCTAACTTTTATTTCAAAATGTTAGAAACTAATATAAATATCTAGCTTCTTAAATTGACTCCTCTACTCTTTACTCTGAAGAGAGGGCCACAAGCATATCACATACCATATTCCTTTCGTTTTCCATATTGTACACGTATCTTTCTCATTTTTGCACTACTCATTCTCTCCTTCTAAAATCTACTATTTTTAATTGATACTATTTATTTTTAGATAAAAATTATCACCAGAAACTAATATAAACGCCAAGTAAGTTGATATATAGGGCAAAATGTAGCGGTTCACACGTTACACGACATGCGCGCATACAGCCAGTTTCATTAATTACTCGAAGTGAACCTACGCCGTCGAGAGTGCAGCCTACTGGTTCGAACTCAGTGCATCTCACCTAAATATACTAGAAATAGAGTGTATGTGCGCATATGTTTAGTCCAAAAATATATGTCTATGCTCGTGAGATCTTGTACCTTCGTAAAAAAATTTCAGTATGTATAGACAACACACATATATATGTGATGTAAGTATGATATGAGTTTAGTGTGTGTCCGTCTTGTATCCTTTTTAAGAAAAGAAGCGAATCTGCGCCACTTAGCGAGGCTGTTATTTGCTTTACGTGGGATAGACTGTTGGGCCGCGAAATGTTAGTGTTAGGAAATCTGGGTCTAGACTTGAACCTTGGTCTATGGTGGACATCTTACCATTGGACTATAAATAGAGCATCTCATTGGTTATTTTGTACACGTATAAAAAAGGAAGCAATAAAGAAAGATTAAGAGTTCTCTCTATCTCTAAGTTTCAATCTATTATTTCTGTCTTCTGTGATTAATCTGGTTTTGCATAGCAGAGAAATTGATCGGACTGGTCGCCACCGACGGTTCCTCAACATGTTATCAGCACGAATCACTCCGGTGAATTGAAAGGTAATCATCGAAGCATTAGTAGATTAAATTGTTTATATCTAGATCACTGTAAATTCGCAGATTTTGCTTTCTAGATTAATTTTTCTACGGTCAAAATCTGCTCTAATTTAGCGTGAGCAGACTTGAAGTCGCCGACACAATGTCGATCGGTAGATTACATGAAAGAGTACATGTTGATTGCACTGTAGATTGAAAAAAGAAAAAGAAAAGAATAAAATCGTGCACGGCCGCCCCCGTACGGCCGTCATCGTGAAGCCGCCTCCCTCACGCTGACCGCCTCGAGTCGTGGCCCAAGCCGCCGCTCGGGCGGTCGGTGGCAAGCAACGGTGGAGCCGGTGACCACACCGACGCCTCGGGCTCTGCAAGACGGCCCCAGACACCGCCTCAACCCGTCGCTTCGGTTTCCGTCGTCACCGCCTCCGCTCACGCAGTCCGACCGCGCCGCCTCGGCTTCCGTGCATCGCATCGGCCCCGCATGGTAGTACACTACTACAAATTAAAAATTATAAAAATTTATGTCATGGCGGTACAATACTACAAGTAAATAATTACATAGTTATTTATTTGAGGGTAGTACATTACTACAAATAAATATTTATTTCATGGCAGTACAGTACTACATAAATGTATGTATGTATGTATGTATGTATGTATGTATTACACAGAAAGTACCTGCTAATATTACTGCTAACCGGCTGCGAAGAATTGTGAGACTCCAACAGCGACTGCGAGAGAGTTTGCGAAAGAGATTGTGAGAGTGACTGCAGGTGAGCGCACAATTTATAGCGTGTGTGAGAGCACACTCGCGCTAACGAAGCACCAATAATGGTGGGAGTGAAATACGCGTGGGGAGACAGACGTGATGCAAGTGATATTTTTGGTAATCTATTTCCTACATGAGTGCTCAATTTTTATATGAGACAAATGCCTACGGCCCACTCCATTCGTTCGCATGTGGACTAAACAAAGCAAACAAAATCCACCCCTACCCACCCCTGCCACATGGTTCCAAAGCATGCCGCCTAGTGGCAGAGCTCCAAGTGATTAGCAGGTAATTAGCAAACTGATTAGCAGGAGTATTTGTATTATTATATGTAGTCCTACAAATATTCGTAAAACATAAAATTCTTGAAGAAATAGATAATTACTATGACTATGTTAAGATGCTGCACGTAAAATTTTGTAATGTACCCATAAACCTTCATAGGAAGCACTCCAGTCTCTCCATCTTAAAATTAAAAATAGCTCCGCTGTGCTGCTAATTCTAAGCGAGCCATTGCCAACTGTTTTATCAAATTAAGAGCATTAAATTAAAAAATAATTTGTTTTTTAAGTAATGGGTTGACCTTAGAGAAGGTTGGGTGCAACACAAATGGCTAAAACCTACTGTGATACAATCAGCTAGGAGGTACATATATCCAAATGGTAAAGCAACACTGATATCTGCCATTTTCTGCAACATGCATGCATACTATGTAAGGGAACTATACCTTGAGGAATAACCAACAAATATGACATACCATAGAGCAATAGATGCTACAAAATTTTCATATAAAAAAAATGGTGTCTCAAGTATCAATACGACTGCCAGGAATTAATTTCAAAACCAATAAAAAGGATATGTACAATTGTATACGACTAGGGCATATACAATGGTATAGACAATTGTTGTCTGTAATATCCTCCATGTCATCTATAGACGGCTCATACAATATGTTGTCTTTTTACATGTCTTTATAGACAATTTCTCTATGACATAATGTGTCTTGTTTACCGTGTTACAATCGACTATTGCATAATAGATTATCCAATTCTCTATGCTCCCTCTCTCCTCCACATCATCTCCTATCCTACATGACAAAATTTATAGACAGCTGACATCACACCATTGTACAATGCCTAACCATTAACCACAATCACATTTCCTACCTTTTAGTTCCTGAACAAAAGAACAATTAATTTTGATCTAACTATTTATGGGGAATTGCACCCATGTATTTTGAGAAAGATCACAAAATGTCTAAACAAGAACAGCAGTCCTCTACGAAACTTTTAGTGCCACTCGGTTGGGCTGAAATAAACTGGTTTATGACTGAAACTGTACTGTAGTTGATGATGGCTTATTTAACATAACTAAATTTTTTAAAAAAAATTAAAAATAGAAAAACACATGTTATACCATCACGGACAATGCAAACGAATACGAGAAAAAAGAACCGGCAAAAAAAGCTCTAAAAAGCCAAATAGAAAAAAGATAAAATTTATTAATAGTGCAAAATAAACCAGAAGTTAGAAACTCAAGCCGAAATGATATGTTTTCGAAAAAAACAATCAACTAATTTATTAGCCCGTTAACATGCGCACCTCGCAAAGATTAAGGCCACGCTCAATTCGGCAAAAATCGCACGTGAGTTTCTGTTACTCTGTAATCTCTCGTATGAACAGCTCAAAAGTCACAAGTCGCAGCCAAAAGCCATAAGCATCAGCCAAAAAGAACATACATCTTTTTTTTCCACTTATGGCTTATGGCATGTGCTACAATAGGCCTGTTCTTTTTGGCTGTGGCTTGTGGCTTTTGGCTGCGGCTTGTAACTTTTGGGCTGTTCGTGCTAGAGATTACAGAGTAACAAAAACTCACGTGCGGTTTTTGCCAATATAAATGAAGTCAGTAAAGTATGTACTATAATTAACTAGTAGACCCTATCTTGAAAAAATAATCCGTTTAAAAACTAGTTACTGTAGAAAAGCCGAAAAGCAGCTTTTAGAAGCTGAAAAGAACAGGCCCATTAATAACTAGTTTTCAAATGATTTGTTTTTTAAAATAGAGTCAACATAAAGATTATAGTAAAAATATATAGTAAATCCAAGTATACTAGTCAAAATCATATATAACTATTTTTATCTATATACTCTCTCATAAATAGTTATAATTTTAAATTTTAAATCATAAATCATACTACCACGAACTGGCCGTAGCAGGCTGCAGGACGCCACCCGAGGAACAAGCCGAAACGACACGCGACACATCAGCTGGAAACAACTGTTTATTCCTTTCGTACCCGAGGAAAAAAAAAAGGGAGAGGGGGGCGCAAGTGCAACGCAGCTACCCATGTGTGTGCAGCCGCCTCACGGGATGGTGGGCGGTAGGCATACCGTTTCACTCACCAACGTCTAATGGATTTATCTCCGACCAAAAACTTATAGCCCATGTACCATCAAATATGTTGCTTATATTCAAAGGGGGAAAAAAAGCTGTACGGAAGAGAGGTCCCTCATCGAAGTGTTGGCGCCGCTAGATGACAAAACCAACTAATTAAGCCACCCTTTTTTTTCGCCTTTACCGACATTGCTGTACCACGAAGAATCAAACAGCTGCTAACACACGCAGAGCCACGCATGCAAGGCTACAAGAGGCTGCACTCCACTGACCGACATTACTGTACCACAGAGAATCGAACAGCGACTAACACACGCGCGCGCGCATACACAGAGCCACGCATGCAAGGCTACAAGAGGCTGCACTGCAGTGCAGTGCCGGGACGGGACCAAGCAGGCCCGTCCACGCATCCCCACCGCATCCGGTGTGCGCGTCTGATTTGCTGCATTCGCGTCGCAACAGCTCTGCAGATGGCCCTGTCCAAACGGTTTTAGTCTCTAGCTTAGTTTAGATTTTAGTTTATTAAAATTAGAAATTATTTGAAATACGTTGATTTTTAATTTCAACTTATTTTAGTTGTTTAGAGGGTTTTTTCAGCTTTTTTCTTTTTTTTTCTCCTCGTTCCTTTACATTGTCCGTGACGATATAACATTTTTTTCTATTTTTTCACAAAAAACGCTAACAACCGTTATAGTTCAATTTCAGCCATAAACAAAAAGCTACAGATAAAAACTTAAGTTGTAAACCGGTTGGAGCGGAGCCTAAAGTTTTTTCAAAAGTTGAAATAAACAAAATAACTTTTTAAAGTGAATTTGTTAAACCTCAAAACTATGTGTGTCATCCGGTAAAACCGTCTTCAAAAGCACAGGAAAAAATCAACCGCAATAAAAAACTATCAGTGATAGCCCAAAAGAACAATACATAGACATCAGCCTGTTTACAAAGGACAGACGTGCCGCTGATAGGTGAGCCCGAGTATCCGTACCTCCACCTCATGTCACTCACATGCACATGTCCCTTTCCCGTCCATGCTGTCACCATCTCCCAACTAGGTTGACCACGAGGGCAAGCCAAGTGGTTGCTACTGCTGAGTTGGGCAGTAGCAGCATACAGAAGAAGCGGTAGCGACCGCCTCCTCTATCTAACACAGCAATGGTTATCTGCGCACTGCCCTGGGCTTCACCACCTACGTTAGCTCCCGTTCAAAATGGCTTTTTGGGATAGTTTTTGCTTCGGTTTCTCTGGAAGCCAAAATAAATAGGACTGCTTCTTCAAGCGGCTTCTTTTCGAGCCCATCGCAGCATGCATCATCCGCGTCGGCTATCACTGTCTTGAAAACACAACAAAAAAATTATCGATGTAGTAAAAAAATATCAACCGCAACTATTTTGTACGTGACCTTATTCGTGGACCATCTACTCTCCATGTATTTTATGGCGCTTATCAGTCACTCACAATACCATCTATACAGGAATATGCATGTCGACATACATTAGTACCTCTCTTGCCGGGATGGCGAGTTTTTGGCACATATAGCGTGTTTTGCATCCGTATTTGCAAAAATTGCCTTATGTGCACGAAAATAACACTTCTACCATCCCGTCACCGGGCGGTAGTGCTCTGTAGTAGACACGTAGACTACCAGAGCCCAGTCACCTTGTTGCAGGTGGCTTGTCGCCCCTCCACCATACGGCAGGTAGTTAGCCGGCTTAATTACCTGTCTAAATTAGTATTTTATATACTATATTTTTTGAATTGTTAGATATAGCATATGATCTCAAAAAATTACAAAAATTTATGTGCATTGTTCTGACATAACGTGCTTCATTGTTTATTTTTTCACAATTTTATCAATTCTGAATGTTTCTAAAAAATTCATAAGATTATAATATTTGTAGAAGTTATTATATATAGCAACCGAGCTCTAAAAATTACAAAACTCTATGTGCAGCCTCCCAACATAGTTGAACTAATTTTGTAATTTTTTGAATATTTTCTGTAATATGAATTTTTTATATTAACTCATGTTAATTTAATCATAATTAGTAATATGTGATGCTCATTTCATAATTTAATTAATATGAATTAACATGACAAATTTAGAGTACATAAAATTCCCAAAAAATAAAATTATGTCAACTATGTTGGGAGGCTACACATAAATTTTTATAATTTTTAGAGCTCGTTTGCAATATGTAACAAATCCTACAAATATCATAATTATATGAATTTTTTAGCAACATTTAGAGTGGATAAAATTATTAGAAAATTATGTCATGAAGTACATTATGTTGGAAGACTGCACATAAAATTTTGTAATTTTTTGATATTATTTGCTATATTTAAAATTTTAAATAAATATTATAAATAAAATAGTAATTTAGGCAGATAATTAAGCCCCACATGGTGGCCAGGTGGCAGGCTCCTACCGCCAGATGGCTGGACTCCGGTAGTCTACGTGTCACCGCGATCGCCGCTGCCCCAGTAGGCGCGAAGTATCATTTTTGCTATTCTCGCGCGCAGACGGCTATTTTTGCAAATACAGGTTCAAAACAAGTTATATGTGTCAAAAATTCAGTCGCGAAAAGGGTAGGATGGTATGCGATTATCATTCACTCACAATACTCTCTATATAGGAGTATGCATGTCGACATACATTAGTATCTCTCTTGTCGGGATGGCTACGCACGAATTAAAGCCTAGTCTCACATCATCTAAAGTTCTTAACCATCCAACCTGCTTAACAACGAACAAACTGGATCAGGTTTGCACCATCGATCAGACGGCTACGAGGGACATCCTCACGTGCGGGTCAATTCTATATAAGGGCGGAGCTAGGCCTTACTCCTTAGGCTACGTAGGTTATAGCCTGAGGCCCATCAATCCTATTAGTACTTCCCCTTAGTACTGCCTTCATAATATACATGGTATATCGGCCCGGCCCGAGGCCTGAAAACATGTCAGCCAGGCAGCCCCGCGGAAGCAGATGGCAGCCTAAAGCGCGCACCAAGCAATGCCTCAACGGTAGTCCATAGCGTGTGCGCCCTCAGCCACCAAGGCCAAGTGAAGGAACCCTAAGTAAAATCCTTAACCAGGCAACCCCAATCAGTGAATCAGAGATTCAGAGGCCACAGCCCATAGGCATCCACCGATCGCCGCCAGCCCTTGATCCACGCGAGCACGACCGCTTCCCTACCGCCGGTCACCGCCCTCGCCCCTCACTCCCGACGTGGAGACGCCACGGTCCGCCGACCATCGCCCTCGCAGACCTCCCAGTGCTGCCCCCTTACTGCGTTGCTGCCCCGCTCCTCCCGATAAGGTCTAAAGTTCTTAAATCTGAACCAACTATTACACAACTTTGAAATACATGAGTTGATGAGCGAAGAATTATGAAATGAATGCTTCTTAGTTGCTTTGCTGTTCCTCTTATATCACAAGCATATTTTGCAAGCTTCTTAGTTCCTGTTGTTGATATCATAACATGTCAACCTGCATATCATTTCCCAATTCCCATAGCACTATTAGTTGCTTAGGAACTAGTTTTGAGCTTGAGAACAGGTCTCTGTGCTGCTGTGCACTTTTTGAGTGTTTCATTTGCGTATTTGAGAATATCATTGAACTCAGGTTTTATATCAAATTATCTATGATGTATTTATAATGTACTTTTATTATAGTATAGTGTAGATATAAATTAACGTTAGTTAGAGTGTATGCAAATTCTGGCTTCGCGGCTGATTCTCTGCGTGTTCTTTTGTTTTTGGTTGGATGGTTGCTGGTATCAATCGCTGGCTACTGTTAGTAGCAGTGGCAGTCGCGGAAAGGGAAGGGCGGTATGCGATTGATGCGTGACGGGAACAGACTAGACTAGCCATGGAACGGAGCCAAAAAGGGGCCGCCGGCCGATCGATCCCTCCAAGGCTTGTTCTCCTGTGCAGCCAGCTACTCGCCATCACCCCCACAAAAAATCTGGCTAATCCCGTGCATTGCTGCTGCTGCTACCACTGGACCATTTACCCGAAGGGCCTGCGGCGCAGTACTCATCTGGTCTTTTAAACCTGAGTGTTTAGTTTTTTTTAAAAAATTTTACTGTTGGATTGTAAGAGTTTCTTACACTAAAAGCTAGCTAATAAGGTGAGAGACTCCCCGATTTTTAAGTTAAGTTCTTCGCTCTTTCACAATCAATATAGGACTATTCTAACATTTACTGTTGTAGCTGCTATTATCTTTTTAGCATAATTAAACTTAAAAATAAAAAATTATGTTATCACAACCATGCAAAGAAATAGAGAGAAAAAAATACAAAAAAAACCCTAAAAACAAAAAATCAGAAGAAGAAAAAACAAAAATTAAGAATCCACGAGCCCTAATGCGGGCGTTACTCGGAGCAACGAATCGCTACTGCGAAAAGGCGAAGCCGTTGGACGGCATCAATTTGTCCCGTGGGTAGGTGACTCGATCGGACGGCCGAGCTCGATCCTAGTGATCCTGTGGAATCTCCGTGCTCTAAGGCACGTTCGCTTGCAACCCGAGAATAATCACCCAGTCCTGCGGCAACCGAGCTGTTTCCGCCGAAATTCCTACGTTGGAGACGGTGCAGAGCGAACGTTAAGTTTTCGGTCAAGTCATGTCCAGAGCGAACCATAAGTCTGGGTCAAGTCGGGCAGGTGCATCTCAGTTACGGCCGGAGAAACACGATCCGACCCGATGGGACACCAACCTACCATACATACGGCGATGGGCATACGGCCTCGCCCAATAGCAGGAGTAAGTTGATTGATCGCTATACTACTGTAGCCCCACCCAACCGGCACGTAGACATCATGTTCAGGTGCGCAACGGAATCGTATCCTCTACCATTGCAACAGCACGCTTCCTGCTAGTCGTTGGATGCGTTGCTAGGTATATAGATGCAACTGCACCAGGCATGCGTAACATGCTATGGCCATGTCGAGCATGAGCTGCACAGTGACGATGTACTGAGGGCATTGTGCTACCACGTGCTTGGGCACCGGTTCATTCCGGCCGGGAGCCATCGAGCTACAGAGAGACAGAGAGAGTAGCAGCAGCAAACAGAAAGCTTGAAAAAAAAAGCGTACGTGACCAGAGGCGGCGACGAACCCCAACCAACAGCCGGAGGTCGAAACGAGGGATCGAGCAAAGATATAAGAAAACGAAGAGAAACAAAAGAAAAGAAGAGATGAAAAATGAACGGGGCAAAAAGAGGAGTTCGATTACAGGGAGTACTAACATTAATATACAGGTGAGGTGAGAGGAGGGAAGGCAAGAGGAAGGGCAAATTAATTAACATCCCTAAGAGCTAATTAAGACGTACGTCGTAGGTAGCACACAGGTAGGGTAGGGTAGAGTACATGGCGATTGACCCTGTCTTGGATTGGAGGCCGTACGTAGCAGGTTGTAGCTAGAGGCTCAAGTTGAGGTCGAGCTCCTCGCCGTTGTTGCTGCCGTCAGCGCCGGCGGAGGTGGTGAGGGTGCTGGCCGGTGAGGCGGTGGAGGCAGCAGCGGACGCCGTGGGGCCGTGGGAGCCCCGCCTCCAGTTGAGTATGTCGATCAGGTCGTCGCGGCCGGCGCCGGGCTGGTCGGCCGCGCCCAGCATCGCGCGCCCGCTGCTGACGGCCGCCAGGAGCGGCTGGTGCGTGGCGAAACGCGGGGCCTGCACGCCGCTGTACACCTCGCCCGCCGACGCGGCGCCCTCCGGCGGCGCGTAGTACTGGAGCCCGCCGGAGCCCACCACGCTCGAGCTGTGGGAGGCGATGGGGAACGACGCCGGCACGGCGGCGTAGCCATGGCCCGCGTACGCATGCGCCGGGAGGCCACCAACACCGCCAACCCCGGCCGCACCGGCCACCGGGGTCGTAGCATCCACACCGCCGTAGCTCCCGTACGCCGTGTCCCCGGACGAGTTCGCCGTCGCGGCGGGCGTCGTGGCATTGCCGCCGTGCGTCGTGGGCATGTAGAAGTAGGGGTTCCACCCGATGCTCCTCTCCTTCTTGTGCGCGTTCTGGTGGCCGCCCAGCGCCTGCGACTTCAAGAACTTCTTGTTGCAGAAGAGGCACGGGAACAGCCGCACGTCCTTGCCGTCGATGCACGACGACGCGCCGGCCCCGCCGCCTCCTCCCACGCCCGACGGCGCCGACGGCGCCAACGTCAGCGACAGGTCGGCCGCCTGCGACGGCAGAGGAGGGGAGTCCATCTGGCCCGAGCCGGCGGCGCGGCGCGGCGATATTTGTAGCAAACGCAAGGAAAGAGAGTGGATTATTAGACCTTGATATGATATGCTATGATGATAGTCAGGAGAGGGGGAGAGCAGCGCAGCATTAGTATGGTTTGGCTCAGGGAGAAAGGCAGGTTTGTTTTTCTATATATAGAAATGGGAAAAAAAGAGTAGCACTGCCGGTAGTGTTCGGTTGGGGCAAGGAGTGAGCTGAGTGGCGAATATTTTATTATTTTTATTTTTGGCAAGTGGCGTTATTTTGATTCACGGTTTATGATTTTTACTTATAACTCATAAGTTTAACTGATAGTTGTTACTGAAATAAGTCGAAACTAAAAACTAGTAGTCAGCGCTACTGATACAGGTTAATGTAATGATAATAAGGTAGTGCACAAGTAAGATTAAAAATTAAGTTTTTAGTTTACATTGTAGTGTTTGAGGTTTTTTTACGGTGGCTATTGAAAGTTTTTTTAGCGTAATTAAATTAAAAAAATAAAAAAAGTTATGTTATTACAGACAATAGTAAGGAATACGAGAAAAATAAGAAAAGGCAAAATGTCCAAAAAAAAGAGTAGAAAAGGATAAAATTAAGAAGCTAAAAACTAGAAGTTAAAAGTTGAAGCTAGCTTAAGCTGAGCCTAAAATAAAGGTAAGAATTTTTTTTACTTTTACACTACACACGAGTGGAGGGAAAAGGAGAGGCAAAAGAAAAAGGAGACAGGCCACTCAGCTCGCTTGCTCGCCCACACCGACCGTTGTGCTGTGGTGGTGCTGGGAATATATGCTGCGTGAGTGGGGAGTACCGGCGCGGGCTGGGCGGCCACGGACAGGCGGGGCCGCCGCGCGCACGGGCCCGGGCGTCAGCCGAGTGCGCGCGCGGGCGGAGCGGAGGGCACGGGGATCCAGCAAGGGGGAGGCGGCCGATTGGGGAGGCGGCGCGGCCGCGCGGTCCCGTGTAATGTTCTTCACGCTTGCCGCCGGGCCCGCGCGCTGCGGCGTGGGCGAGGGAAAACAGAGACGGACGGCGAAGTCCGCCGCGAACGACGGACGGTAGCGGCGACGGTTGGAGTAGTGTTATATATCGGTTGTTTTTCTGCGGGGGACTGCGACGCACGGCGGCACGCCGCTCGCTCGATCTCCTTTTCTCACAGCGGGAAAAAAAATGGGTGCAGAGCTCGCCGTGTCGGTGTGTTATCCAGCTACAGGAGCTCGGCTGCTCTGCTTCCTGCTACAGGAGTAGCATCCAGCAGCCAATCCAATCAAATCCAGGCGAAGGCAACGCTGTACTTCAAACGTATACACGCCATGTACGTAGCAGTATTCAGTTTCAACCAAATTTTACGGTTCCACGCTGGCCAGATCTGGCCCACAGGCATACAGGAATACTCAAAAAAGTGGAAACTCAATTTGAGTTTACCTGGTAAGCACCTGCCGCCGCCAAAAGATTCTGAAGCTGTTCAGTAACAAGACCCACAATGACTTCCCCAACGAGCCACGCACTGTAACGGACAGGCTGGTAAAATGCATGTCATTTCCGGTCGCAGAACATGTGCTACCTTCCACTTATGGAAAAAAACAACAGCCAATACTACTACGGTGAGAGAGTCTGACATCTAGTTTTACGTATTATGATACTTCCTCTTTTGCTACTTACTAAGATAGAGGATCAGACATGTAACCCTTAAATTAATGTTGTAGAAAACTTTGGACCGGAAACAACAGCAACAGGCCTTTTTCTCACCAGATCTGGATGGATATGTTGCGCTGTCGCGTCCACCTCTTGCTTTTGTCCAAACAGGGACACATCCATCAAGTTTCCGTCCAAAAAGGACTTGTTTCGAACTCAAGTGAAAAGAATTTTATTATTGTAGGTTTTGTTTTGGCCTTCCGCAAAGTTGACAAGGAGAGGGTGTAAAACAACACCCATCTCGCCGCACCTCACGTTTTAATGGCTCAAGTGGTTCTTATCCTTCCTGTCCATAAGCTGATTTACAATGCCACTAGTGCAGAAAAAATAGTTCGAGGCTTGCGAGCCGGCTCGACTCGTAGCGAGTTTGAATTATAGGTCGTCAGTTTTTGAGCCGAGCCAAGCCTGATGTTCAGCTCGCAAGAAAACGAGCCGAGTTTCGAGCCGTTCGCGTGGCTCGTTAGGCTTGTGTGGCCGTCGGCCCAGGAAAACCCATTGGGTAGTCGGTGACTCGGCGCCACGAAGGCCGTGTGCCTCCATCTTCCATTCGTGATCCCGATCTATTCCGATCGATCCTGATCTATTTCCCATTCCCCGATCCCTAATCCCCCTCTCTGGCGTCTGGGGCGCCACCGCGCCCTGTCCTTCCCATCTTGTCCTCCCCCGCTCCCTGTGCTCCTATCATCCTCGAAGACTCAAACCGACACGCATGGATTCACAACGAAGCATGGAGTCTCGTGCACAAGCACGAGGAAAGAAGGTGGCCGACGTCGGAGCCTCTGGCTCGGCACTAGCGGTCGAGCGTGCATCCGATCGACGCCTCGTTAGCTCCAAGGTGCCTCCTGATGAGGCCCAACTGGCAGCCTTGATGGTGAGTTGAGCTTTCAGCTGACATGCATGGATCTCTAAAATGCAGATAGGCACTACTTTTGTCTGCTGATCTCTGAAGCTTTTGCCTACTTTTTGTCTGCTGATCTCTGAAGCTTTTGGCTTGATGGTAGCTTGATTAAAAGACCAATATAACTAATTTTGTGTGCAGAGCTGCCTGTTTAATGCCATGATATTTAGCTAAGGCAGCTCCACCTGATCAATGTGCCTTTGGTCGTGGCTCGTGACATACTGACATGACATGGATGTGTGGTACATATATGGCTATATGTTGCTGCTATTCATTTTCTATCTTGTTATCTAATTATATGCTTACATGCCATCACGGAGCAGAAAAAATAGCTTCTTTCGGTCACAGCTCATGTGGCTTGCAAGCTACTTCGAGCCAGCTTGAGCCAGGAAACAAACCAAGCTCATTTCCTGAATGAGCTGAGCCGCAGCTCCGGGCAAGCTCGACCGAGCCTTGCTCGGACCAGCTCGGCTCGGCTCGTGTCTAGCCTAATTGCTGCCTTCGCTCATATGCCATGTTTAGAATACGCAAATTACATACATACAGGAGTAGAAAGTTTTTTTTTAAAAAAAAGCAGAGTGATAAAGAAGCTAAGGTGGCCCCCTTCTTTGAATCTTTTGGCTTCTTCAAAAGTCGAAACAAACGAAATTGTTTTTTGAAGTGGATTATCTAAATAGCTTTTTAACTTAAACTATATACGCAATCCGCGTCAGCGACTTTGCCGTCTAAAAACATAGATAAAAAAATATAAGTCGCATTCAAAAACATAAATCTTAGCCCAAAAGATCAGGACATCAGGTCTAAGATATGGCAGGAATTAGTGAATTACCTCATTTGGCGTGACAAGATAGAAAGTTGCCTCCCCTGTTTGCCCCAACCATACGAATGAATGTAACAATCATAGCAACAATGATAGTAGCAAGTAAAGCCACACTAAGCATTGGCTTATAGTTTGTAGCTGCAGTTTATAGCTTTTGAGCTATCTATAAGAGAGGATACGAAGTAACAGAAACTCATGTACGGTTTTAGTCGATATAAACGAAGTCGCTATAGTATATACTATAACCAATTTATAGACCTTGTCTTGAAAAAATATTCTATCTAAAAACTAGTTACTATAAATAAAAATAAAAAATAATTTTTAAAAACCGAAAAGAAGAGGCCCGCTACTCCTACCAGTAATACGTGCCGCTGCACATAATAATTCAGCTAGCTTTAGCTGGCGGCAGGCACAGCAGCCGCACAGGGGGCCGCACTGGAAACCCGCACAGTGATGCCCCGAGCACTATGTACAATAAGTAACTAAAAGTCCAAAAGCAAGCGGGACAGGACAAGATGCAGTACAGTCTGCAGCACTCCTAAAGCGACGGGTATTCACCCGCTCGCAGCACAGCAGCACCAACTGGTCACATGCAACAGTGGATGTGAGAGCGAGACGTGTGTACGCTGAGTAGATTTTTTTTTTGTCTTCGTGAGCGGCGCGCGCAGAGCACAAACACGGCACAGCGCTGCGCCGGCCAACGAGCGAGCAACAAGTCGCACCGGGGACGGAAGGCGAGGGAATTGTTACGGCCGAGACGTTTGATACGACAGACCATCGGAAGCTCCGAGTGCTCCTGGTCACCACTCTCGTGGTCTCACCTAGTGCTTTCTATCCATCGAACTCTTGGCTCTCCCCCACCACGTCAACTCCTCCCTCCCTTTCGATCCTCCACTCGCCCGTAAAATGCTCCGCCCCTCCCTCGCTACTGCCCGCGTACGGCTGTTCCGTTTGGCAGGATCTACGCAGATCGAAGGGTTGCGAGGGTGTCAGATGTGTGCTGGAGCGAGCGACGGACGATGGATAGAGGACCGGAAATGACGAGCCACCGGGTTGGCGTTGGCCTGCTAGATTGCTTTGTTCTATCTTCCAACTTGCTTATGCTATAGTTAAATGTAATATCCTTATTTTCCTTTCCTTTTCTTTTTATGGCCTGACAAAGGAGTTCCTCGCTGAGATTACTTAATTGGAGAAGCAAAGAAAAGAACTTGAAGATCAATTGAAAAAGGTACCTTTTCCCCTGATGTATGATTCATATATGTACTGAGATATCCTTTTGCTATGTTAAACGGTTTTCATTCCTTTATAATTTTCACGCTCCCAAATGACTTTCATTTAGAAATACTAAATCCACAACTTTGTGCTGCTACAATGTATACAAACAGAACATTGTCAATGTCATCTTGTAAAAGTACTCAGATTTGATTCTATAAAATGTTTCTGTTTAGAAAATCAGTCAAATTATCAGTCGGAGGAATCAATAGTTACATTGTCGTGACTGTTGGGACTTGGGAGTTAAGGCACTGTTCATTTGCGTGTAGGGAAAATTCTGAAATTTTATTAGAGGTAGCAATGAGAAAATATAGTGAGTTAAAATGCACATGATTGTTTTGCTGATATTGATATTTATTGTATGGTTCAGAATCCTTATACTTATGTATCATTTTTTTTGGATTTCGTTACCATGCACGGACAATATACAAGTACTAATAAATTATAACTACGAGTCATAAGTCGTAACAAACAAACAGCCCTAAAGTAGAAGATGACTTTGACATGAGCACGGTACCAGCACCACATTTTGCGGTAGGGCAATCACGGGACCAGTGACCAGCCTTACCACACTTGAAACACGCATTGGGCGAGCTTGATGAAGTTTGATATTGTGACGAAGCTTGCAGTGGAGCAGATATCCTAAGCTGTTGATCGTCACACAATTTGAAAAGGCCACACAAGAGCTACCTCCCTGGGTGATCTTGGGTTTGTTTGGTTGGTGCCCTAGGTTTCATGCCTGATAAAATTTCATGCCTGATAAAAACTGGTGCCTAGAAGTAGTCCGGTATTCTAACCATTTTTTGCCTGGTCAAGCAAGTGTGGAGATAGATTGTTTGGTTGGTTACCTGTGTCAGGACTAATGGATAGACAAAAATGGACGCCTGAGCCTGACGCCACTGCCTGGGCATGGGAGCTGACCAGGAGCGAACCAAACAGACCAACGGCTGCTTCCAAGGACACTCCCGACCAGGCAAGCTTTGCCCAGGGTCCAAACCAAACAGACCTGCCGATAGCAGACCAGGAAAGAGACATAAGATGCCCAGGGTACAGAAAATGAATACAACAATAAAGAAAAGGGTGAAAAAGAAGAAGGAATATCGATCACGGCTAATTAAAATACATAACAGGTGATCGTATCCTAGCATCAGTTGCTATCCAGAAAGATGCAGATAGAAATAAGTGCTCCACTACAACAGAAGGATCTGCTACATGTGGGAACTAGAACTACCTCTTTTATCTCTTTTAAGCAAAGCAAGCAGACTTTGGTCTGCACAACAGATCAGTTCGAGAATGCTGAGAAAACATGCCAGAGAATCGTGACAATAAAATAAGCAGCTTCAAATGCGACATGAGTACGCTGTTGTTGTTCGCAATATTACTACGTACGTGATTCCGGCGCAAACAATAAAGAATAAGGATAATTACTTCACTACCAATTGCATGGCAGTCAGTGGAAAGAATATTGCAGGCAAAAAAAAAAAAAACGAAACGAAACGAAACGAAGCATGTAGCCGTGCACATCAGGATCGATATGGAGCCAATTTAAACAGGTAAGGAAACCACTTCACCATCACTGAGAGTAATCGAGTTAATCAGATCTAGATTCAAGCTCAACCCAAAACTAAACTAGTTGCTCGGCCATGAGAGCAAAAGGTGAAAGCACATGAGGTGATACTATAAAAACTTAGATCTGTATTGTTGCCAATTAAATCCTAACTCATAGATACACCCTGCAAGTGTGACTATCGTAGTGTCAACATCTTCTGTCAGAATAACATAGACGATGCAGATAATATGATAGCCATGATCGCAAGATAAACAGTTAAAAATGCCCTAGTTACTATCCAAATCACATACAGCAACTTCCATCCATAGGAATTGACATGATGATATCTTGCTTAAACAATGACATGATTACTAATATTTAGCAGAAAAGACACCTGCGGATGTTCAGCGTAATTTGATGTGCAAAAAATCAACACAATGCATCAGATAAAAAGCAAGAAAGTTTAATTTCCAGAGCAACATGCCAGCACAATGTGATTACAGTAAAATATCCTGCACTAAAGCATGGAACTAAGAAGGAGAGTAACTTTGGGGCGGGGTTGCGGGGTAAATTTTTTTAAAAAAATCACATGAATGAACCTGGTTAGCCGGGCAGCGATAAAACTGCTTCCCAACATTCTTTCCCGTCATCGTGGTGAGAATTAAGCAAGTTCCAGCATCACAGGGGCAAAACATATCCGCCGGCAATGTATCTGACTGAAAAACCGTGTTGCTACGAGCAATGTAAGGAACAACAAGCGCCAAAGAATCGTAGCACCGAAACACTATTACACTGGGAAACACCAACCATTAATCAATACACCAAGCACCTTGGCAAATTAAACAACTCAGGAAATGCATCATAGTACCCAGATCAGGTTTCTGTTTCTTATTAGATGGGAGCGAGGGCTGCTGCACACCTCCATTATCGAATGAAAACGCATCATAGATTCGTAGTACACAGTGGTGTACCCGGAAGTCGATGACAGGAGGAACAGACATTAATTACCATGAGCTAAACTGAAATACAGCTCACAGTTGCATCGGAATTGAACTAAAATAAAAACATCAGATGCAGTAAATGCCATTGTACTCAATTTTGCAACAAACAAAATATAGAATAAACACGGATGTGCCTGTACAAATGTACAATACATCTATCGCCAAATATTATATGGTCTTTACTCTAAATTAAGATTCATTATCATTTGCTAAATTGCATGCACACTAAGTTATTGTCCATTGGCGTTAAGGGATTAACATGCCACACTGAGATATTGGCCAGTGCGGCGGCTCCGTGCTTGGGTCCGCCATTGATATACATGCGCAACATAGTGCACGGAATCAAGGATCATTGTTAATCTGGAGTTCTGGACTAACTCGAGTACCTCTAAGTCCCTACCAATCCACATGTCAGACCAAATGACATATGTCCCGTTTATTTTAACTTAAACTTCTGACTTATTTTTTACTATTTCTAAATTTCGTCTTTTTCTAACCTTTTGATTTTTTTAGCTTTTTTACCGGTTCTTTTTTCTGTATTTATTTGCATTGTCCGTAATGGGCTAACCTGTTTTTTCGATTTTTAATTTCTTTAAATTTAGTTACGCCAAATAAATTACCATCAGCTACAGTGTAATTTCAGTCAACTACAGTGCAATTTCAGCTATTAATCAGCTTATTGCACCATAATAGCATTGCAAGCAACAGCTCTCGAAATACACGCCACAGGATAATACAACATGATGCCATCTGTAACAACCAGGGCGGGGGCGGAGCTAGAGAAAAATGAGGGGGGGTGCGGCTAAAGGCTACTGGGCTGCAGGCTTCTAGTCTTGGTAGCTACTGAAGGGATTTGTTTGGGACTGGGTGCGCCACTTTAGTTTTGGGGTGCAAATAAGGTGAAAATCGTGATTAATAAGCGTATTACGTTTTTCTCTCAGGTGCGGCCGCACCACCGGGACTGTGATAACCGCCCGCCAGGCCTAACAGTACACTCATCCGGATGGGGCACCTGTAGAACTTGCGGCCGGGGTTCCTGGGCGTGTTGGACGTGAAAACGAGGCAGCTCCCGGCGCCGCAGGGACACGCCTTCTCCTCCACCGCCCCGCCCGCATCTACATAACTGCCGCCGATCACACCAAAGGCCCTCCGCCGCCGCCACTTGCCGGTCCGGATTGGGGGGCAGTCTCTTACCCAGTGGCTGTGATAAGGATACAGACATATTTAACACTTTTCAGTTAAACATATTATTTGACTATAAAGAAGTATCGAGTCGTATTAAATATTATCAGATGAACTCTAATTTAATTGGGTTTTTATTTATTGTATTTAGAGATGCAGAGCTACTGTTTTATTTAATTATACTAGTTACGTACCCGTGCGTTGTAACGAAATTCATTAAATATATAAATAATCGTGCTATAGAAGAAAGTTGTTTTGATGGGTTGGAAAGTGGAGAATAGTGAGAAGTTAAGAAAATAGAGCGGTTAGAGTTGAGAAAGTGGAGAATGGGTATTTTGGGGCCACATGCCAGCGCTGTCTTTTGTGAGAATGGGTGGGAGAGGCCGCACCAACCATCAACTTCTTCTTTTATAATATTAAAGATATAGACATACATCTGATCTATATAAATCTAAAATAAAAATATACATTAAAAACTAAAAAGAATACAAGCTTCAGCAGTGCATAAGAACTATCGTCATACATGCATGCAACCGTCTGGCGCAAGCATGCAGCCATGCAACACTACCGGAAAACACCTATATGCCGAGTGTCCGGAATTTTGCCGAGTGCAATACATCGGGCACTCGGTAAACAACATCTTTGCCGAGTGTCTTAAAGGGGGCACTCGGCGAAAATAAAACACTCGCCAAACAATATCTTTGCCGAGTGCTGAGGATTAGACACTCGGCATATAGGATCTCTTTGCCGAGTGCTAACAAGAAAACACTCGGCAAAAATAAAACACTCGGCACCAACCGCCGTCCGTTAGATGTTAGCCGCCGTTAGACCTTTCCGAGTGTCTGAGTCGACACTCGACAACGATATTTTTGCCGAGTGTTTTGTTTATGACTTTCGGTAAAGAAATAAAACCTTTTCCTCCCTACCCTTCAAACTTTTCTACTCTCCACATACAAAATATGGTACTCCATGTTAAAATTTGGTATATTTTGTATTTGTTTGGTATATTTAATTTAATAATTGCATTTCAAGCAATTTTTGAATCAAGTCAAATTTGAACCGCAAGTGATTCAAATAATAGGAAAAATGAGGGAAAATGATATTCATGTTATTCACCCGGTTTGAGGCCTTACATTAAATAAAAGGAATTTCGAACATCTTGTTCAGAAACACGACCACAAACGTGTGGTAGAATGGTTTTAAATTTTAAAAAGCAAACGAAGTCCGAAAATCCCGAGATTTGTCAAGATGTCATGATATTATACGTGGAGGCTGTGGTAAAAAATTGATAAGATTTCGCATAAGTTGGCACGTACGATGTTTACAAAGTAAAGCAATTACGAAGAAGAAGCGTAGAGTTGAGACGGATCCGTAAGATTTGGAGTCAAAGTGACGGTCGAATTGTGGTTTGACTACAAAACTTTTGTACAGAGCAATAGACAACAGAGATTGTTTCATGTGAAATTTTGGTAATTTTTCGGATCCATTTGATAATTTTAATTTTTAAACGCAAGCGCAATTATAGAATTTTACTTGATATAAATTGAATTTGAGCTATAACGCATGAAATAATGGTCTAATATTCGTAGAAGCATCGAATATGCATTGTTGAGTGAATTTGACAAGGCATTTTCAAGTACATTCGAACAAATTTGTAAAACACGCTATGAAAAAAAGAGAGGAAATGAGTTTTATTAAAAAAACCTTTGCCGAGTGCATTGTGGGAGGCACTCGGCAAAGATTTGGGGTTTGCCGAGTGCCCGATCTGGGGCACTCGGCAAAAAGGAAGGGTTTGACGAGTGCCCGATCGGGGGCACTCGGCAAACAATACAGTGCCGCACCTCCATCCCGAGCATCTCTGCGCGCCTCATTTCTCTACATCGGGGCTCTCCTCTTTCTTTACTCCTCCACCGCCCCTTTCTCCATTCCTTCGCCGCCTGCCTCCCTTCTCCGACTCCTTCTCCTCCTCTCCGCCAACCGCAGGTGCCCTCTTCCTCTCCACCGTGCGCCGCTATCCGCCACCGCCCCTCTCTCTCCTTCTCTCTCTCCTCCACCGCCGCCGCCTTCCTCTTCCCTCCGTGGCCACGGCATCCCTGCTCTTCTACCACCGACCACCGCGACCTCCGCTACCTCTCCACCGATCGACATCTCCACCACGCCCCTCACCGCCGGCGTCTACACCAACACCGACGGCCTCATCAACTCCGGTTCTCCGCCGCCCTGCACCGTGACTCCTCCGTGCTTCTTCACCACCGACGCCGGCCGACACCACCTCGGCTCTCTGCTGCTTCTACTCCCCCCGGTTCACTCCAATCCCCAATTCTTCCTCTTACTTGGTTCTGTTACTCTGTTAATCTTTTGCTTAATTGTGCACTGTTAATAACTACTGTGAATTGTGTTCAGAGAGATTGTGAACTCTTTTGTATGCAATGTGCTTTGTGAATGTAATCAGTGGAGATGAAATTTTGCCCTGTTATGTTATTGTGATATCTGCTATGTGATAATTGTGCAATTGTGTTTTGTTAGTAGCTTAGTATGTTTTCAGTTGTGCTATTGTGATATGAGTTGGTAGAGATTGTAATGTTTAGCTCTGTTAGTGGTTTTCTGTGTTAGATGCCTTTGTCAGTAGTAGTTTCTGTGTTTGTCTTGTTGTCCTGTTGTTAGCGTAGTTATTGTACCATGTTATTGTAAGGAATGCTAAAGGAAATAAACATGTAACTCATACATTTGATATTTTTGCAATGAAGTATTGATGAAAAATGGCACCATATAGTTGGCCCCTTTCCTGCTTCCACCATTCTCTGATGCCATTCTCTGATTGGTCGGCCCAGTTTATTCTCTGGTGTTACCTACATACAAGGATAGGCAGCATAAATCTACCTACAATCTTTCAACTGTCCATATTTTTCACCTTGTGTTGCCAACTGTACAATTGGGCTGCTGTATGATCGTGGGTGGGATGTTACCAGGGTTCAAAATTTCGGCAAAATTTCTTTCTTTTTTATCCATTTCGGTACCCTCCGAAATAAAACCAATCTGGTCAAATAAATTTGTTTTCACTTGAATTTGGACCTGGCTACAACTGTTGGCCAAATTTTGGTAAAAAAATTCAAATGTGTTCGAATATCTCATCCGAATTTTGGAATGAAATTTCATCCCATTCGTTGCCAGGTGAAATTATTTTGAAACCAAAAAGTTCTCCCTGGATGTTACAGAATAACCTCGTGCCCGTGGAGTACACAAGATCTAAGTTTATCTTTGCCAAGAGAATGTCAGCAAACAATGGTTTCACAGAAAACCCTTCAAATCAAAGTTTTTTCGTATCCATGTGCAGTGAGAGAGCAAATGTTGAATCCTTGTTATATCAAATAAATGAAGCATATCCAATGCCTTAGGGTTAAGTCGGCGTGCTTATATTGTGGTTTAGCAATTCACTTGTTCCAGTTCTCTGATTGGTCGGCAAAGTAACGTTTCTGGGCATTCTGGGAACGTACTATGCCGAGTGTTGTTATTTTGCCGAGTGTTGTGGTAAAAACACTCGGTAAAGTTTAAAATTTTGCCGAGTGTTTTTACTGTGGCACTCGGCAAACTGCAAGGCTTTGCCGAGTGTCTTTACGACACTCGCAACGCGTTCTCTTTGCCGAGTGCCATTCCGTCCGGCACTTTCGATGGCAACGCCGCCACCGTGTTCTCGCCGTCCACTGACCTTTTTTTTGCCGAGGGTCGTTTCGGCACTCGGCAAAGACTTTGCCGAGTGCTCGATGAAAAGCTCTCGGCAAAGAGCTCTTTGCCGTCAAAAACTATGACGTGTGAGCTATGCCGTGGGTGGCACTCGGCAAAGACTTTGCCGAGTGTTTCGTGTGCTTTGCCGAGTGCCACCGGCACTCGGCAAAGCTGCTGAACCCGGTAGTGCAAGGTTGCATCAACCATCCCAACAAGGATGAATGTGTGCTGCATGCATGGCTGTTTGCACGTGCATGCATTGGAACGAAGGATGGCGAGCTGTGGACAGGACTAGGCGTCCAGCAGCCAGCAGCCCCATGCAGTGACAAGATCCAAGCCAAAGAAGGGAAGAAGCCTTAAGGCCTGCGTGCCACTGAGTTTGGCTTAAAACCGAACACGATTTGACCATGTATCTTAGTTGCTAGAGATTCCTAAACACAACGTGAGGAGAGTCCAAACTCTATTTGGGTTCTAAGACCGACTATGGGTTTGTGTCGGTCTACTGGCCAAGCCACGTCCTGTTCGGCCAATGGCGCAAGCCATGCACACATCTGTAGGGGAGGAGGAGACCTTAAGTAGCCGCCACCCTTCCCAACGGGACATATAGACCAGATATGATGAGAAATAATTGATTGAAAAGTTTATTCTTGTTCGCTTGATGGCCGATTGTAAGATCAAGTAGATCGACTTACAATCATGGAGATCGACGTGGGGGTGAATAGACGGTCTAACATTTTTTCTCTAATTAATTATTAATTTCTATTTGACTAAACCAAGCAAATAATACGGAATCTTAACTCAACAAGGTTTAACACAAATAACGTCTAAAACAATGTGGTTCACCTAAGTGCACCAATAAGATAAGTTTATGTCAAGATTAGCAATTCTAGGATGACAAGCAATTAATTTAATTCTATGAATGTAAATTGAGCACAAAAAAATAAACTATAATTGATACGGTTGCTTTTTACTGTGGTGATTGGAGACTTGCCAGTCTCTACTAGTCCACGTTGAGGTTAGCTCAAATAAATTAGACCGGCTCCACGAATTAAGCCGAAATATCTCAATCCACTGAGGTTGCTCTTCCTCTACTCCGGAGATGACGACTACCACACCACTCACAATTCGTCGAGCCTTCTCACAAGCTTCTTGAGAATATCACCACGCACGATGTCTCCAACGCCATCTAGGAGTCGGCAAACTCCACGAGTAATAAGTCAAGCCCCTCGCTTGACTCTCATCACATGCAACAAATGCACACCGCTCAAGTGGATACACAATCCACCTCTATATGCAACACAAGCAATCTAGAGTCTTCCTCCTTGCTCATAAAGTGCAACACGTGTATAATTGAGAGAATGACCTTGCACTCGCTCAAGAGAGTGAAATGGAGTGAAGAATTACACTCTCCAACTTGCCACAAGGGGGTATATATACCCCACACCTCGAAGCTAGATGTTGGGATAAAGAAACAGGATTTCTCAAAGTATCGCAGGTAAACAACTGGTACTTCCACTCCCCTTAGTAACGGTTAGAAAACTAACCATTCAGATAAATCCGATAGTTCCGACGTGCAAAGTCCGGTATTACTGACTATCGAAAGTACCGCAGCACTCGAGCGAAACTACCGATTTTCTCGAGGACGAGAGACTCCACACAGATGTCTCTATGGAAAAAATGTACCGCTACACAAGCTGGTCATTCTGCAAATCGGAAGTACCGCTCAAACAGAGCCGGTAGTACCACTCGCTTATCGGACCGCTCACACAAAGCTGATCAAAAGTACCGATCGTCGACTACATTGGTCGCTGACCACGTTGGATGGTTCGACCACTCAGATCTCCAATCACATTGTCTAGTTCGACCACACAGGTCTCCAACTACACTGGTCTCTAATCACACTGGTCTTTGGCCATGTTGTTCGGATCAACCCCATAGGTCTCTGACTACGCTGGTATTCAACCATATTGGCTTCGACCACTCAGGTCCTGACCACATCGACCATGTCGATTTTCGACCATGTCAACCTTCGATCACACATATTTCTGACCACTACGTCGATCTTCGACCATGTTGTTTTAATCACGTCAGTTCGACATGTCGATTTCAACCACATAGGTCTCGACCACATCGGTTCGACCATGCTGGTTTTGCTCACACAGATCTCGACCACATCAGTTTCGACCATGCTGGTTTCGACCATGCTAGTTTCGATCACACAGATCTTGACCACATCAGTTCTGACCACACTGGTTTTGATCACACATATCTCGACCATGTCAGTTCCGACCATGTTAGTTTTGACCACTTCGATCTTCGACCACGTCGATATTCGACCACACAGGTCATCGACCATGTCGATCTTCCACCTCGTTGGTTCGACTACGTCCGCTCGAGCATATTGGTTCTCGACCAGATAGATCTTCAACCACATTGGTTCGACCACAATGGTTCTCGACCACACAGATTTTCTGACCACCAATAGACGCGGTAGCTTCATGATTATAACGTCGATAGTTCTGACTAGTGGTAGTACCGTGGACCACACTGCGGTAGTTCTGATTGTCCTAACAATTACAGACACTTAAACAGATTTTGTAAAACACATTTGCAAACTTTAGCATCATGCATACAAGGGTCAAACATAATTTCCAACAGGTTGCAAAACACATGCATCAACGCATGATGCATCCACCGCTTCACTTGATGATCTTCGAGACATAAAGTCATCTCAAGTCTTCCGTATTTGTGAAACATAACCTATTCATCCAACTCATAGAAAATGTTAGTCCACAAAATATTTATCATTTATTACCAAACTTCATCATTAACTCATAATGGAGGGATTAGATTCTACAATTTTTCTTGTTTGGTAATTCATGACAATCTCAATAAATAATGAGAGAAAAATTTATTTGCGAGTATACATCATGTACACAACACCTGTATACTCTAAGATACGTTTTTAAAGAAAAGCTTACTTATTTTGTTGTCATTAATCATCCAATCATTAACACATAATAGAAAAACTAGATGATAACTCGATTATGAGTATACATGAAATACACAAGCTGTATATAGTTATGTGATATGTTTCAAAGTAAATATCCTTAATATGTGGAAATGAAACATGGATCAATACTAATAAAACCATAAAACATAAAATGAACTTTCCTTAAATGTGTGCATACAAAAATGTATTGTGAAAGTATATGCACATATTCAAGTTTGACTTATTTGGTGAAGTTCATTCTATATTTCGGATCTGGGGAATGTAATAAGATAAGAATGTGATTTTAAATGCATACATCTTATGTTTTTCACATTTTCATCCAAATGATACTAAGCAATATCATAATTAATAAACATATTAGTCTCATAATTGTATTTGTCATTATCACTAAAACTAACTTAATGGAGTTTAAACTTACACCGATCCATCATAGGGAGATTTGGGAGAGTTTTACTAATTAAGATCGTTTAACCTTTTCGCTGGGAGTTGGGAGTGCGATAGGGCTTCGCTTGGTGGTCGTGAAGTCCGGCGCGTGTGTTCTTACGAATTAAAGAGTGTTCGTTCTTATGTTCGCAATGGAAAATCACTACGATTTAAGAAAGGGCACGTAAGTATCTTGATCCTACGTCGAGAAGATCGGACGACCCCGTATCAGGCTGGAGTCCTTGCACATGAAGCACGCACCCCTCGTGACCTAGGTGTCACCGCTACCGCCAGTAGGGGTGATGGCTGGAGTTTTGTAGCCGTCGGGCCACTTGTGGGCATGGGTTAGGGTTTCCTGCTGTTGCTTCCAAGTGGAGCTGTGGCTAACCTTGAGGGCAGCTGGGTAGGACCCATTAGATGCAGCGGGGGTCGGTGAGGGGGATCTCAAGGAGGAGATAGAGAGGCGGCAGCGCTTGGAGGATGCGAGTGCGGCGGCCTTGGCTGCCTCGACTATGAGGAGGAAGGTCTCATCGTCGTCGGCGTTGGGCAAAGGACATGGTCGGGGCGTGCGGTTGGGGAAGGGGAGGAGGCGGTGTGGTTTGAATTTTTGGGGAAGGTTTGGGGCGGTGCAGGAGCTTTTGGTTTTTTGCCAGGGAAGATGAAGCGAAATGGTGTGACGAGGGGATCGAATATTTTTTATTATTATTTTTCATGCGTGGTGCCATGGTGAGTTGCACTCGAAGTGGTTTGTATAGCTAGGCCATATTTTGGATGGTTCGGTCTGTGGGCCATGGCCATTCTATATCATTTGTAGATTCTTCTGATATGTTCAAATTTTGTTTGCAGCCCTCAGGGCCCAATCCCGATGGCCGTGCGCCATGGCGCGGCTCTGCCTGGGGCTTCACTCCCTGACCACCGCGAGGAGTGACGACAGGTACTAGATGGCTTGCTTCCGGCCAAAGGTGGAGGAGGAGCCAGTGTGCGGTAGAGGAGAGAACGTGTGGAGCGCCTAGACCGAGGCAAAGGTAGCCTATGGCGGGGGATTCCTCGTGCACCTCGTTGTCATGGTCAATGGCCTCGTCGGGAGGTGGATCCGAGGCCTCGCCACTGCCTGCCATGGGAGGTAGTTATTGCTTTATTGCAATATTTTTATTTTATGTATGCATCAATCATCAATAATCAGTGCAATATCAAAAATTTTAGTGAAATATTTTGTTGTATATGACGATAAATATTACATCCGAGCGTCTGACAAAATGCTTCTACCAAATGTACCGATGTTAGCAATGATAAATACTCATAAGGTTACAGGAGTTACGTATACGGGAGAGGGAGGAATCGAGACGTGGTTCCTCGTTCGGCTTGAATCGAACTCCAGGCCCACATTTGCACACCTACGCTACATGCTTCTCAAACCCAACCTCAAAAACCAAAAAGAAAAAAAGAAAAGGAAAGGAGGGCGAACGAAACCCTCCTCCGCCAACCCGATCTCTCTCTGCCGTTCTCAAGTCCCTGCTCCCCTCCCCACCTCCCCGTCGGCTGGCCCCAAAACCCTCGCGCGGTCGCGCCGGCCACCGAACCGCCCCCATCCCCCGCATCGCCGCCGCCGCCGCGCCATGCCCTTCGGCATCTGATTCATGTCTCACCCCCACGCCACCGCCCCCAAGCGGCCCTCTACATCCTCCTCCTCCCCCACCTCCCCCGCGCCGCCGCACATGAAGAAGGCCAAGCTCCCTGCTGCCTCCTCCTCCGCCGGGCTCACCGAGAGGAACGGGCTCCACCTTGACCCCGCGGTCGCCGCCCGTAGCGGTGGCCGTACCAACGGCGAGGAGGACGCGGAGATGGTGCTCGCCGACCAGGACGAGCTCCCCGCTCCCAGCGCATCGGCCCCCGCGGGAGTCGCCGCCAACCTCTTCCGCAAGAAGGCCACGCTCCCACAGCCCTCCGCCGCCGCCGCCGCCGCCCGCAAGCCCCTCCGCATCAAAATAGGTGCCTCTTTTCCTCTCTCTCTCTCTCTCTCTCTCTGACTCTCTGGAATTGCTCGCTGTGCGTGTGACTAGTCATCACCGAGGGGCTTGTAGTAGCAATTGAGGGGTATTCTATTGTTTCTGTTATTGTTACTAGTTCACTTGCTGGCTTACTTTGCACGCGAAGTTAAGTAAAATTCTGATAGTATCAAGGGATTGCAGCAGCGACTGTCAGTTGTTTTTGCCAACTAATCTCCCAGTTCTGTTTTCCCCTAATTGGCGTGCCTAGGTAAATTGTTGCTTGTAACAAGGAAATTAGCTAGATCTATGCACTGTTTTTTGGGGAAAAAAAGAGTGATTGCTAGGAGAATATAAGGTTTTATGCGCTAGTACTATGCTTTTAGTTGCTCTGTACATGTTCGTGTATGTACAATTCCTTCTAATAGTTTGTTTATATGGGCTTGCTTTGCTGGGTGTGAACTGTAAATGTATGCTAAGGATATTCTTTAGTAAATGTGGCACTTTTGTTGTTCTTGACGCATTTGAAGAGTGAGCTTGGGTATTATTGTATGCTTCTCGTATATTTCTGCTCTTTGATTGGTCGTACCACACTATGTGAGCTGGATTCTAGCTAGATTGCCCGCAACTCAACACTAAAAGGCTGTGTTGTGTGTGACTGTCAGCATTATTAGAAGATACGCTATGCTTGGCATCTCCAATATTTTCAAACGAGATATCTTTTTTAAACTATTGTGGGAAAACTAAAAGCTCGCCTCTGCACCATGGATGTTCTAGTGTTTCTTCAGCCTCAACATTTATCCATTTTCCATATCATATATAATATCTGCAACAATCACTACTCACTACCAAAATCATAATTAACCTGTATAAGCGGATTCAGAAGTTCATTAGATGTTCTTTCTAAGATACGAGGCTCTTGGGCTCCTTTTGGGATGTTCTTTTTGCAACCGTAGTTCGTATAAACGCCATCAATTTAGTTCCATCTGGATTAGATTTTTTGTTGCAACCCTTTTCTGTTTTGTTTATTATCATCCCATCTGTTTTTCATGTATTAGGTCAGCCAAAATTGCCATCGAACTTTGAGGAGGATACGTGGGCAATTTTGAAGGATGCAATTACAGCTATATTTCTCAAGCAGAAGCTTTCCTGCGATGTTGAGAAACTTTATCAGGTTATTTTCTGTTGCTTGCATCATAAGGTTTGGTGTTCCCACATTAGTTATTAAGACGTTGGTACTTTTTTTCTTCACTGTAGGCTGCTGGTGATCTTTGTCTACATAAGCTAGGGGCAAAGCTATACGAACGCATCAAGAAAGAATGTGAAATACACATATCAGCAAAAATATCAGCATTAGTGGGTCAAAGTCCAGATTTGGTTGTGTTTTTGTCTCTGGTGCAAAAAACATGGCAAGATTTTTGTGACCAGATGTTGATTATTCGTGGTATTGCTTTACTTCTTGATGTAAAATATGTCAAGAATGTTGCAAATATTTGTTCAGTATGGGATATGGGGTTGCAGCTGTTCCGCAAGCATATATCACTGTCTCCAGAAATTGAACACAAAACTGTTACCGCTCTTCTAAGGTTGATTGAGAGCGAGAGGTATGCCTGCTCTTCAGTAATTCCTTTTTGTGTGTGTGTGTGTGGGGGAAGTAATATGCACAGTATGTTTGATTGGATCTGTCCATTTTACCTTAAGAACATCTTAAACCAACACTGATCAAATTGACAATAGAAAGTTTCATATTCCATATAGTATTACAGTAGAATAATGTTCATGATCCTATGTTCGATTGTTTAATCCTTTTACACTCCTTTTGAAGTTTCAATCCTGTGGCCAATCTGGATCATGTTAATCCTGTTGGATTGTACAATCCTATGATCGGTATCATGATTTTGACTACTATCATTGCAAGTGAAAAACACAAATACTTCATTTTTTATTTTTTCCCCCACACCCCATCCTAATGTCTTCTGAACTCTGTATTCTTTCGAATGTTGCAATACTTGATGGGATATGTTGCTCAATTTCAGCACCCTTCATATTAACAAATGTGTGGACTATTTGCTTAGAGCTATTTGTTTGTATCCGAATTCATACAAATATATGTTTGGGTGGAGGTTCAAAATTGTTACTGAATGTGTTATGCCTTTCTCTGCATACTAATGTGGAAATTTGTAGCCCATTTTTCATATTCTGATTCAATGGATTTTTTGGAGATCCTTTTTTACTACAGTATAGTATCTGCTGAGTTGAATGCGCAATTAAAAAAATGTACTTTATCCATTCAGACTTAAAAAATGTAATGTATTGAATATTATGTACCAAAGAGTAATTAGTAAAAAAGTTCATTTCACTTGAGAAAATTGTGGTTATTGCATCTGTTATATGCGTAAAGGGCTGTAATTATCTTGTGTGATATTGTAGTTTGTAGTCATAATTTTTGTATCGGATCCATTTTATGTACTTGGAATTGTGAACTTAAAAGGGTCAGTGTCATCTAAATATTCATAGTTCTGATAACCAGAAAATTATTCAATGATCCTTGTTTCCTGATCAGGTTTGGTGAAGCAATAGATAGGACATTACTTAGTCATCTTCTGAAGATGTTTACTTCTCTCGGAATGTATTCTGAGAGTTTTGAAAAGTCCTTTCTTGAATGCACCTCTGAATTTTATGCTACTGAAGGTGTCAAATATTTGCAACAGTGTGATATTCCAGACTATCTGAAGCATGTGGAGGTATGATAGATTTCTTTTATTCTTCATGTACTTTGCTCATATAGAACTATCAAAGTTAGGTATAGCATGCAACTGATGGTACTGCACATGAAATATGCAGTCAAGGTTGCAAGAAGAACATGAAAGGTGTATTCTGTATTTGGAAGCTAACACAAGGAGGCCACTTATAGCAACTACAGAAAAACAGTTGCTACAGCGACACACATCCGCAATTCTTGAGAAGGTGAATGTCTGCTCTTACAATTGCAAGACCTGTTATGTGCCTGAGTAAGCATGATAGTGTATTGTCCTTGTTGGCCATGAGATCAATAAATCAATAATGATGTTTACTTTATCAAAATATTGTATTTGTTGGGCAACTAATTTAGTTTAGGTGCTGCTCCACTCATGGGCTTCTTTTTTTGTGTGTGGGTGTGTATGTTTGGTGTCTCGTTCAGGGATTCACAGTGCTTATGGAAGCAAATCGTGTAAAGGACCTCTCGAGGATGTACACCCTTTTCCAGAGGGTTCATGCCATTGAGTTGCTAAAGCAAGCACTTAGCTCATATATCCGGGGCACAGGTCAGGGCATTATCATGGATGAAGAAAATGACAAAGAATTGGTTCCCTTTCTTTTGGAATTTAAAGCATCTCTTGATAAAATATTGGAAGAAAGTTTTGCCAAAAATGAGGCATTCTCCAATACCATAAAAGAGTCATTCGAGCATCTTATCAATCTACGCCAGGTGGGCCATATTTTATCATTCTGGTTTACTATATTTTTTATCAGTACTAAGAGGATATGTTCTTGTACATGTAGTTTGATGTAATAGTTTCCATAGAAGTCCTTCGGTGCTTGTTGCCTTTCTCTAATTTGTTTGTGTTAAATATTTGTTACTCCCTTTTGTCATGTTGGGAAGCTTCTTGTCGGAGTTTTTTTTACTATAATATCTTCGTAACTATATATTTAGATTGGTCATATAAAAATTTGTGGTGAGATTCGTCATGAAAAATGTTTTGATGTTTTCATACTGTTGTTCTTTGATAACTTTTGCAAAAAAAAAATACTGACAAAAACTAATGGTTAAAGATGTTCTCAAAGACTGTAAAAGTTGGTCTAAAAAAAGGACTGTAAAGGTCAAAACACTTGAAACTTTGGCATTAATACATGTAAAAGTATCTAGATTGTTCATATGGAAAAAATGGCGTTAGATTTGCCTTAAAAAATACTTCCATGATATTATCGTTTTTAATAAGATGTTATTATAAAATTATGGCCAAGGTATTGCATTAAAACTATGAAAAGTAAAAAATAATCTACTTTTTGAGACGGCACTTTATTATGTAGGACACCCTCCAGCACTGCAAGAATTTGTTCAAAGCGATAGTTAGCACTGTGAGGTTTATTTTTGTATGCAGTGTCACAATGTTCCTGTAATTTCTTTCCTGTTATAGTTAGTATTTCCTTTCACAGCTTGCTAAACATTGCCATTGCTTGATTTTCCACATGTTGATGCTTGCTATTGGTTTAGCAAGGTGGGCTGTACACTACTTGTGCGCCATGTTTTATGTTGGTTACCTGTCATGTTCCAGTCGGTAGCAAGATCTGATAGACAGAAAGCATGATTCTTATATTTCGGATATGTTGGTGTACATTTGGGTGCTTGTGCTGTTGGACTTGAGTAAACAACTTATTTAGCCTGTATTTTCCCTTTGTGTATGTTTTCTATTGAAAGCTTGGCTCATACCCTTTTGCCTAACAACAGAATCGCCCTGCTGAATTGATTGCAAAGTTTCTTGATGAGAAACTTCGAGCTGGAAATAAAGGTACTTCAGAAGAAGAGCTGGAGGGAATACTCGATAAAGTTTTGGTTCTGTTCCGGTTTATACAAGTAAGTCACTAAGCTATTTGATACAACTATATTTTTTCTTCATCATTATCTAGTTCTTTCTAGGTTAGTTGCAGGTTAAATGTAGTACAAATGTGGAACCCTTTTTCTCAGTTATATTTCTGTACTCCGTAGTAAGCTGCCTTTGCATATCGTGACCATATTAGGAAAAACAACTTATATGGCTTTGTGGATGACCTGTTTGGGAGGTTAAAATCCTAACCCCGAAAGATGCAATAGGTTTTGGCCTTCCAAAAAAGGGTGATACTAGATTGAATTCTTAGATTGGCCTAATCCTACCTTCTAGGATAAGTGAAGCCCCTTGAAAATTACCAGTACATAATGTAAAATACAGAAGTGTTTACTGAGAATTAAAGGCAGTGAACCTAAAATGAAAAACTCACTTTATTTTGTAGTGTAAATACAAGCAATGTATTTTCATTATGTACAGGGGAAAGATGTATTTGAGGCATTCTACAAGAAGGATCTGGCTAAGAGGTTGCTGCTGGGGAAGAGTGCATCAATAGATGCTGAAAAGTCAATGATTACAAAAGTAATGATTTCTTTTCTGAGGGTTAAAATTGCTATGTTACATGTTATCCAACTTATTGTGACCTTGAGCAATGCTTTTCTGTTTGCAGCTCAAAACTGAGTGTGGAAGTCAATTTACCAACAAGCTGGAGGGAATGTTCAAGGTACCAATAGCTCTGACTATGATGATTTTTCTAGTACCCTGTCTTCTTCTAATAGTTCTTGTCTTCTATATATTTCTAGACTTGTTAACCTTTATACTTGTATCTATTGGTAGCATACAGGTTATTATATCGATTCAGTACTCTTGTAAAATGTAATGTACTCTCTGGTGCTCTCAGGACATTGGATTATCCAAAGAAATAAATGATTCTTTCAAGCAATCATCTCAGGCGAGGACAAAGCTTCCGACTGGCATTGAAATGAGTGTCCATGTGCTTACAACAGGGTAGGTAACAGTTGCCTTGTCACATTTACACATACTGTGAAGCATTTTCCGTTAATATGGCAGTTGCCTAAACCTAATACTCATACATGGGCTTCATAGTGCATAGCATGTATCTGATGTCTGAATGCAATGGATTATTGTGGTCGCTGAGCATGCTAACATGCAACTTTTGATGTTGGCCATCATATATATGCAGTACTGATAAAATATGTTGAATTGCAGCTATTGGCCGACCTATCCTCCAATGGACGTGAAACTCCCACATGAACTTAATGTCTATCAGGTTAGTAAATATTTACACCAACCTGTCTGAAAATTTTATCTAATCCTTTGGTCCTCCTGTTTGGACAGGATATATTTAAAGAGTTCTATTTGAGTAAGTACAGTGGAAGGCGTCTGATGTGGCAAAATTCTTTGGGTCACTGTGTCTTAAAAGCAGAGTTCCCAAAAGGTAAAAAGGAACTTGCAGTGTCATTATTTCAGGTGGGATTATTTTTCCACATTTTTTCAGTGGCTTATCGTAGCGGTAACTAGCTGTGACCAATAATTAGAACTTTTACTGATTTATTCCTTCTGTTAAGAGTGTGGTTTTGATGTTGTTCAATGACGCACAAAAGCTAAGCTTCCTCGACATCAAAGATTCAACTGGAATTGAGGATAAAGAATTGAGAAGAACGCTGCAATCACTTGCATGCGGTAAAGTTCGGGTTCTTCAAAAGGTGTGGCTCTTTATTTTGTCTTTGACCTATTTTTAGTATACAGCTTGTTTAGTTGTCATTTGTATTTTCAGATACCAAAAGGGCGAGATGTAGAAGATAAGGACGAGTTTGTATTTAATGAAGAATTTAGTGCTCCCCTTTATCGCATAAAGGTGCTATTAGTTCCCTTAATTTGTGTGGGTGGGGGTGGTTTATTTGAGGTATGGTGTCAGCAAGCTTTAGTGCTTTACTAAGGTGGTGTCGTGTACTTCCAGGTGAATGCAATTCAGATGAAGGAGACCGTAGAAGAAAACACGAGCACCACTGAGAGAGTATTCCAGGATCGTCAGTATCAGGTACCTTAACTACCTAAACTTGCGAACAGAAACATCTGATGGTTTAACTGTATAGAATGGGCGGTAAAATTTTCCTGTCTAAACTTGCGAACAGAAACATCTGATGGTTTAACTGTATAGAATGGTCTGTGAAATTTGCGGTACATATGCAGTCAATTATCCTTTGGGGACTTGTAGTTACATTGTTAGCTTTACTAATATGTTGTGCATGCCTTTTTTGCATTTAAACATACATCATTGCTACCTCGTAACCCCCCAACACACACACACCCCTAAGATGTTATCTTTTTGGTTGAACTTTACCTTTCCTATCAATTTCATTATGTAGAAATTCATGTACCAAACTTGTCTCCGATGAATTGGGACCAAGGTTCCAAAAACCGGAACCGAAAGAAATCCTGGCCGTCTGCCGGTTACCGGAAAAACCGGTCACAATTTGAAAATCAAAACTTGAATTTTGAGATGTTTTGAAACCGGTAACCGAAAAAACCGGCCAAAATTCGAAAATAAAAAATTGATACCAGCCGGGTTTTTTCGGTTACCGGTAAAAACGGTAACCGGCCGGTAACCGCCGGGATTGAACCCTGATTGGGACCATGGAGAGTAATGTGAATGTTCTTTTGGTTATATGCAGGTTGACGCCGCCATAGTTCGAATAATGAAGACAAGGAAAACCCTCAGCCACACCCTTCTAATAACTGAGCTTTTTCAGCAGGTGAGACACATAATTATTGACTTGATTGCCTATATTATCTCCCTCGCACCACAATCCTACCTTATTACCTCGTTGGCTTCCCTCCTTTCAGCTCAAGTTCCCGATTAAGCCAGCGGATATGAAGAAAAGGATAGAGAGCTTAATCGATAGGGAGTATCTGGAGAGAGACAGAAGTAACCCCCAGATCTACAACTACCTGGCTTGACAGCGCTTGGCATACCATGAAAATGATCATCTTCATTTTATTGTCAGAAAGACACTGTAAATTAATTGAGTATTGCTGTTCTTTGTTCTTTCTTTTTTTCTCTGGGAGTTGTAGCAGTTGAAACATTTCTGTATACGAAGATTGGATTTTGGATATAAAAGCTGCGCGTCATGCATGCATCCTTGTAAATGCACCCCCTGACGATTGACGAAGAACAACCATCGCTAATATTCAACCCGTCTTGTGTTCTATGATTTGTGTCTGCCCACATTTCAGTCATGTTCAAATCGTTATTTCAGTAAACTTTTAGAACTAATAAATATGTACAACAATTAGATTTGTCACATAGAAATGATGGCGCTGTTCTTTTTGGCTTCTAAAAGCTGTTTTTCGGTTTTTTTACAGTAACTAGCTTTTAAACGGGGTATCTTTTTAAGATATGGTTTACTAGTTAATTGTAGTACATATTATACCAACTTCATTTATATCGGCAAAATTACACGTGAGTTTCTGTTACTCTGTGATCTCTCGTACGAACAGCCTAAAAGTCATAAGCCGCAGCTAAAAGTTACAAGTCAGCCAAAAAGAATAGATTCGATATTGATAGATTTCATCAAATGAACTTCTGTATCATTAAATTTTTTTACTAACATACAATTAGAAAAACATAATGGTTATCGTTAAGTCAAATAGAACGGATATGAAAAAAAGGGACGAAAAAGTCAAAGAGAACGAGACAATGCAATCCAAACCTCTCAAGGCCCAAATGCTGATAATTCCGTATATACTTGGCAGTAAGAACTTAAGCAGCCACAGTATAAATATTCTGGCCTTAATACGAAGCCCATTACAGGTCTGTTTGGTAACAGCTATTATTTATGATTTTTGGTTACAATTTTTAAATTTTGACTGTTTACAGTACAGATTATAAAGAGATACTCACTTACAATTTTAGATAATACAGATATTAAACTTTTAACGTATACATCATTTAATTTATAAATCTTATTTTAAAAAATATTTTATTTAAAAGTTAGCTACTATACTAAAAACTAGAGGTGCAAACGGATCGGATTCGGACGGATATTGCTGTTACCATATCCTAACCCATATTTTTTCTTCGGATTCGGTACCAATCAGATTCGGTACCAATCGGATTCGGTGCCAGATCGGTCGGGATTAACCCGAGCCGTTTGCGCCCCTACTTGTTTGTAAGGAAGCATGCAGTACAACAAATGGAGTAGGAGGACGTACTGTCAAGAACTTGATGTTACTACTTAATAGCTGATGTGGAAGATTTTATTTTACCATTGTAAAAGAAAATGAAACGTCAAATAGTAGCACTAACCTGAAATCAAACTTGAAGACGTATCGGATTCGGGACGGATATTGTTGTTACTATATCTTAACCTATATTTTTTATTCGGATTCGGTAACAATCGAATTCGGTACCAATCAAATTCGATGCCGAATCGATCGGAATTAACCCGACCCGTTTGCACCCCTACTAAAAAAACTCCAACACCGCCCCGCGAATCCCACTCCAGCCAATTGCCCGATACGGCCAGTCGTCGTCTTCTCCCCTGCCTCGCGCCCTCCTAGATCATATCACCACCACGGCACCACCACCGTCACCGCCTCGCCGTCGCCGGAGACCTCTCCGCCACCCCCGATCCCGGCGGAGGTGGCCACCCTCCTGGAAGCCCCACCTCTCGCTCCCGCTCTCAAATCATCCCGCAATTCGCCTCGCCCGCTGCTCGGACCGGCGCCGCTCGATCCGCTAGGGTTTTGGCGCGATGGATCCGCTTCGGAGCTACCTGGGGCGGCTTCTCCTCGAGGATATCACCCCGGTGGTGATGGTGCTGACCACCCCGCTCGTTGAGGCCGCGTGCCGCAAAAGCGGCCTCAGCTTCGTCGACATGCTCTCCCCGTTCTCCCTCTTCAAAAAAATCGACGGTGATACGCCTCCCCATGCTTGGATTCAGCTTACTATGTGTGGTATTTTGTGGCATTTCGTTAGATTCGGTTCTGTGACCTCATGGAGAATCCTCCGTCTTTGTGTGCGTGTTCGAGCAGTGCCCGTGCGGACGGCGAGTGACCAGCCGTACAGGCACCAGATGTTTAAGATTCGGATGGTTTATGCGTCGGACGTACGGAAGCAGGACTACGAGGTTATTCTCGAGCCTTCTGGAAGCTTCTGGGATGTGTTGCGGACTTATAGAATATAGATGTTATCCTAGAAGCCTGTTGTCGAAACGTTTGATGATGGCCTTGTTTGTTTGGGAACAGGTGGCGGATGAGAGGATTAAGACGGTGGTTTCCAAGGCCAATGAGAATGCTCTTTCGGATTTGCTTGCAGACCCTCCACAGCTTGAAGATGTACTTAGCAGTGAGATCCCTTGCACTGCTTCTATATGAATCCACCTTTTTATCTCCTCACTAAGGAAACATATTTTCACACCTTGAAGATGTGCAGAAGCATCAGAATACAATTACACAATACTGCAGCAGCAAACAGCAGTCACTGACAGCAGACAGCAGCAGCAGAAGTTCACTGCATTGCCATTTGCATTGCCACCAGCAGACAGCAGAAGTTCACTGCATTGCCATTTTGCCATTTGCCACCCAAAATCACTGAACCAGCAGCAGCAGTTCACTGCATTGCCAAAACACTGCAGCAGCAGAACACAACACTGCAGCAGTCACTGCATTGCCAAAATCAGTACATTGCCAAAATGTTGGACTGCAGACAGTGCACCAGCAGCAGAAGTACCAATGAATATATTCAAAAGGAAAAGACAGACAAATATTAATGAACATAGTATACAGCAGCAAATGAAGGACATACCTTCTCTCTCCGCGGTTCTTTGACTCCATGTTGGCCTGCGCACGCCGCTCCATGCGCCAGACGCCGACGAGAGGCCGACGGCGAGGGGAGGTGCGGCACCGTGGCGGCGGCGCCGGATCTAGGGTTTACACTTGAGGTAGGCGATAGCCAACGGGAAGGGGTGGAGGCTGAGACGAGAAGGAGGGGAGGGGCCGGAGGACGGTGAGGGTGCGGTGCGGCAACGTGGCGGCGGCACCGGATCTAGGGTTCACACTTAGGGAAGGCGATAGCCGATGGGAAGGGCGGTGAAGGCTGAGGCGAGGAGGAGGGGCCGGCGCCGGCGGACGGCGAGGTGCCAGCGGCGGCGCCGGATCTAGGGTTGAGAGGGATCGGAGTGCGTCGGTAGAGCTGATCGGAAGGGATCGGGATCGGAGTCGTCATCGATCACCAGGTGACGTGTTGGCACCTTGCGTCTTCACTCTTCAGCGAGTTGGACGATGGGCCGAGCGAGTTAGGCGCAGACGCTGAGACGCAGTCGCGCAGATGGGCCGGCCCGAGCCACCCTCCCGACCGAGCCAAACGAGCCAGCCGAGCGGCTCGTGAGCCGCTCGGGCTCGGCTCGTTAAGCCATGCCACGAGCCGAGCCGAGCCTGTATCGAGCCGAGCCGCAAGCCATATGTCCACCCCTAACCTCCACCTGAGGTTGTAAGGCCATTCTGGACCCACTTGGTGGTACTGTTTTCCTGCTGGTTCCCAGTGTTATCCAGCTGGGTAAAAATCCTGAGCTTCAAGCTCAATACAAAATGAACTTGGCTGTAAAACTGGCCAGTGGCCAGATGCATTTGTGCATATTTTCATAGATTTTACCATTGATTAATCAAATGTTGACCTATATATCTACATCATTCTTCAGGGGCCATGCAGCCTTCTTGATTTTATTCTGATCTCAAAGGCAGTAACTGGTAATTCTTCCAAGTCAGAACAAGACCCTCAACTACTTTCTAATCATACATGTCATTGCAGGCAAGTGCTAGAACCTTTCACAGGTAACATTTTTGTTGGGCTTCTCATGGTCTTGAGCATATGCTGGGTCTCATCTGCTGTTTTCGCAGTGCTCTCAGCCAGAATCCTATATGGTGGCTTATGGAAGGACCTCGAACAATTACTCATGATTTCTCGAAGTCTTACTGTGAAGCTAACATCCAGTTGGCGATTCACAATTCTGCAGAACATAACATTTCAGTAAGATTGGTTACTTTTGATGGTATGCCAGAGAAAAACCAAACTGTCCATTCACATGATTCTGCCAGTGGTCAGGGTGGATGGTACGATGTATCACTGGAAAATGACATAAAGACCATCTCTAGTGCCAAGGGGACACATTCTCAGAAACAATCATCAGAAAGCATTTCACCATTTGTTTGGTGTTCATTGAGTTCCGCTCAAGTTGATCTGAAACCTGACAGTTCTGCTAAAGTTCCGCTAAAAGTGTGCATATTTACACCTGGAACATACAACTTTTCAAATTATGAGCTGCATTGGAAAGTGCATCCATCCGAGGGAGGACAGGTGGATGAAAATGGGAGATCTGGTGTTGGCCAAGGGCATCCTTTCTATGTTACTGTTCTTCAAGGTGCCCAATGAATTACTAGGATGGGGAAAAAACAACATTGTTATGAAACTCAGCCCAGAAGAACTTCCATGTAGTTCAGCGCAGAAGCTTGTCCAGCCGCCAGTGGCGGCTGAGTGAAGATGTACAATCCCACTAATCCAAACCAGTGGTGGCCAAATGAAGACGTACACTGTAAGTCCCCCAATTGAATATAGAATAAGCATATACGTGGATCTGCTTATGATAGGTCAGCTTCAATACTGAGACATTTACACAAGTCCTTCTCGAGGAATTCAGGTGAGATATATACCACCGTTGTTCGTGAAATTTTGGTGCGAGGAAGGACACAGACAACAGGGCTTTGTTTGTCAATTTGTTGCTGTAGCTTGTAGGTTCTTGTACTATTCTTGTAAATCCTTTTTAATCTTATCACAGTGAGAACTCTCAGATGCAGTATGTAGTGATAGATGAGATAATGTTCTCTCTCTTTTTGCGAGGAAATTAGATAATCTTATTGAAACTGCTGTTCTACGGACGACAGTTTTTGCCTGGCTAATTGTGATGCCATATCATATTGTGGTTTTTTATTTTCCTCTTTTTTATATTAGTGAATTGAATTACTGTATGCACAGATAATCTTGTGTGTAGCCCATATTTGAAAAATCGCCTAAGTAGCGACATGTTCTATGCTGACATCGAAAAATGGAGAATAAAAACTCCATGCTTTATCTATGTGCCAGAACAGTAACATTTGGATAAAATCGTCATAAATCATCTATCAAGCTGAGCTCCACTTCTTGCCATACCAGACTTATGAAGTCTGTTAAACGAACTAACTCCAAAAGAAACATCTGTTAAACGTACTGGGGGCCGTTTCGCTCATGGTGTAAAATCATCTGTTGAGCTCGAAACTAAACAATTATATGCTCTAGCATATTTGGTGCATAGTCATTCCGATAGTATCTCACCTACCAAAGTTCAGAGTTCGTAACTGCACCTTTTGACAACCAAGGCATATTCTTGTTTCTTTCTATCGAATTGACAGTACTACGTCATGAAGGCCAGCTCTGCTGTTGAAGAAACTTGACGGCAACCAAATACCTCTTTCTACTAGCATCCTCGTCGACGCGCAGGCAGCTAGCGTCTAGCTTCTTAGCGTCTAGCTTCTAGTCAGACGCACAGTGGATTATCATAACTTAGATGGTATAGATATTGGACTTTTAACATGTACATCGTTTAACTTATAGATCTCGTCTTAAGAAAATACTCCGTTTGCAAGTTAGGTACTATAGTAAAAATCAAAAATCGTCAGTTTCGAAGAAAAAAAACAGGCCTTTAATTTGATCATGATATCCCAAATCTGACGTCGCGATATCGGGAGCGCGCCCGGCGGCGCCGCGCCGTAATTTGAAGCAACGCTTCTTCGTGGGAGGAAGATGACTCGGTGGATCGTTGATCGTTGGCAGGAGAGACCAAACGATGACCAATACCTACTCAACAAGTAACAACCACTTGAAGCAGTACTCCTCCTTTGATTTGATTGATCGGGTCAAACAACACGTTGGTCCTACTGGGCAGGTACTCCTGCTCGGATTTGATCGATCGGGTCAAAAACGGCCAACCGAATGACGATGGGACGCCACGGCTACAGCTTACGCCGTCCGGCTTCAAACAATGGACACGAATTTTACGACGACTGTAGAACAAGTTTTCCATTCGATCTGATGCAGGGTAAATCGGAGACAGGAATCCCCTGCGCACGAAGCGCTCTCCTGTCCAATCCAACACGATGCACTGCACGGAATAATGGGATCTCCCCCTGCACATGGTCCCTATCCGTCTCCTGCGATAAGCTTTTGTTGGTAGTGTACAGCTGCGTGGCGCGGTTAGGTCGGAGATCTCCAAAACATGGACGGAGCGACGAGGCACGCCGCCACCGCGTGATCTCGAGCAAGAAGTTGGAGGCGAAGCCCTCGCGCCGTCTCCTTCCTCCCACCTTCCAAAGACGGCTACGCACACCTACGCACCGTCCCACGCGAGACCGCTTCAACTCCGCGTCCGATCTCCCATTACTCTCCCCTTTTACTAGTATGCCTGCCTTGCCTCTTTCTTCTCAAGATTCAAGAAGCCGAGGAACCATTGCCAAAGCAGCTGCTAGAGCAAGCGAGGAGGAGGCCGGCTTGGTTTAGCAAGGCGAGGACATCGAGGAGTGATCCCGCCATGAACAACCTCTTCTCCAGCTCCTGGAAGCGCGGCGGGGGCGGGGACATCGAGTTCGGTGAAGGCGGCGTGGAGATGTCTGGGGTGCCGGGGGCCGCGGCGGGGGCCAGCCTCGACAGGTTCTTCGAGGACGTCGAGTCCGTCAAGGACGACCTCCGCGAACTGGAGCGCATCCAGCGCTCGCTCCACGATGCCAACGAGGGGGGCAAGTCCCTGCACGACGCGGCGGCCGTGCGCGCTCTCCGGGCGCGCATGGACGCCGACGCGGCCGCCGCCATCAAGAAGGCCAAGGTGGTGAAGCTCCGCCTCGAGTCGCTCGACCGCGCCAACGCCGCCAACCGGTCTGTCCCGGGCTGCGGGCCGGGCTCCTCCACCGACCGCACCCGCACCTCCGTCGTCGCCGGCCTCCGCAAGAAGCTCCGCGACTCCATGGAGGCCTTCTCCTCCCTCCGCTCCCGCATCGCCTCCGAGTACCGCGACACCGTGGCGCGGCGCTACTACACTGTCACGGGGTCGCAGCCCGACGAGGCCACCCTGGACGCGCTGGCGGAGACCGGCGAGGGCGAGCGGTTCCTGCAGCGCGCTATCGCAGAGCAGCAGGGCCGCGGGGAGGTGCTGGGTGTGGTGGCCGAGATCCAGGAGCGGCACGGCGCGGTGGCAGAGCTGGAGCGCAGCCTGCTGGAGCTCCACCAGGTGTTCAACGACATGGCGGTGCTGGTGGCGGCGCAGGGGGAGCAGCTCGACGACATCGAGGGCAACGTCGGCCGCGCGCGCTCGTTCGTCGACCGCGGCCGCGAGCAGCTGCAGGTGGCGCGCAAGCACCAGAGGAGCACCCGCAAGTGGACGTGCATCGCCATCTTGATCCTGCTCGTCATCATACTCGTCATCGTCCTGCCCATCGTGCTCAAGAACACCAACAATAACAGCAACAAGAACTAGCTCCTTTTGTGATCATATTGGGAGTTCTTTTGTCCTTTTTTTTTTGTGTTCGTTGCGATTGTAATTACATGGTTAGTTGATCAACTTGATTATTATTATTATACTTTTCGGTGATTTAGTTAATCGCACTTGGACTTGATTGGATTATCCATTTGATGTCTTGTGTGGCAGATGAACGACCTTGTGGTTTATCACGCGTGCCGGCTGGTGATCACGATGATGTTACACGCTTAACCGCACAAGCACACAGATCAGGTTACGGACCGTCGCTACTCAACACGGGCACGCGCACGGCACATACCAGGAGGTGTTGGTGTGTTACATCCTCCGGCACAGGCATTTCTCCCAAGAAAATGCTTACACGAGGGAATAGACACAGGCAGCGAGTCAAAACTCAGAAGCTGATCGAGAGTACATAACCAAGTGTATCGTGTACATAGCCAAGTGTACATAGCAGCTGATAATTGATATACAAACGTTTTCGTTACAAACAGTAAGAACTAGACGTATATATAGATGACGATAACATGGACAAACATATATATAAGGGTGCCTTCAAAGCTATACGGGAAGGAAGATGGCCGGGAAAAACGATAGAGCTCGACAGTCGACAGGCTAGAAGAACTGGCTTGTCAACGAGTCCTTGAGGTTGGAGAACAGCCCGAAGAGGGAGTACTGCCGCAGCTTCGACACCTCGTACCACGAGTTGAGAACAGCGTCGTGCTTGTCGGTGCCCGAGAAGGCGAGCTGTATCCCGAGGCTGCAGTCCACCTGGCCGCCCTTGCCTTTGCAGCTGGATGTTTTGATCGCGCAGCTCTGATCAATACAGACGGAAGACGATTGCCCAGAGCACGAAGAGCAACCGTCCGTTTTCCAGTATAAATTCTGGAGCGTGCCTTTCTGGAACTCAAAGACCTGAAACGGAGAATTCAGTTGAGCAAATGATCAGTTGCGAATTTTGTGAACATACAGTTAAGTATTTAGGTTAAAGTTTATGGGCGCACCAGAGTAAAGCTGGTCACTGTGTATGAGCTGTTGCTAACAAAAACTGGAAACGACCTTGCTGCATATTTTCTCCCAGCAAAAGCTACCATGTATCCACCGGCAGATGCCTGGAACACAGTGAAAGAATTGCCCATTGGAGCAAATAATTCCATTATATCTGAGTTCAGAACAGTAAACAAGGACACTTGATATGTATGGCTACCGACAAAAAAGTATCAGATGTATCATGATTAGAACCATGCAAGCAATTGTGTAGTTCCTCTGGAGAATCACGGATAATAGATGCGGCAAATTGTCATCGATTGCAGGTTGTCTCAGCAATTAATTACAGTGCACCGAGTTTTTAAGTATAACCTCAAATCGTTCTTATACATCATCATTGCTCGTATTTGCAACAGATATACTATGAACAATCATTGAAGAAAAACCCATGCTTGCACCATGAACAAAATGTCAATCGATGAATCAGGTAGAAGGCAAAGGAGGGACTTCACCATGATGATCGGGCATTATCTAAAATTTCAAAAACTCTGCTAAGCCATTTCAGTACATGTTAGTAATTGGCTGCTTGCAACCTATTGCTACGCCCAATCAATTAGAAGAAAAAAATTCCAACCTTAAGGACACAGCACACTAATAAAACTTCAGAATAACTGCACCGTCAAAGCTAATAACCTGGCACTTGGACCACAAAAGACACAAGAGTCATGTTTAGAGTGCCATCTACCCTATCTGAGCTCCTCCGATGAGTCAAAATATGATGCTGTCGGTTGTCTAGAGGTGTTTGTTGGACACTGTCCAGCTCCCCCGTTTTGGCTTGAGCCTCCCCAAGCTGGCCATGATTACCAATTCGTCATCTCACTAATTGACAAGGGAAGTGTTTGATTCCACTACAACCTATTGTATGATAAATTGGTAACATAAATTCTTTCTTGCAAAGCAATATCATTGATTTCTTTATTAAAAGAGAAGAAACTATAAGACAAATCCTTTATGCCAAACTATTTGGTTCCTGACGTGCAAATGTGCAATCAATTAGGGTTCCTCCTATCTATTACATTCCATACACCATCTAACAGAAAAGTTGTAATTAAACACAAAAGCTGGAAGGTTTTAGCAGTAACTCGGCGAGGGCCTTACCGGGTCGAAGCCGGCACCGGAGGAGGCGGAGCTGTTGACGGTGAGGAGCGAAATCTCGTCGACCTTAGGGCGGAAGAGCGCGACCTGCGCGCGGGACGCCAGGGCGAGGCGGCCGTCGCAGGGGGAGAGCTGCATGCCGCTGGAGAAGAAGGCGTCATGCACCGCGATGGCCACCCCGAAGGTGAACCCGTCGCCGCGCTGCACCGCCGTGTCCGTGCACGGTTCGTACACGCCATTGCTGTCGTCACCGAAAGCCGCGGACGTCGCCGCGAGGAGTACAGCCACGACGACCGCAGCTGCCGCCCACCTCGATGTCGCCGCCATAGCGCGAATTGGGGTGCCTCGGCCTTGGGTGCGACGAGATCGTTGACGAGAGGGCTCGGTCGGCTCGTTACAATTCACAAACGCAAACGCGTCCTTGTGGCAATAGAAACCAAACAACCTGCATGTCAACTACTACACGTCTTAACTAAATGGCAATCCAGCACAGGTGATTCACTACGTTAGGCTGCATAAAGTTTTAATCAAATCAGGATAATTGCACTCTCCACAATAACATTAATCTGAATTCTATATTAAATCTACCGCATCATTCTGAAACTGTTGAATTGCACAAGACAAGCACAAATCAGTGGTAGGCAATTCAACACTATATACACTCCAATTACAACGAAACGAATTGATAAGATAGAACAAAGCGAATAAACTTCCTACACCCACTGTCACAGTACTCCAAGATGAACATATTAGCTACATCAATAACAAATCAACCATACCAGCATAAGCAACAAGCTTCTAATGAATTGCACTGATTACAAACCATCTAAAATTGCAAAAAAAAAAACCCAAACCATCTAAAACCACATATTATAGTTTCAGGCGTACGAACATGTACGGAACGAACGCGGAAGGCTATGTTGACGGATTTACGTTGAATTGAATCCTAAACAAAGGACAGCTTAGATGTGCACCTAGACAGCAGCTCCGAATCCAACCATCTATTCCTTCCCCACCCAAATCCCTCAACCCCGGAGCACGCACCCACCAATCCAAACCCCTAACCCATCGAATTCTACACCCCTCTCACAGATCCACCTCCCCCACAGCCACCATACCAAATCCACCCGCCTAAACAGCTCCAAACCCACCGTCCAGGCCCGGCCGCGAACAGATCGGTACGAAACGGAGAGATCGACCGGTGCTCACCTTCTCGGGGTCGCCGCCCTTGTCGGGGTGGTTCTTGATGGCGGCCTTGCGGTAGGCCTTCTTGAGGTCGTGTTTTTCCCGCGAAACCCTAGCTGTTTAATCCGGTGGGGAGCGAGGTCGCGGGTGGGAATCGGTTTGTGAGGAGGGGGGAGAGGACGCGGGGGTGGTTTTAAAGCGCGGAACGGGTGGTGGGGGTATCCTGTGGAAGCACGGAACGACGCGTTTGCGTTTGTGAATTGTAACGAGCCGACCGAGCCCTCTCGTCAACGAACTCGTCGGGCCCAAGGCCGAGGCACCCCAATTCGCGCTATGGCGGCGACGTCGAGGTGGGCGGCAGCGGCGGTTGTCGTGGCCGTGCTCCTCGCGACGGCGTCTGTGACTTTCGGTGACGACAGCAACGGCATGTACGAACCGTGCGCGGACGAGGCGGTGCAACGCGGCGACGGGTTCACCTTCGGGGTGGCCTTCGCGGGCTCGCGGCGCATGACGCTTTCTTCTCCGGCGGCGTGCAGCTCTCCCCCTGCGACGGCCGCCTCGCCCTGGTATCCTGTGCACAGGTCGCGCTCTTCCACCCCAAGGTCGACGAGATTTCGCTCCTCACCGTCAACAGCTCCGCCTCCTCCAGTGCCGGCTTCGACCCGGTAAGGCCCTCGCCAAGTTACTGCTAAAACCTTCCAGCTTTTGTGTTTAATTACAACTTTTCTGTTAGATGGTGTATAAAATGTAATAGATAGGAGGAACCCTAATTGATTGCACATTTGCACGTCAGGAACCAAATAGTTTGCCATGATTAAAAGAGAAGAAACTATAAGACAAATCCTTTATGCCAAACTACTGGTTCCTGACATGCAAATGTGCAATCAATTAGGGTTCCTCCTATCTATTACATTCCATACACCATCTAACAGAAAAGTTGCAATTAAACACAAAAGTCGGAAGGTTTTAGCAAGAACTCCTGAGAGGCCTTACCGGGTCGGCTTTGACCGAGAAGGCGAGCCGCTGACGCGAGGAGCGAAATCGTCGACCTTGGGTGAAGAGCGCGACTGCACACGGATGCCGCGAGGCGGCGTCGCAGAGAGCCGCACGCCGAGAAGAAAGCGTCATGCGCCGCGAGCCCGCGAAGGCCACCCCGAAGGTGAAACCGTCGCCGCGCTGCACCGCCGTGTCCATGCACGGCTCGTACACGCCGTTGTTGTCGTCACCGAAAGCCGCGGACGTCACCACGAGGAGCACGACCACGACGACCGCAGCTACCGCCCACCTCGACGTCGCCGTCATAGCGCGAATTGGGGTGTCTCGGCCTTGGGCGCGACGAGATCATTGACGAGAGGGCTCGGTCGGCTCGTTACAATTCACAAACGCAAACGCGTCCTTGTGGCAAGGAATAAAGGCTAAAAAGAGCCGGCTTTCTTGTTGGGCTTCGGCCTTAGGCCCAGTTCTCAATGTGGGCTGAATGCAACCGATTGTTAAGAGAACTGGTCCACACGATCAGGGCACTGCAGTGCAAGATGCTTTTACACATGTTTAAAGAGATAATATAATATAAGCAGACAAGCACCTCTTTGTAGATGTTTGAATGGTTGTATTATTTATTAACCAGAGGTAGTTCTATGCATAAACATGCCTATTCTTTTTTACTTTAAAAAGATATTTTTCTATGGCAGCTAGTTTTTTTTTATCATAACTACCTTTTAAACGAAGTGTCTTTTTAAGGCGGAGTCTACAAGTCGATTGTAATAGACATTGTAGACACTTTATTTATATTAGGCTAAAATCGCACGCAAGTCTATCTCTCCATACTCTTTCGCGAATAGCTATAAGCCACACCAAAAAGCATAAGCAGCAGCCCAAAAAAATATGGCCAACATCTATTAAGCACCGATGCCTACTTCAGCTTCAGTGTTGTAAAATTAGAAGCTTATGGTCCTATTTCAAACAAATTATGGCTTTTGGTTTCTAGTTTTCAGAAGCCAATGAATGTTTGGAATGCGTGAGCTTCTTAACATGACTTTTTAATTTTTCTTTTTCTCCCTTTTTCCTTTGTATTGTCCATAGAGATATAGTAGTGTTTTTTATTCCTTTTTTTCTTGATTTTTCTTTAATTAAATGATTCAAAAACTAACAATCACTACAATACCATTTTAATAAAAAAATTATTGAAAAAGGCTGAATTGAATGCGGCCATATATATCTTACATGGCAAAAAAAGGTTTTCTTTTTCTAAGTATGTGTATTGTACATGCCCTAGTGGTACCAATGACCATGAATTGAACATGCCTATTAGTTCTCTCGTTCATTGGATCAAAAAGTAATCTGATATCTTCATGCCATTATATTCATATTTGATCGTAATTGGTATGTTGTGTTTATCCATATGCTCACTTATAACATATTGGCATATATTACTCATGTTACATTTGTGTTATGTCTTTATATGTATTTTGCTTGTATGTCTATATGCTAGTTAATTGTTCATATTTTGTGGATATATGAGTTTTATATTTATAAGCATGCATTATTCTTGCAACATTATGTATCATGCTTGTGTTTTATGTATTCATGTGCTTACTTGATGTCACTATACCATGTATTTGCATGAATTATTCCATGTCATGTTTTTTTATATATTTAGTATTGTGATGTATCAGTTGTAGATACATGAGCCTTGTCATATTGCCATTAGCATGTGCTATCGTAGTTTCACCATTGGACATATTATGCTTGATCATACTCATATATTCATAAGCTAGAATTTTAATCATGATTTTTATATATACTTTAACTTGGATTTTTCATCACGAGCTTGGTTATCTTGTTATATCCACATCATGCTTTTGTGATATCTTGCTCTAGGTATCCATATATCTATTAGATATCCATGTTAGTGTTTCTTTCTCTTGATCCTTGTTAGCATAATTTAAATATGTTTTGTTCCTTGACATGTTTTATGTTTACATGGTGTTGATGATATAAGTGGTTTTGCTAATTATGGATAGATGAGCTTTGCCACACCATTTCTTGCATTTTTTGTCCTTAATTGTGTGCTTGTCATGTTATGTGTTTTGTTGTTCATTTGTTTCATTCTTTATCATGGATATATATAGAGCTTAATTTACCTCTCTAGTATGTAGTGTCCATGTTTTGCTCATTGCCATGCTATGTATGTTCTTATTTATGCTCAAAATTGTTTGTTTATTCTTATGTGAGTATTAAATGTTTATTACCTATCTTGCACCTTAGATTATAGCATTCTTGCTTGTCATGTATTGTAGAAGTGGATTTACATGGCATTCTCCGCTAACCCCAATTCTAAGACACAAACAACTTCTTTTCTGGAGATACAAACTTCATAAAGAGAGAGGAGACCAAGTGTGCAGTATTGCAGTTGGGTACTAGGGGAGCGGTCAGACCCCTGGTTTTGGAAACTTCTAAGTCTTCTTCTTCGTCATTCCAGCATCCGGTGATAGCTATCAATCATGGGATGTAACTTGGCTCAGTTTCTATTCCTTCGACTACATTTCACCGCCAAGCGGTGTGGCACAGGTATTGTGTTCTGTGCTTTATCCTTTCCCTTAATTTATGTTTTGCATATTGTTGTGGCTACAGGCCAAACAGAAATAGAGATGGTAGTAGAGAGTAGGTGAACAATGCTTCTAGGGTTTTCCCTGGGTTGAATTCCATATATATATACAGTTACATGGAGAACGTTTAACAACTATACCCTTGCACCCAAATACCCTCCATAGAGGTATATACGTCATTGTACATATCTCATCTTAGGCCTTACCACGTCTTAGCAGGCCGGTTGGGTTTAGGTGGGGGCCACCCCTACAACACATATCATTCGGGACTTTCATAGTTCGAGGGTTGGTTGGGCTATTGATAGGATCACTTCTTACACGAGTCTCTCTTAGGCACATTTTAGGTTTTCTAGATTGTGCTTTTCTCCTGTCTAGGTCAAGCTTGCTTATTCAATCACTAGTGTCCAGTAATAGGGATCTCTAATGTTCTAGATTCGCTCCTTAGTTGTGAGTCATTCTTTTCCTAGAAACCATGTGGAGTAGAGAGCTTGTCTCTCTATCTCTTCTTTTAGCTATCCTAGCCATTTCCTTAGAGATCTTGTGGAGAATGATGATATTGTGCTTCATATTGTAGAGTCTGAGCAGCAGGTTGCGGATATTCTTCTCGTTTTGCTTCTTTACGAGGAGAGTTAGGGATTATTAGTCCTTTTGGCCTGTTTTGAGGGGGGACTAGACTCTTTTGCATCCATTGTATCATATTTGTATGCATTATTTTAGTTTTTTATTTGACTTCATGAGCATGAGTTACTTCTTGATTGAGTGTTTTAGGAGTCAAGTATCATCATAATTTTATGATTCATTGATATGCATGCATATTTTGAACTTATTCATTTCTATCCTGGCATAGAAATAGCATGTATGACATCTTGATAGCGTTAGATTGTGCTTATGCCTTCTTCTAGATTTGCTTTACACTAGACTTTGTTGTCTCAGATGATTTTGTAAGGTCTAGATCGAGCTTGTGTGGAGGTGTGTTCTTTGTTATTTGTGCTTGTCATACTACTTTTGTTGTCATGTGTCTCAGTACTAGATCTATGCTTGTATATCATTTATCGTCTATAAAGTCCGGCCAACTTTCATGACCGGATACAAGACTCCATTTTAGCTGATCTTCAGAATAGGGAAAGAGGAGAGGGAGAAGAGAGTACAAATAGATGACGTCATTATGCCATTATTTGGGCTATTGAACTATGGAGAGATGCTTTGTAAGCAAAAGTGAAATGGCCAAGAAGAAGGGATCCTATCTTGATAATTCTTACAAAGATGCACCCGTGCTGTCGGAGTTTTCGCGATCGTAGTGCAGCTGCTGCAATCCAGCACATATGATTCAGTCCACACACCTAGCCGCCGCCGGCCAGGCACACTACACGCGCAACAAAGTTCTATGTAAGCGAATGTCCTATATTGACAAGTCACATTACATTTTTCATTTCACACATCATATGCGACTATTTCACTCTACATACTATCTTTAGTGAATAGTTAGAATTCAAATATTTAAATCATAAACCATAAGTATTAGGAAAAAAAAACCACTCGAAACTAGAGTCTCTTCTCAAAGAGGAGAATCTGCTTATCGGGTGGTCCCCTTCGCATCGGACCCGCACCCGGCTACACGGCAGGCAGAGCGGACTACCGGACTCCAAGTCAACACGCGCTTGCCTTCCCCAAAACCCGCATGTCCCCCATCCGGCCCTTTCTCTGGAAGACCCCGGAAGCATCTGGAAGCCCCGCGTTCCACCGCCCGATCCGGATCCGACGGCCCACGCCCCCCAACGTCCCGCAGCTTCCAGAGGATAACCCCCACCACCCGTTCCGCGCTTTAAAACCACCCCCACGTCCTCTCCCCCCTCACAAACCGATTCCCACCCGCGACCTCGCTCCCCACCGGATTAAACAGCTAGGGTTTCGCGGGAAGAACACGAAAGAAATCCGAGGCGAAGATGTTCGGGCGCGCGCCGAAGAAGAGCGACAACACGCGGTACTACGAGATCCTGGGGGTGCCCAAGGACGCGTCCCAGGACGACCTCAAGAAGGCCTACCGCAAGGCCGCCATCAAGAACCACCCCGACAAGGGCGGCGACCCCGAGAAGGTGAGCACCGGTCGATCTCTCCGTTTCGTACCGATCTGTTCGCGGCCGGGCCTGGACGGTGGGTTTGGAGCTGTTTAGGCGGGTGGATTTGGTATGGTGGCTGTGGGGGAGGTAGATCTGTGAGAGGGGTGTAGAATTCGATGGGTTAGGGGTTTGGATTGGTGGGTGCGTGCTCCGGGGTTGAGGGATTTGGGTGGGGAAGGAATAGATGGTTGGATTGGGAGCTGCTGTCTAGGTGCACATCTAAGCTGTCCTTTGTTTAGGATTCAATTCAACGTAAATCCGTCAACATAGCCTTCCGCGTTCGTTCCGTACATGTTCGTACGCCTGAAACTATAATATGTGGCTTTAGATGGTTTGGGTTTTTTTTTTTTTTGCAATTTTAGATGGTTTGTAATCAGTGCAATTCATTAGAAGCTTGTTGCTTATGCTGGTATGGTTGATTTGTTATTGATGTAGCTAATAGGTTCATCTTGGAGTACTGTGACAGCGGGTGTAGGAAGTTTATTCGCATTGTTCGATCTTATCAATTCGTTTTGTTGTAATTGGAGTGTATATAATGTTGAATTGCCTACCACTGATTTGTGCTTGTCTTGTGCAGTTCAACAGTTTCAGAATGATGCGGTAGATTTAATATAGAATTCAGATGAATGTTATTGTGGAGAGTGCAATTATCCTGATTTGATTAAAACTTTATGCAACCTAACGTAGTGAATCACCTGTGCTGGATTGCCATTTAGTTAAGACGTGTAGTAGTTGACATGCAGGTTGTTTGGTTTCTATTGCCATATGGTAACATTTTAGAATTAGTACTGCTGCTTGGGCTGGTTAAGCTGTATGAGCACTAAGTGTTTGTGTGGAACTATTGCTTTCTGATTGAGATGTCAAGCTAACAGTAGCTGTTTTATTACAGTTCAAGGAGCTAGCTCAGGCTTATGAGGTTCTGAGTGATCCTGAGAAGCGGGAGATCTATGATCAGTATGGTGAGGATGCCCTCAAGGAGGGGATGGGAGGTGGAGGAATGCATGATCCATTTGACATCTTCCAATCATTCTTTGGTGGTAGCCCCTTTGGAGGTACGTCGCAAAAGAAGCAGCTAGATTCAGTCTCTTTGCCATTGTGGTTTGCCCACATGGTGACTCAAATTCTACGTCATTGTGTTCTACAGGTGGTGGGAGCAGTAGGGGCAGGAGGCAGCGTAGGGGTGAGGACGTGGTTCATCCTCTGAAGGTTTCTCTAGAGGAATTGTACAATGGAACATCAAAAAAGCTCTCTCTTTCCCGGAATGTGCTCTGCTCCAAGTGCAATGGGTAAATCATCTGCTTCCTTACGTAGTGTCATAACTGTGCATTTAGTACCCCTACATGTTCTAAATTCTCATGCTGCTGCATGTCCTACAGCAAGGGCTCGAAGTCTGGGGCTTCAATGAAGTGTGCTGGTTGCCAAGGCTCCGGTTATAAAGTCCAAATCCGCCAGTTGGGACCAGGCATGATTCAACAAATGCAGCATCCTTGCAATGAGTGCAAGGGAACTGGGGAGACCATCAACGATAAGGATAGATGCCCACAGTGCAAGGGCGAGAAGGTTGTGCAAGAGAAGAAAGTTCTGGAGGTGGTGGTTGAGAAGGGTATGCAGAATGGACAGAAGATCACCTTCCCTGGTGAGGCTGATGAAGCGGTATGTATGGACTCTTTACTCGCTGGCACTACAGTTCTGAAGTAGTGCTTGTGCCCCTAGGTGGAACCAACTAATTTTGTGCCTGTGTTGTACAGCCTGATACTGTCACTGGAGACATCATCTTCGTCCTCCAGCAGAAGGAGCATCCCAAGTTCAAGAGAAAGGGCGATGATCTCTTCTACGAGCACACCCTGACCCTTACCGAGGCCCTGTGTGGCTTCCAGTTTGTTCTGACCCACTTGGACAACAGGCAGCTGCTCATCAAATCCAACCCTGGTGAGGTCGTCAAGCCTGGTAAGTGCGACTTTCACCTGAGAAAGATACTTGTGGGCTGTAGGCCATGGCTTTTGGCTGCGGTTTATGGTTTTTTTAGCTGTTTGTGAGAGAGAGTACGGAAACATAGACTCGCATGCGATTTTAGCTGATATAAACGAATTTGTTGTAGTGTGTATTACAATTTACTTATAGATCTCGTTTTGAAAAGTAGTTATCGTAGAAAAGTAGTTTTTAGAACCTGAAAAATAAGAGGGCCACTATCATGTAGTAGCAGCATTCAGCAATCATTTAATCTATGCATTTAGCCAACGCTGACTGACCATAGTAATATATTTGTGCAGATTCATTCAAGGCGATAAACGACGAGGGCATGCCCATGTACCAGAGGCCGTTCGTGAAGGGGAAGCTCTACATCCACTTCTCGGTGGAGTTCCCGGACTCGTTGAACCCAGATCAGTGCAAGGCCCTCGAGGCCGTCCTTCCGCCAAGGCCCGCGACCCAGTACACGGACATGGAGCTGGACGAGTGCGAGGAGACGATGCCGTATGACGTGAACATCGAGGAGGAGATAAGGAGACGGCAGCAACAGCAGCAGGAGGCCTACGACGAGGACGAGGACATGCCCGGCGGCGCCCAGCGGGTACAGTGCGCCCAGCAGTAAGCAGATGTGATGGCGGCGGCAAATGGTGTTATCGCTGTGTGCGATACTATCCCCTAGTTTTCCAGCTTAGGCGCATTATGTCAAAACTTTTGGTGTACATCAGGTTGTTCGACCTTGAACAGCAGCTTCTCTGTCGAGGAAAATATTTGCCTCCTTATCTAATTGGCTATATGTGTGCGCGCGTGCTGATAGAAGATACACGAGTGCACGCGTTAAGATTTCGCAAGGGTTGCGTTATTTTTAAGTTCGTTCTAGTGTTTCTAGGTTCGAATCGTCTTTCTGGGCGCAACAAGGCCACAGGGCTGAACGGTTTGATGTGAGTTGTGGTGTATGTAACGGCAGGGCAACGAGCTTGAGGCGGCTGAAACCACAATATTCAGTCTCGAATGGTTCTAGTCGAGACTCGATAGAGCACACGAACTACGTATATTCGCCTCCAGAAAAAGAGCCGCACATACTAGGTGTAATCTTTTTTCGGACGTGGCTTATGTATATGACTGTTGGTTTTTTGTTCTTATCGCGAACATTTGTATAAATGCACTAAATATGACAAACCGTTTTGAAAATAACATCCTAATAAATTATTTCAAAAAACTGAAAAGAAGAGGATCTATTCACATAAATAGGAGGTTTTGGGAGTGGGGCCAGAGCGCAGCCAAACACCCTCTAATATGCTGTCAACAACTGCTGACTGACTGACTGATGCACTACTGTCGCACCAAGCGAATAAGTAGGAAATAAAGCACAGGCAGATGCCATGAGGATAGCGGGTGATGGGAGAGATTAGTATTATTTCCCCTGAATAGGTGCGTTGCTTGATCCAGTAATTATTCCCAGTTTGCTTATCTTGCTGACCTTGCGCTGAGACATGACAGAAAAATTCAGAACACGACTGTGATAATATCGTGCTAGCGTCTGGATGTCCGATCAGAACGTTAGCTCCGTACGGTCGAACGTAACATTTTTTGCATATGTATACAATATTTTTGGACTATATATACAACAAAAAAATTGATAAGAATCTCAATGTTGTACTAGTTAATTGTTAAATACATAAAATTAAAATGTTGCATATATGAAATCAAAAAATGTTGCAGCAAAAAAAACATTTTTTGCGATGAGAGAGAGCGAGAGAGAGAGAGAGAGAGAGCAAGCGATTGAGTGAGCGAGCGTGAGTGCGGTCGGATGTGAGGAGTCGTCTATGAGAATTGCTTCTAGCGACGAAAGGAAATGGGCCATTCGAGCGAACGGCTCACACGTCGGAGGTGCAGCCCATATATATCAATTCCCTAATATTATCTATTTCTGAACAACCATTTTTCGGTTCCAAAGTACCAATCGGTGGGTCAGATGGAACAAGGGTGCATGCAGAATCTCTGGATCTTTGACGTTCCGTTAGATGTGAAGCAAAACCTCTTGCTCTCCTTCCCGTCGCTTTGCATTGTTGTAGTTGTCATGTTACTTCTCAGCTCTTTCTGAATTCGATGTCATGCTACTTCACAGCTCTTCCTGAATTTGATGTCAGCTCTTTCTGAATTCGATGTCATGCTACTTCACAGCTCTTCCTGAATTTGATGTCAGCTCTTCCTGAATTCGATGTCATGCTACTTCACAGCTCTTCCTGAATTCGATGTCAGCTCTTCCTGAATTCGATGTCATGCTACTTCACAGCTCTTCCTGAATTCGATGTCAGCTCTTCCTGAATTGCCTTGTGAGGCAATATGACCGATGCATTTTGGATTTACAAAGCATGCTGATTGAGAGCATTTTCCCGGCACATAAAGCAATTTTTACCCTACAACTTGCTAATGTGAACAATAGAGGCTCAAATTACATGCAGCTTCACACACAGCTTGGAAAATAAATTTGCAAGAGCAACCGAGCAAAGTCAAATCTTGAGCACATGATTGCATTGACCATGACAAACCAAGCGAATCGACAACAATAGTACAAAAACACAACCTAGCAAAGGAATTTAGCAAAACAGACATGAATACAACCCACAGCAAAACAACACAGGAAATCATATAAAAACCCAAGCTAAAAGCGTTGACCTCGAAAGCATTGCCCAGCCTCGTCTCTCTCCCCCTTCTTATGTAGATTCTTACGTAGAACTGCTGACACATCTAGCACTGAAGCTCAGCACCTCAGTATGTAATTTAATTAGTGTTAATCAATCATGATTAGCACTAATTAATTAACATACTTTCATGATTATCGCTAATTAAGCATGATTAATAGTAATTAATTACTATAGCCAGCCAACCAACATCTTGCCAAGCTCCTGGATTTGCAAAAACGGATGTCCGAAAGCTAAATTTGAAGAAAAACTGCTACAGTGCGAGACATGTCAGCAGTTCTCTTATATACAGCTCCATCTCCTACTTCTCTATTTCTAGGAGGGGCTGTATTTGCAAAAACGGATATCCCAGAGCCAAATTTGAAGAAAAAAACTGCTACAGTGGGAGATTGTCAGCAATTCTCTTGTATACAACTCCATCTCCTACTTCTATCTCTCTCTCTCTCTCTCTCTCTCCTCCTGTTCCGCTCTCTGCGACATGCAAAGCGTTGACGTCCCCCTCACAACCTCCCCTCCGGTCTTGATCCAAAATCCCTTCAAACCCAAGCAAAAACCGCACCAAAGGATCAAAAACGAGAGCACGGATCGCTATCCGCACCAACGCCAACACCGACTCCTCACCTCACCTCGCCTGCCATTCCGGCATTTTCTTGAGGTTGATTACTTGACCAAGAGGCAAGAGCCACGTCCCTGATGAGCTCCGGCGGCTCGCCGCCCGTCGGGCTCACCCCGGCCGACGGCAACTCCGTCGGCATGTTCAGCTCCGACCGCATCGGCGGCTTCGGCTACGGCGTCGGCGTCTCCGTTGGCATCCTCCTCCTCATCACCACCATCACGCTCGCCTCCTACTTCTGCACCCGCGCGCCCGTCACGGCCGCTGACGGCGGGGGAGACAGTGGCGGCGGCGGCGATGGGCAGGACGTCGAGCTCGGCATCGACGAGGCCACCCTCAAGGGGTACCCGGAGGTGATGTACGGCGAGGCCAGGAAGGAGGCCAAGGGGAAGAAGGGCACCACGTGCACGTGCTGCTCGATATGCCTGGATAACTACGGCGACGGCGACGTGCTCCGGATGCTGCCGGAGTGCGGCCATCTGTTTCACCGGGAGTGCGTCGACCCATGGCTCCGGCAGCACCCGACCTGCCCCGTGTGCCGGACGTCGCCGATGCCGAGCCCCATGCCGACGCCGCTCGCTGAGGTCACGCCGTTGGCAATGGCGAGGATGGCATGACCATAGGCACGGAGGTTCTTGCTTGGTACTCCTTCTGGATTTTCTTTTTCTTATTGCTATACCACCAAAATGTGAGGTTGGAATCTGTGTATTCTTTGGAAATGGAATGGATGAAAATGTTGAGGGTAGTATTAATTAGGAATTAGATTTTTTTTCTTTCGTTGGTTCTGGGTGTAAATTTGGTTTCAGATTAGTTCTCGTTCTGATGAAAAAGAAAGTTTGAGTTAGGATTCTGTATGAACACAAATGGACAAATGGTTGATGAATTCATTCATCACTCTCAGTTGCTTCAATATTATTGACTTTCGGAGTCAAGTAAAAATGAACAATAATTAAACTAGATAGTTCAGACTCCTGCAAGCTGATCAATTTTCAAGTTCTAATCACATACCAAATGAAGATATAATATAGACAACAAATGGTCCCTAGATGACCCAAGCAGGATACATACAGCCCCCTTTCCCCCCAGGTCTGCTGGGTCAATTATGCAAAATCCATTGTTTTGTGCTCTGAAGTAACGGGATACCAATAAGGATGCATGCTCTACAAGAGAAGAGAGCAAACAAGACGAGCCCCTTTGATTTCAAGGAATGCAAGTTCTATTTTGATCTACACAAAACAGTGACTATCCAAATCGATCATCCGTTTCTCTATCACGCGAATGAACGATGCTTTTTACAGTAACTGGCAATAGGACAAGAAAATATTCGAGGCAAATTCCCTATTCATTTCACATCCTTGCGCAGTCCTGCCGCAGTAGATGGCTTCACCCTCGAGACGTAATTCATTAAGACTTTATGCCTTCGCTTGCAAGTACTGAAGTATTTGAAGGTCGAAGTCAGCGAATCATTTAAAACTTTTGTACACTGTTTTGCTATGATCAGGAGACTTGGGAGCTCTTATTTAATCATAGGTATTGCCAAGATCTGCAACCACCATTCTATGCATTGAACACAGACAAATTCAGACTCCTGCACCCATTGCACAAGTTCAGCTTGACCAGCAGACGATTGACCAGTCACAAGCTCCAGAATCAACATGCCATATGGAAACACCGAGTCCCTTCTCCTTTGGTGAACTTGTTCTGCAGTAAATGCAAGTAAGGCTGCAAGGACTAAGCACATGTCAAATTTGAGATGATAGGGAAGGTAGTTTGGCTGCTCTGTGGTATGTGAGACACTGAGACCTTCAAAAGACACAGCATTGGATTCACTTGTTCCCTTGAGGTCATAGCCTATAATTCCAACATTTGATAACTGAAAAGAACAAAGAATCAGTTGGTTTCATGTCCTTTAGAGAGCAAATTTGGCACTAAGAGCTTGACTCTGCAACATAATTGGCATTCTTCCATTATGTTACTCGAGTCGACAGCACACGTGAAACACAGGAGGATCACAGAAGTCATAGAGGTAGTCCTGTATCAGGATTCACGCATCAGGAATATTGTTTGAAATAGTACAACGCGGAAAAGCCGAATTGGTTACCAAATATGATTAAATGTAGACCACTTTCTGCTCTGCCAGTTTTTAAGAGTATGTATCTGCTATGGCCTATGATCTAGCGAGACACTGTAGCAGCGGATGAATAGCACCGTGGGTATTGTAGCACGTGAATAGTGCCGTGTGGCACTGTAGCGGTCGTATTAGAAAGGATTAGATGCATATCTTCGTATTAGGAATAATTAGATATATATTCTCATATTAGGAATAGATAATATGCATATCTTTTTTTATTAGAAATAGATATCTTAATATTTAAATAGTATGGATATAATATTATCTTTATCTGATTAGTTGTATTAGATTGTGTTAGTTTTCATATTATTAAAGGCTAACCTTATCTATATAAAGAGAGGGGATGCACCATTCATAATCAAACAAGTCTCTAATATCTATTTTCTTCTAAAGTCAAGCCTCAGAGGCTCTCTACTATGTTAGGGAAGAACCCTGCCGGTGGCCAGATGAGGGCGAGCGCCCCCACCCTGTCCTCGAACCCGTACCCTACCACCGACCATAATATTTGGTATTAGAGCCAACTATTGCTGCGTCATTAATGGCAAGCAGCGGGGGTTTCGATCCTATGAAAGCCTGAGCTTCACGATTCAACTATCTAAGGCTTCCAACCTTTGATGGCAAAGAACACCTGCAATCTTGGTTGAATCGCTTTGAACAATTCTTCAAGGAGTAGCGGATAATGGAGGAAGAGAAGGAGTGGTTGATATCGCACCACTTGACGGGGAAAGTTGCCCTGTGGTACCGACAGTTGGAGTGTGCACTCGAGTACATACATGGCCAAGTTTTATTAAATATGTCAACCTTAGTTTCGCCACCACTATTGCGTCATCTTCATTCACACGTCAAGCCTCCATTGATCCAACTGCCATGGATTCCAATACCGAGTTATTCTTCGTCGATATCTGTGCCAACTTGATGGCCTTAATAAAAGAGTTCATAACTAAGATGGAGAAGAAGACGTAGCATGTTGCTGCGGTTTTTGAGTTGCCATCACCGCCAGTTGCGACCATGTCCAAGATGAGGCGGAGCAAGAGACGATGCCTACCGCTGCAATGGTGGTGCTGCCATCACCATCCCCATCGGCGTTGGTCCTGCTACCGTCTTCACAAACGATAACTCCTTTTCGGGTTTCGTTGTTCTTGACCGCACCATTGGTACCACCGCCAAGAAAGAAGATTACCACCGTTTCACCGTCACCCTCTAGTGCATTTGGTATCAGAGCCAATCATTGCCCCTTCCACCATGTCGGGTAGCGAGGGTTTCAATTTCATAACAATCAACGATATGCTGGGTCACATTATTGAGATGCTTGAAAAGATACTTGGTGTTCTGGAGGAGAAGGAGACAAGATACGCCAAGATGGTGGAGCAGAAGAAGGTGACGTCTGTCGTTGCCACTTCCATCATCTCCAGAACAAATGCTGCCACCAACGCTTCAACGGGCAACGCTATCCTTGGCTGTACCATCGGTGCATTCACCGAGGAAGAAGTTTGTCACCGTACAACGACCACTTTATGCGGCCGACCAACACCATGCCTCTACAAGTGTAAAGCACAATGATTGCCATGTGGGGGTCAACGATGTTGTCGCATCTCTCCCACATTTATTGCATCTTAGTGCAAAGAAGGATGCTCCTGCTGCCCTGTGCCAATTGCTCTCATCACTGGTGACTGTTGCAACATAAATCAACGCTGGAGGGTTGATATTCTCATTATTGTTCACCGGGACTTCACGGATCTTCTTTCATGTGACACGATGTCATCATCGTGATTTTCTCATCGACATGGGGTTACGAAGGACTTCAATCATGACCACCATCTAACAGCTTGAAGACGAGTTGTCTCGCTGCGAATGGTGTAATGTTATGGCCTATGACCCAACAAAGCACTGTAGCAGGCGGATGAACAATACCGTTGGCACTGTGTAGTAGTCGTATTAGAAAGGGTTGGATGCATATCTTCGTATTAGGAATAATTCATATTAGGAATAGATAAAACACATATTTTTATATTAGGAGTAGATATCTTTATATTTAGATAATGTAGATATGATATTATTTTTAATTAATTAGTTGCGTTAAATTATATTAGTTTTTATATTGTTAGGAGCTAATATCATAATCAAGCAATGAACAATCAAATAAGCCTTTAGTCTTCTCCTTGTAAAATCAAGTCTCAGAACCTCTCTACCACGTCAGGGGAAGAGCCCTGCCGGTGGCTAAATTAGTGCGCTTCCTCTTTTTCTAAAGTAAGTCTTAGAGCCTCTCTACCACGTGAAAAATCCTGATGAATAGATGAGAGTAAATATTCTAGTCCTTAGACCCATACTCAACCACCTACCACTACATTATCGTAGGTAGTACTATTAGCTGTCCAGCTGCAACATCCATGTCGACCTCGACCTTGTCCTCCAGTCCGAAGGACAATAACAAATTTCTGAAGATTTGGTCTGGAATATGCATACCACGAAGACATTCCTTTAAGCTTTTGTGCCTCCATGTGATCAAACACCAGAAACTCGAAACGATCACAATAAAATTCTACTAAACTCAACATGACAAATATTATGGAAAAAATATGGAGAGAAAAAAACAAAGAATCAGATCATGGACCTATTCTTTCTTCAGTAAATCCCTGAAGCCTGACGCTGTGACATTGATTCAGGTGGTCTAGCACCTGCAGCTCGGCAAGGCTATTGGTAAAGTGGGCTATAGGGACTGTTTGGCAAGTCAAAAGTCGGATGGTTTTTGATTTTTGCTACAGTATCTAACTTTCAAACGGAATATTTTCTTAAGACAGAGTCTACAAGTTAAACGTAGTATATGTTAAAAGCCCAACATCTGTACCAGCCAAAATCATAAATGAGTATCGGTCTCTCCGTAATCTGTACCGTAAACAGCTAAAATTCAAAAATTTCAGTCAAAAGCCATAAGTCGTAGCCAAAAAGAATATGCTCGGATGATGTTCCATTAGAGCCAGATTCAAGAATCATTTATGCTGAATCCGTTAGTCGCCCATGCCATCTCCCTCGGTGTGAAACGACTGAATTCCCGCATAAACGACGAAGAACATAAGACCAGAAATCTGACGATGCTCATCTAGCCGCTTTCCTGACGTGTGGCTTTCAAGTAGAGCATGGTTAACAGATGATCTAGCATCATGCCTTGTAATATTCTAGTCTAGGTCCGTGTGAGTTCAGAACTCGGAATCCAATTCAGCTTCAGATTGGGAAACAAAGCAACAGAAGAAAAATGGTAAAACTAACCCCATCTACATCATAATTTCTACTCAAGAGTTCCTAGATGGCCAAAGTATGCAGGCCCTGTTATTTTGAACTGCGGTTGATAGTTTTTTGTTGTGTTTTTTGAGACGATGTTGAACGACGAAAACGCTGGCGCAGATAGCACACGCCTCGGTAGGTTTGAAAAGTCGTTTAGAAAAATTTGTTCTTTTGTTTTGGCTTTTGGAGAAGTCAAAACTAAGGGCATGTTCTTTTCAGCTTCTAAAAACTGATTTTCGGCTTTTATACAGTAACAAGCTTTTAAACAGAGTATCTTTTTAAGATAAAATCTACTAGTTAATTGTAGTACATACTGTACCAACTTTATTTATAGCGGTAAAAATCTCACGTGAGTTTCTATTACTTTATAATCTTTTATACAAACAGTTTAAAAGCCATAAACCACAATCAAAAGATATAGGATTCAGCCGAAAAAAACAGGCTAAACCCACTCTAAAAGCCCAAAAAAAACATAGCCGTAGGCTCGTGAGTTCAACTGAAGACCTTCAACACGGCCCAGCGAAGTCCAGTGAGCTACACGGTGCACGCAATAACTACCTTGCGGTCCAATCAGACCCACATATTCAATAGCCGGCCCGAATTGCCCGTGCCCACTTCCTCCAGAACACCGACAAGGCGACAGAGTCAAAGAGTCCACCCACTTGTCCATCTATCTAGTCGACACCGGAGACCTAGCTCTGCGATTGCGGCGATGGCGAGCCGCCACCACCACCTCCTCCTCGCCGCGGCGCTCCTACTCTCAGCCTCCGCAGCCGCCGCCACCGACGTCGAGTACTGCAGTAAGTGCTCTGAACCCTTCTTCCCCGCGGCCTCGTTCCCGTTTCGAGATTCTGCGGGATTGTATTTGCGCGTGCAAGCTTTCATTTCCTTTCTTTTCTTTCCCGTGTGGCTTCGCAGATAAGGGAAGGGACTACCCGGTGAAGGTGAGCGGCGTGGAGATCGTCCCCGACCCCGTCGTCCGCGGCCAGCCCGCCACCTTCAAGATCTCCGCTTCCACGGGTAATCGACCTAGTCATGAACTCCTTGCGACTGGGCTGTGAATTAAGGCGTTGTGTGCTTGTGAATTGCGTCGTCGAGTAGCTATCCAGTTTGTTAGTAGCAGTCTACTATTTTAGTCCGGCGGCTGGGGAGTAACTTACTTCGCATGTAGTAGTCATATCAAAACGATGCAATTTTGCTTGTGAGATCACATTAGTGTCCTGGTGAGTACTGAAGGTTTTGCGAGCGCTGTCCATGTGCTAGTATTGTATTGTCTATGAATTAGGGGGTTCATATTGGCTCTTGCTGATAGTTTTTTGTTGCGGCTTATGGATTTGGCTGCTAATAAATAGTAGCGACGGAAAGAAGTGGCTTATAGAACGAGGGGGCGAGTGGTGCAAAAAGTGTGAGATACATACATGTGATGGGAGTGAGAGGAGTGGGTGGGTGATGCACCCCTGTCCCTCTGTCTTATCCCCGGAGCGAGACGGTAGTGGGAGAAGTGGAGAAGTCACTTCGAGAAGTCCGGTGTTGGTATCGGCTTTTGGCTTTTCTAAACAGAAACCAGAAGTAGAAGCTAATATGAACAGAACCTTAGTCCTATGTACAATAACAATTAAGCCAATATGAACAGAACCTTAGTCCTATGTACAATAACAATTAAACCATGACATGGGGTTTTGTTAAGGACCTACTGTTAGATGTTATAATTTGGAAATAGCTATCTTTAGGTATTTCTACTAGACTGCCTGGACAAGGCTCTGGGCTTGTTCTTTTGAGCTGTGACTTATGTTTTTTGGGCAGTTCGTGAGAGAGAGTACAGAGTAACAGAAACTCGTGTGTGATTTTGGCTATATAAATGTAGTTGCTACAGTGTATACTACAATTAACTTGTTACTATAGGTACTCCGTTTGAAAGCTAGTTACTGTAGAAAAACCGAAAAACAACTTTTAGAAGCTGAAAAGAAGAGGCCTAGACACTACTGTCATGCTACTTGCACACGCAGCACCTAAAATTTGTCAGTTGCAAATTACAATGATGCACGCATGTGTAATTTCCTTAGTTTCATGACCTTTTCTTTGTTTATTGATGCCTGTGTTTGAGCTTACAGAGGGCCCTTAGCCCCTATAAGTATCTCAACAGTATACCGAAATGGTCCATTGTATGCCCATTTAATTGCTCTAATAGCAAAGGGGAGAGAATACTTACAGAGCGAGCCAAAAAGTGGTCTGACCATTTATACCTTGTGTAAGAAGCGACAATAATTTAACCATGTTTTCGTAGAGTAAATTGAATCTGGGATAACGCATAGCTGAATTCGTGCTTTCTATCAGCAGTAGATTGGGGGGATTTCCATCCAACTAGTTCGATAATTTTTCTTTTGCTTGTCCAACTTCAAATTCTACAAATTATGAAGTGGCTATGTTATTTCACTTCATCGTGAATGAAACAATGGAGTATTAACATGTACTTTCTGTAAACATCAGAATATTATATCATCTAGTTACACAAGAAGTATCATAACACAGGAGTGGTGTGACAGTAATATCTAGGGACCATTTGGTATCGTCGAAGTTTCCAAATGCTAGTTCATGAATCCATTTCAGATAATTTGTTTGAATTTTGTATGGGTTGTTTGAAAACTTATAACACCTACTCTTTCTACAATGGGATGATCAATAGTTGTGTTGTCTGCAGAATACATATCATCCATCTTACATTACATTAGTAGGCTTTGCAGCTACTACGTTTGAGAGTAGAAAAAGATTAACTAACAATAATTTGAACTAAATTGAATACATTTTTTGTCCATTTACGCAAAGGATTTACTTTTGCACATTTTACTGACATGCCTACCCGTTGCATCATAACACTTAACACGTCTGAACTAGGCCCTACTCATGTAACACTCAGAGTGAAGCTAACGCTATCCAAATAAAGAAATACTATTTTGGTCTTGATGATGTCAAATGCTCCTGATATGGTTATCATTTTGTGCTTATGGCTTAAGCATGGTTACAAGAGCTTAGATATTGAACGTATGAGACTCTGGCAGGACAGCTGCTGTTACTATTTTTTGGCAGATGTTGTTCTTGTTCTCATTTGGGTAGAAGTATGCATTTTTTTGTCTGTTGGGAGTATGGCCCATATTGTTGTAGGATCACTATGTATGAAATAAGGTTGAAAGGGAATCTGAGTGGTATTTATTTATTATTTATTTGGGCAACCTACCTGAGTCTAATTCTAATGATCAAGTCTTACATTATACATATCTAGACCTCCTAGCATCTAATTCATACAATTAATCTATTAAGGTCCGCTTCTTATTAGTTTCTATCAACTAAAAAGTTTTCCTAGTTGCTTATTGCCTCGGAGTCCTTATGACACTTTCTCGGGACTGTTAACACTTGACAGATAAAGGCATCGCTAAAGGAAAGCTGGTGATAGATGTGAGATACTTCATTTTCGACGTCCATTCAGAAACTCATGACCTCTGTGATGAGACTTCATGCCCAGCGACCGGTGAATTTGTGCTAGCCCACAAACAGACTTTACCGTCATTCACTCCACCAGTAAGCATAACTGCAGTGCACATTTAGTTGTGGCGGTGAACTAGATATTCTTCAATTGCTGGATTTCTTTAGTACCTGAGAATCCTTAGGACCTGTACCTTTATCATCATAATCTGACGTTTTTGTTGTGTTTCAGGGTTCTTACAGCATCACAATGAAGCTGCTGGGAGATAACAACGAGGAACTGACCTGCATCTCGTTCGGGTTCAGCATCGGGTTTATTGCACCTGTTGCCATCAGCTAAGCTGGAACCGTAGTTGCAAAAATACGCCATGGGTGTACTTATGGATCTCTATTAGTTCTTGCGTACTCTGGGATGACAATATGACATTGAACACGTGTTCAACTGAGCCGTTTTGTACGGAGTTGAACATCTTACTACTGCATATGGTGCTGTCGAGCTCCGTTTGTCGCTATATGTCAGCATGTGTTTTACATGTATAAATGGACGCTGCCTCTTGTTAAGCTTTTGCGGTGGTTGCTTTCACGGATCACGAGCTGTCCAATGGGCAAATCAGAAGGGGCCCGTTGCTTCATTCATTCCTTGATGGCCGAACCGTTTGATCGAGATGGCGGCAGTGAATGCCGCTGCTGTGGTGTACGAACTTGCCCCACGCATAAATCTACCAGTACCAGGCACTTTTTGGTGAGACCGCGCACGTGCATCGAATCGAAATGGCCCGGACCTATTTGTACTGACTGCTTAAAGCCCTCTTTGTGTCTCACTTTTAAACAGATTGTTTTTTTCAGATAGAATTTATTAGTTGATTGCAGTAGATACTGTAGTAACTTCATTTATATCGATCAAAATTGCACGTGAATTTCTCTCTGTACGGTTTTTTAAAAGCTATTACTATTTATAAATCAAAGCTAAAAGATATCAACAAAAATCAATATGAATATGCTTGATTTTTTTTTTGCTATAGCACCATCGCATCGCGCTAATCAGAACTAACATATGCAATTTGTTTTTCATCACGTTAATCGGAGCATCTCTGTTTAGTAGCAATAAATGAAAGCCGGGGAATTCCTCCTGGCACAAAAATAACTAGCTGCATAAGCGCGGCGGCACACTGCGCTAGCTACCGTGTGGACCGAATCAAAAGAGACGATAAGTCACGAGGAGTTTCTTAAAAAAATCGAGGACATGCGCGTAATTTCGAGAAAATCAAAGGTTTTTTTTGCAAAAAAATCGAGGACCTGTAAGGATCTATACGTAACTAAATGAGGACCCGTACGTAATTTTAGAAAACTGTGGGGTGCTATCCAACAAAGGATACGCAATTTCGGTGAAGCGGAGGGGCGTTTTCGCAAAAAAAACCTGGCAGGGACCTTTTCACGAGAACGGAGGACCTTTACGTAATTTCAGAAAACGCAGGGACTTTTTCGCATAAAAGCTGATGTGGAGCCGGGAACTCTCCCGGCTATAATATAGGTATTATTTAGGACCACTTTGAAAAGTAGAAATTTAAAACATAGAAATAGAAAAAACGTTACTCGGAGTATCTCTATTTAGTAGCAATAAATGAAAGCTGGGGAATTCCTCCTGGCACAAAAATAATTTGGGACCACTTTGGAACGTAGGAATTTAAAAACATATAAATAGAAAAAATGTAGGATTGGAATGTCATGACTTGTCAAATTCTATAAAAGACAAAACCACATGAATAACTTAAAAGAGATGTTTGGATGTTTCAAAGAAAAAATAAAGGAAAATTGAGATTATATGTTACTTAATTAGAGAGAGAGAGAGAGTGAATGGAGAAAGAGAGAAGATGCATTGGACTTCTTAAAAGAAAAATAACATGAGGTTTGAACTCATATTTATATTTTCTATGGAATTAGGAGTGCATTCCAAATGAATTGTACAACCTCAATATTATGTACCAAACAACCTATAGGACAAATCTCTAAGGATTTGAATTCTCTAAAAATCTTTTGAAAATCCTACGAGCCAAAGAGGTGCTTAACCAGAGCTCAGTTATCCTCCTAGCGTTTTGAATGGAAGCTACCGTGTTAGTTCAATTAATGAAGCACCAGCCACTAGGGTTGTTTGTCTGTGCGAATATGGATCGAACCGTACAAATATATATATGACGCAATAATGTAGTTCACTGATGGATTTTTCGAGCGCGTAACTCCGTGACGGCTCTTTACCGAGTTGTGTTAAACGGTCAAGTGTCAACCGACTCGATATTAACGGGGACTCAGTATTGGATTCTGTTAATGGTTTTTAATTATGACCGATGTTTTTTTGACTGAAAGTAGTGTTGAAAGAAATAATTTTTACAAAGAGACGATGAGTGATAAAAAAATGAATGAAAGATATGTGCATGAAATTAAAACAAGAGAAAAATAGTATTCATATTAGCTTAGCACGAAGCAATAAGAAGGGCAGTAATAGAGGAGATGCCCGTACAAAAATACGTATCAGTACGCGGGCCCACGCTTAGCACAGAAAAGTGAATACGAAGTACACGCCCTAGCCTCCCCCTCCTCTTTCCCCCCGACTCACTCGCCCTCCCTCTCCGCGCCGCGCGCCTCCTCCTCGCCCCCCGCCTCCGCCTCCGCGCCATGGAGCCGAGCCCGTACGCCGGCGCTGGCGGGAAGATCCGGCGCCGCCCGCCGCCCCGCGCAGCTGCCACCCCTACGACCGGCCCCCGCCGCCGCCGCGGCGCACCGCCTCGCGGCCGCCGCCGCGGCTGCCGCGGACGCCTACCCGGGGCCGGGTGGCGAGGGCAGCGGGTGGGTGTCCCGGCTCGTGGACCCCGCCTCCCGCCTCATCGCGGGCGGCGCCGCGCGCCTCTTCTCCACGGTATTTCGCAAGCGCCTCGTCCCTGCGCTGGCTCCGGCTCCACCGCAGCCGCCGCTTTCTACGCCTACCGGTGAGCCTAAGCTTCCTGTATGCTCCCCTGAGATTGGTGTTTGCTCTGCGGTTCGTGGTTGTGGGCTTGGTCTAGGGTTTCGGGCTTCCCGGGCATGCTAGGGTTTAGTTCAGATTACCAAGCACCTGTTTCCTCTTTGGGTAATTTTAGCTGTAGCAGTGCAATTGTTGGTACGTAGCAGCAAATTCGTGATGAAAATGAGGCTATTTCACAATGGGTGTTTACTGGACCGTTCCAATTTTTTCACCATCGTTTATGTTCAAAACCGTAGTTTGTATTGATATGGATTTGACATTAGTAGTCCTTGGCTGTACGTTCTGAAGAATAACACAAGAATTTGGTGCTTGAAGTTGGTAAGGTTGGACAACTTTGGGATAAAACATCTGGTGCAGCGCGATTAATGTTTTAAGCTACTAAATGGTGTTGAATTTGGTATAGGAGAGGCATCTGGCCTATTGGAACCATGTGTTTGGGTGGGAATAACGCAATATAGGAGATGCTATTCCCATTTCCATTTTGTTTGTGTTGACTATTGAAGCTCTGCTTGTAATTGTCTGATGCTAATATTGAGCTTGGCATATTATACTGCAGTATTGCTGATTTGATGGCTGCTTTATGTATGCAGGAAGTGATACTAAGCCAAAACAGGACTTGCCTGAGTCAACAAACACCGTAAGTAGCAACCAACTGTTAGCAATGAACCATACTCCGTTATGTTTGGTCTCATGTGTTGTACTTTCTGTAGTGGCTGTTTTAGTTTGTTCACTGTTGTTGTGACTAGGGGTTGTTTGGAATTTTGATACAGGGTTTGACTCCAATCCTAGAGGGTGGAATGGATAAAGGGAAGAACCCTGCCGGTACATCGAACGACAAAGCATTGTCTGAAGTAGAACACTTGTTAATGCAGAAAACATTCACTAGGAAAGTATCTGCATAATTATTCTTCTTGAACTTCCAGTGTTCTACTAGATAATTTTTTTGTTGTAAAGTATCAAATGATGTTGATTGTTAGTAGTTCATGACAAGTTATCGCCCCCTAGTATAATGGCTATTATTTGGTTCTGTGATTTTAACTTGCTTCAGCCCACAATCTATATTGGCCAAACTAATTTCTCTTTTATTTTGTTTGTGCATTCTTTTTGTTATTTTTTGACCTAACATTCTTTTTGTTATTCTCTTTCCTTTTTTTCACTTGGTATCCTCTGCAACAATATCCCCCCTGCCCGCCCGCTTCCAAAGCTGTTCATGACTATGAGTTTTTTCTGTGCAGGGTTGAGTTTGACCATCTTACAGGCTTACTGCGTGCAAGAACCATAGAGTCTGATTTGCCTGCACAGGTAGATTACGGTGAGGATAAGAACGAATCAAGAACCAGAATTGATGGAATAGGTGGCTCCACATCACATGGGATGGCTGCAGATCATTCTCTAACTGCTGATGTAAGGAGCTATTTTGCTCATGTAAATTTTTATGTTAACATCCATGAATATAGGATAATGGATAATTTTATATTGAGGTGATGGTAAGAATCATGTGAACATGCCTGAGAAACACCGTGCAAGTTCATGTTGTTCGTAGAAATACATTTGTGAAATGCTGGTACAGTTTATAAATGCACTGTTTCAATGATTTCTAAGGTCAGGATATGCTGTATTGCCATGTTTACCTTCTGCTGGTTATGGAAGTTTATTTTCTTGTCTTATTTCTTCTGTAAAGCAAAATGTGCTCTAGGTCCTTAAACTTGCACGGTGTTATCATTATCACTTAGGTCCCTGGATTTGAGAACTGCAAATTCAGAACTCTACACTTGTACAAGTGTGCCAAGGAACCAATTTAATTGGCAATTAGTGATGACATGTCATGTTTACCATATTTTAGGTTAAAATTGACTACGTTTATTGTTAACTAAGATTGATGGGATGTAGGATGCTAGTAAAATTTGTCCATATACTTTGAGAACTTTCTTTGAATTCAATACATTGATTTCACATAACGATCACATGGTCAAACAATGGTTTAGATTGAGCTAAGTTACTGTGTCATCTCTAATTACCAGGTGAGGAACTCTATTGACTCACTTAGTCACTTATACAATTTTAGGGGCATAAATGTGCAGTTCCCAAGTTCACGGACCCAGGCCCCTGCATGTTTAGGAAAATGTGTTCTGAAGAAAGTTGATTGGGATTGCTTGATTTGGCCATTTTTTGCTTGATTGCTCTGACAAGTCTCTTTCCTGACCGTTTAATGTGTTAAGTTGCTAGCTCTAAACACCCTATTTGTAATGCCGGAATTTCATAGGAAATTTGGAGAAATCAGTACAATTCCCACAGGATTCCTACCAAATTCCCATGCTCCAAACTGGGCAGCGTGGATTTTACCTTTTCATTTCCTTGGTCAGGCTGTCTACTGCAATGCACTTTTCAACTTAAATCCTTCAGTGTGTGAGTTAGGAAGAAGCAAGCAAATGCAGCTACGCTTTTGTTAATCTCGTTATGAACTTTAGTTCCCTGTTTGATTTAATTCATGTTTAACTTGCAGGTTCCTATTTGTGGTGTTAGTTCCCCTGCAGAGCTTGCAAAACAACATATGAGCTCACATTATTCGAGAGAACCCCAGTCAAGTAGTTTGCAGAGCCGGGTATTTCTTGAGAACAAAGCAGAAGCAAGCAACATTGCCTATGATAGAAGGAGATCTGGAGCACCACTTGTTCAGGAGCTCAATGAATTTGGCAATGAAAACCCCGGGCTTCCTGTGAATGGCTATGTGACTCCGGGATTACGTGGGCGGTCAGCGATATGTAGAATGTCCCGTTCTCCATTTTTTAAGGTCATTTTATTTACCGCATATCATGTTGTATCCTTCTCAGATGTAAATATTCATGTGTGCTCCATGTGGCATAATCTTGGTTTTGTATGGTGCTTGAAATTTTCTCCTTGTTAAAGTTAATGATTTACTTTACTTGAAAAACTGCAAAAGTTGACAGTAAATATTTATTTATGCCTAGCAGGGCCCGAGCTCTTCCAGTGATTTGAATGTGTTACCATTTTCTTCATCCCAGGCACGAGCCCAAAGTTTGGTTGCTAGCGGCAGGCAGGTAATTTATTAAAGATTTCTGAATATGAAATACTCTACATACTACAGTATGTATTCCTGTTCTATATATTCAGTTGAACAAGCATGCAGTTCATTGAAAAGCATTACACATATGTTTCAGAGTTATGGTTGAAAACATGTAAAAATCTATGGGTTTTCCCTTTTATCTTTTATATTGTTGTATTGTTGCACATGCAAGCATTGATGAGGTCGAAAGTAGCAGGTCATCCTGTTTGATTGATACTAGTGTGATATCGTGGCAATATCCCATTTAGACTTAATAGGTTTTCATCAGCAAGGAACTTTCTCCATTGGATTTTACATGGTCTGAACTGTTTTTGCCAGAGGTTTTCTCAATCCTATCTTTCTAACAGATCTTGAAACGAAGAGGTGCCGACTTCGAGAGTGAATTAGGATCTATTGGTCCCATACGTAGGATTCGTCAAAAGTCAAGTATGATGTCTCCTTTCAGAGATGCTCGCGTGAGCCCCAGGGGAAACTTTCTTCCTAGCTGTACAATTGATTCAGACTTCACTGAAGGCAGTTCACCCGTTCAGGAATCTCCTAGTTCGAAAAGACTATTGCTTGGGACTGGTCAATCTGTGCGAGCTGTAAAAGCACATAGGAATGGTGAAGATGGTAAATCCGCTAGTGATAATGTTCCTCCTGTGCCACCTGAATCAAACAAGATGGCTGAGAAGATATTTGAGCAGCTTAATATAATAGCTCCGTCACCAAAAGGGAAGCAGTTTGGACGACAATCTGATGCTGGGAATGCGAGTCTCTCCATGTCAAAGCAACCTGTTTGGCAAGATAATGGGCCAAACAGTGTAAGTGACCCCACTAGTTCCCTGAAATTTCAAGATTCGAATGGAGTTAATCACCCCCTCAATCCAGACCTGAATGGTTCCCCATTGAATAAAGACAGGCTGACAAAAGATGGATCATCAAAAGTTCCTTCATATTCGTTTCAGGATTTAGGCAACAAAGACATTAAGTCTGATCATGCTGCTATGTCTGATAAGCCTGCCATTTTGTGGAATTCAGTTTCTGCTTCTACATCTCGGAAACCAGGCTTTAAAATGGCTGTTTTCGAGGTATGGGAAAAAAATTGAAATCTTGGTTCAATTGTAAACCAGTCATATGTGCACTTATGACCTGACAGTATTATTTACCCTTTTTTGTTTTATAGGATTTATCAGAGTTTGATGATGATCAGGAGGCCCCTGTTCCATCAAAGAATTCATTGAGTAGGACAGAGGTGAAGACAATTGAGGAGAAATTTGATTCAAAGATTAAGGAGCAGAATGTTCAACCAAATATATTGGAGCAGAAAGTTGAATCAAACTTATTGAAGGAGAAGGTTGTCAGTCCTTCAGTTAGTTGGCAGCCTATAACATCCGCATTGAAAGATGTCTCTTCGTCAGGCTTATTTTCATCTAATGATCCTGAAAAGAAGGCTACACCCAATGTTTCTGTGGATAACAACATTGGTTTTACATTTCCACATGTACCTTCTGGCACCTGTTCTGTGACTACTGTGCCAGCATTGCCACATGCTTCAAATAAGGACAATAAACTAACCAGTGCTTCACCTGTTACATTTGGCCTCAATCAGTCCAGTACATCAGATTTGGAAACATCAATAACTGCTGGTGTAAAAACTGAAGCAAGAGTTGGAGAGAGGTGATTCCCTTGGCACTCTTTGTTCCTCCTTTCTCCTTAGCACTCATGCCAAATTGCCAATTATTTGATTGCACTAGCATCTTTTGGAAGGAGAAAAAAGAAAACGATAAAACAAAAACAATCCAGTATTTATGAATTCATTTTATTATTACCTGGAAGGAAAAATGAAAAGGTAGGCTAGAATAAACCAGTTAGGAGAAGAGTCTCCATATTAGTTATTCACCTGAGAAGTTCCTTTTATACAGTATTCTTCTCATAATGATAATATAGTTATGGTAAGGGCTGAAGAGCCTGCGCAATTTCCCTTGTTTAGTAGACATGTGGGGAAAAAGATATGTTGGGTAAGAGATTGCAGTTATTCTGGGATTTGTTTAGTGGAATAAAGGCTTGTGAGATTTGTGGGACTTGGTAAGGTTATTATTGGAAAGAGAATTGCATCCATGGAGTATGGATCATAAAGATGGAGAACAAATGGTGGACATAGTCAGAAATTCTAGTTTTTATCTATGATATTTATTTGTTATTTGGGATATGCATTTGTTCATAAAAAAATGAGTTTAAAATTGAATCTCCCTCTTTAGTAGTATAGACAGTTGCATGCTATATTTTGGAGTATCTACATTCTGCTAATCTATTCTGCTATTTATGTTTCTAGTGCCACCAAGCCCACAACATTGGACAGCACTAATTTAGAGAGAGGTAATGAAAAGGAAAGAGCAGAAGACGTCCATAAATCATCTGACATGGTGTTACCGTCAGGTGCATCAACATTGACTGCACCTCTCCATTTTGCTTCCACTGCATCTACTTCACCAAGCCTGAGCAATGGCTTCTCACACTCATCGTCACCAAAGTTATCAGATGTCACACCCACTGATAAACCCGCTGTTAGCTCAGTTGCATCCACCACCATCGCCACCTTTGCTGTATCCAGTAGCAGCCCACCCATTTCATTATCATCTCCTGCATTTCCAACGTTCAATTTTGGTTCCAGCACTTCAATAGTAGCAGCAGCCAAATCAGATAATACAAATACAGAGGCAAAGCCAGCTAGCACTCGATCCTTTGGTACCGGGGGTACTACAGCTGCAGCCAAATCTATAGCCCCAGATACAGCCAGCAAGACAGCATCAAATCTGAATGGTGCGCCTATTTCGTCAAATGTCGCTACTTTTTTGAGTTTTCCAGTCACATCCTCTTCTGCTTTCTCGAGCACTGCAACTTTTTCATTTTCTCCAGTTGCATCTTCAAGTGATGGAACCGCCTCAACTAACTCTGCACCATCTACTACACTGTCAACTGCACCTGGTGTTCAATCTTCTTCAGCGACACCATTTACATTTTCGAGCTCAGGAAACAGCATCTTTGGGTTCAGTTCTCCAGCTCAATCTACTGGTCTGAGCACATCTGTTGCTGGCAGTACCTCTCAACCTTCTGCCGCTAGCACGGTCTTTGGTAGCAAGCTACCACAGTCAGAGGGCACAATGTCACAGCCGTCCCAGAGTTCAGCCACGCAGTTTAGTTCGCCATTCCCAACTGTGACTTTTGGAGCAGGAGCTTCCTCATCTGGGTCTGGGGCCGCATCTTTTGTAGTCGGGACTTCCTCAACTGGTTCTGGGACCATGTCTTTCGGAATTGGAAGATCCTCATCTGGGCCTGTCACACTGTCTTCCGCAGTGGGAGCTTCCTCATCTGGCCCTGGGACCTTGTCTTTTGGAACGGCAGCTTCCTCGCCTGGACCTGGGACTGTCTCTTTTGGAGCAGGAGCTTCCTCGTCTGGGCCTGGGACTGTGTCTTTTGGAGCAGGAGCTTCCTCATCTGGACCTGGGACTGTGTCTTTGGGAGCAGGAGCTTCCTCATCTGGACCTGGGACTGTGTCTTTTGGAGTGACAGCTTCCTCATCCGAGTCTGGGTTTGGTAATTCACCATTTGGATCTGGAGCTACCTTCTCTGGCTCTGGAAGTGGGTTTGCATTTTCATCACTGAGCTCTTCTTCTGGCTCATCTTTAGCAGTGGCTAGTACAAGTATGTTCAGCAGTAGCTCCATGGCTTCATCGTCCCCCGCTTTCAGCAACCCTTTTGGTTCAAGTTCATCCCCTCCCAGCATGTTTACATTTGGCCAATCAGCTTCTTCAGGAGGTGGTTTTTCATTTGGAGGGCAGTCAGCTCCATCTTTCTCTTCACAAGTTCCAGTTTTTTCATTTACCTCGGCAAGCACAAGCATGAATTCATCTAGTCCACAACCTGCATTTGGGATGACAAATGGCAACACGACCTTCAGCATGGGATCTCCTGGAAATGATCAGATGAATGTGGAAGACAGCATGGCGGATGACACTAACCAAGCAGCACCAACACCAGTACCTGCACCGTTATTTGGTTCTTCACCATTTGGGCAGCCAGGTAGTTCATCTGCGGCTCCAGTATTTGGTGCTCCAGCAGTCCAGTCTGGTGGAGTTTTTCAGTTCGGGAGCCAACAAGGCTCCCTGCAGCAGAACCCATCATTCCCACCTGGCGGTAGCCTTGAGTTTCAGGGTGGGAACTTCTCGTTGGGCAGTGGCGGCGGTGGCGGCGGCGACAAGTCCAGCAGACGAATGATCAAGGTCAAAAGGGGGCCACAAAAGAAAAGATAGTCTTGTTCAAATGCTCATTGCATGATGCCATTTCGGATAATGCGCTGCTCGGGAACATCTCTTGCTCATCTGGATGGATACTCCGGAGAATTATGACCATGGTTCGTATGGTCATACAAATTTTCCGGGATCAACACAGTTCCACTATCTCATGGCTGGTTTGTAAACCCAAGGTCAGTGTATCCACTCATTTATTTCTTCCTTCGTCAAAGCCGGCTGGCACGTTGTAGTATGCTTGTGCTCTTGGGGTGTAAAATAGAACCAAAAAAAAAGTGTATCTCAAGGTGGAGTTTTGGTTTCTTTTTGCTGCCGTCTGCTCTCTCCCTTTGCCTCCGATATATTTGGCTCGGAGTGTAATGTACTATTGTATTTTTGCCTACATTTGACAAGCTCAGAACTCAGTTTAGAATCGCTAAATCCAAAGCCCACTATAGCTTACATCCCGCATGTTTCCGTTTCTTACTTTACGTTGCGAGGTAAGGTACGTAATTGTTTACCGAGTCTGTATGAGTTGTTTCTTGTCATGGACACGCTGTCTTATCTTCTTCCCCCAAAAGATTGTCTTTTCTGTGCTTGACCAATTCTTCAGAAAACTAATCCGAACCATCGTTGAATTTATAATCACGTAGCATGTCACAAGCTTCTAACTGGGACGTTACAGGCCACCTGCCGCGATAAGGAGATGCTCCAGTGGCGCCTTTCCTGGGTGGTGAAGCTGTGTGCGTTTTGGACTTACGGACAGCGGCACGACCCGGTCGGCCACCAACGCGCTTTCTTCTCTTCGCGAGCGCGTTAGGCGTTGGCGTGGCGAAGGAAGAAACCGGGAAACAAAACAACACGAGAATATACAAATCTTTGAGACGAAGAACATACAAATTTTTTTTTGGTGCGGGTGAAATACCGTGGTGCCCCTTCACCGCCTCGCGTCCTCTTCCTCGCCCCCGTGCCGAGCCGTGCCATGTCCAAATCACAGCTAAATAGCTAGCTAATAATTGCCCCTTGACTGCGAGGCCGGAACCACCTCTGTTCCACCACCTGCTCGTGGTTTTCTTTTTGTTCGTTTGCTCAACCGTTCATATTTCCCGTCACGTAGTACTTGTTTACCCTTCCCTTCGTCTCGTCTTAGATAGATATGATTATTCCTTCTCAGGGCTTTGCCTTTCTTTCTTGTCCCCTTCCCCTCTGTGTGTCATCGGTTCTTGCCAAGGAACTATCCGTGTTTGTTGCTGCGTGATTCTTGATCCTAGAAGTAGTCTCCACCCCTCTTGCCTTGAACAATTTGGCATCTTGCACTCGCCTTTGAGACTGTTTCTTGCACCTGCCGCCGGCTGAGAAAAGGTCCACCAACCCCTGATGTTCATTGAACAATTATCCTTTCTGCTTCGATACTACAAGTCCTGATTCTTGATGCATTCCTGCCGCCCAAAAGCGTTAGATTCCGGCATTCTGCACTGCAATTTGAGTTTTTGGAGGATAATCTCGTTGCTCTTAGGTAGCGTTGACTTCAATACGTCATCGTGCCCGCGAGGTGATCGGAACCGGTTCCATCTTTGGTCCTGCTCGTTTTGGCGCGATTCAGCCGATTCCCTAGCAGAAAAAGGTAATTCTAATCTGATGTGTTAGTCTCTTGATGAGGGTGACATTCGCGGCGTGATCTGAGCCGGTACACTGCTCGAGGAGCTTGAAGTGTTTCTTGGATCCATCTGAGGGGAGTAGTTGGCTCAAATCCCGGCGAGGTGTACCCCCGATAAAGACTCGATCGTCTTGTCGGATCACCAATGGGTAACACGTGCGTCGGCCCCAGCATCACCAAGAATGGCTTCTTCCAGTCCGTGTCGACGGTGCTGTGGAAGGCGCGGCAGGACGGCGACGCGCTGCCCGCCGCCAATGGGCCGGATGGCGGCAGCCCGGACCGGTCGCCGCCGACTCCGCCGTCGGACGTGCCGTTCGCCGTCCAGAGCAAGGCCCCTGAGCCCGTCAAGATCGCCGCCAAGGCGGAGGACGCCGCCAAGCCCGCCGAGCAGGACGCCAAGGCGGGCGCCGGTTCCAACTCCGGCGAGGCCAGGCCGCGGCCCAAGGTGCCGCAGGTGAAGCGCGTGTCGAGCGCCGGGCTGCTCGTCGGCTCGGTGCTCAAGCGCAAGACAGAGAGCCTCAAGGACAAGTACAGCCTCGGGCGCAAGCTCGGGCAGGGGCAGTTCGGCATGACGTACCTGTGCGTCGAGCGGAGCACCGGCAAGGAGTACGCGTGCAAGTCCATCCTGAAGCGGAAGCTGGTCACTGACGACGACGTCGAGGACGTCCGGCGGGAGATCCAGATAATGTATCACCTGGCCGGCCACCCCAGCGTGATCTCCATCCGGGGCGCCTACGAGGACGCCATCGCCGTGCACCTCGTCATGGAGCTCTGCGCCGGCGGCGAGCTGTTCGACCGGATCGTGCAGAAGGGGCATTACACCGAGAGGAAGGCGGCCGAGCTCACTAGGGTCATCGTCGGCGTCGTCGAGGTGTGCCACTCCATGGGCGTCATGCATCGGGATCTCAAGCCGGAGAACTTCCTCTTCGTTGACCAGACGGAGGAGGCTGCTCTCAAGACTATTGACTTCGGCCTCTCCATTTTCTTTCGGCCAGGTGAGTTTCTGCAAGCACAATTCTCAACAGAACTGGTTTAATGTCCATAAGCCCGAGTATATTTTTTTAGTTTATGCACTGCATTTTTTGCTTTCATAAGGAAAAATAACTTCTATATTTTGATAATGGCCCTGTTCTTTTCGACTTTTAAAAATTATTTTTCGGCTTTTCTACAGTAACTAGCTTTTAAACGGAGTATCTTTTTAAGATAGAGTCTACTATTTAATTGTAGTACATACTGTACCGACTTTATTTATATCAGCAAAAATCACATGTGAGTTTCTGTTAAAGGAGATTTGATAATTTGCCCCATCTTTCTTTGCCACTTGACAAAATGCCCCGTGATGTCTCACTAACATGCAGGGCCAGGACCCGCATGTCAGTGAGACATCACTTGCCATTTCAATGAAAGATGGGGCAAATCATCAATTCATCCTTCTGTTAATCTGTAATCTCTCGCACGAACAGCCCAAAAGCCACAAGTTGCAGCCAAAAACCACAAGCCGCAACAAAAAAGAACAGTCCCAATATTGGGTGAGTTTTTTTGGGCTGTGGTTTATAACTTATGGCTGTGGTTTTTAAATTCTGGTCTACTCGTGAGAGGCAGTACGCACAAAAAAAATAGTTATATATGATTTTAGCCGGTACAGATAAATTCAGTGCATTTTTTTATTACAATTGACCTTTAGACATCATCTCGAAAAAACACATAGTTTTTGAAAAAACTACTGTAGCTATAATACATAAGCATAAGCCATAAGCAGTATCGAACCCGCCCAATTAAAGTTCAATATGCTTAAGATGCTCAACATAGCCTTATTGTTTAAGATGCTTATTTGTCCTAAGACATCCTGCCATATGTGCATAATAAAACTTCATTATGTTCTGATTGCTTGATGCGCTAATTAATGCAATGTAATGCAGCCGTACTTGGCATCAACCTTATGTAATCGTTCTCTACTATCCAGATAATTTGTGTAACCATGATTTCAATTCTTCAGCAATGCCTCATTTCATTTCTGGAAAATAATTTGTGTCCTTTTACTGTGACCTCATACAGTTTGGTTACAGACTGCATCATTCTGTACCCTTTACTTGGCATTTTTAGTGTTAGACATGTTCTTTGGGCTTTTGGCATTTGGCCTTTTGGTGTGCTTAGTATAGGTAAGGATCTCTCAGGTTGGCCCATAATTCTATTAACCTAACCCTAGACATCCTTGCCTATATATACTTGTATGCCCTGTGCCTTGTGCTGCATCCTACTGAATACATATGCAGATTGCTCACATTTAGTTTTGAAGGCATTGAGTTAAGCTTTCAAGAATTCCCCATTGGATCGCTATTTATATGGGGATCTTATTTCAGGTCAAATATTCACTGATGTTGTTGGTAGCCCTTATTATGTCGCACCAGAAGTCCTGAAAAAGAAATACGGTCCAGAGGCAGATGTCTGGAGTGCTGGTGTGATCATTTACATCTTGTTGTGCGGTGTGCCACCATTTTGGGCAGGTGCGGATTTTGTTTTGCTCTTTGATCAAATGATACATCAGTGTACGGTTAGTTTCCTGAATAATGTATCGCTTTTTTGTTGGAACTTTGGACTAATTATACATTTCATTCTTGTCAATCAGAGACTGAGCAGGGTATATTTGAAGAGGTTTTACATGGTAGACTTGACTTTCAGTCAGAGCCATGGCCTAGCATCTCTGAAGGTGCCAAAGATCTTGTAAGGAGAATGCTTGTTAGGGACCCAAAAAAGAGATTGACCGCTCATGAAGTCTTACGTGAGTTATTTTCCATCATATGTTCATGCATACATTCAAGTTATTTCAGAAATACAGGCCACGACCATGAGCAATGCACTGTGGATTCACTGAAGAGTTCTTTTTTGTCATCTTGTAGGGCATCCATGGGTTCAGGTTGGTGGTTTGGCTCCTGATAAGCCGCTGGATTCTGCTGTACTATCTCGTATGAAGCAATTCTCAGCTATGAATAAGCTGAAGAAGATGGCTCTTAGGGTAAGTATGATTTGGAAGGATTGTTTATTTCTCTTTCTACAATTCTTAGATTAGTATCATCTTGGTTTTGTACTCGTGTACCAAGCGAATAGCCGCTGGTAGTTTGGCTTATGCAAGATATATTACATAAACAAGCAAAAAAGAATGTTATCACAGTAGCCTATTAGGTGCAGAAGGCAGTTTCCATTGTAGAATTCAGTCAAAGCACTTGTCCTGATATGCTTGTTCCTTCTAGGTCATTGCTGAGAACTTATCTGAGGACGAAATTGCTGGCCTGAAAGAAATGTTCAAGATGATAGACACAGACAACAGTGGACAGATCACTTTCGAAGAACTGAAGGTCGGATTGAAAAAAGTCGGTGCTAATCTCCAAGAATCCGAGATCTACGAGCTCATGCAAGCCGTAAGTTTTTCAGCACTTCAGCATTTTTTGTTTGGGAATCAGAACAACCGAAATTTGTTGTGTCTGAATTCTGCTGCTGAAATGAATTAACAGGCGGATGTAGATAACAGCGGCACGATAGATTACGGCGAGTTCATCGCTGCCACTTTGCATCTCAACAAAGTTGAGAGGGAGGATCACTTGTTCGCAGCGTTCCAATACTTCGACAAAGACGGCAGTGGATACATTACGCCCGATGAACTGCAGCTAGCCTGTGAGGAGTTCGGCTTAGGAGATGTACAGCTCGAGGAGATGATCAAAGAAGTAGACCAAGACAACGTCAGTAACTTCCTTTTCAGGGCATTCTGATCAAAGCCAAGCCTGATGTTCACCACCGAGATACTGATAGGCTTCTTTGCCGTTTTTGCAGGACGGTCTCATAGATTACAGCGAGTTCGTCGCGATGATGCAGAAGCCTACACTGGGACTCCCAAAGAAGGCCGGTTTGAAGACTAGTTTCAGCATCGATTTCAGGGAGGCCTTGAGGATGGCTTAAGCAACTCGATGATAGTGCTTGTGCTCGGAGATTAATGTCTGCTGTTCCTTGTAAAAAAAATCTGTAGTCATACTACAACTAGAAAGTACAGCCCTTGTAGAGATGGTGATAAGGCCAGTGAGCTTTTTCTATAGGATTGAAATGGCTCGCGGCAAGTGGCGACGGCTTGAGATGTGTGCACGTAGAGGCGGGCATGGTGATGATTGGCCACTCACTGAATTGGTTTAATCGTTTGGTGATGATGAACTACGAAAGGTTTTTTGTTCTTCCTGTATACAGTTACCATCCACTAATCATCGCTGTTCGTATTGACTGGATGTACACGTACCGTCTGACCTTGATGCATGCTGTGTTTCTGTCGTATTCTTCGGCAACCCCGCGTGAGGCGAGGCCAACGCCGCCCGTCCCACGCGGCCGATGGCCTTTGGCAACCCACCTCGCGCAGCAAAGTCCACTTGCTCGCGGCTGATTTCGACCATTTGCCCACGCGCGAGTCGACCGTTTCGGGCATGGGACATCGCCGTCGCAGGCCCCGTGGTTCCCATCCACACCCGCCTCCGAACTCATCACGCATCCTAGTCATTTCTATAAATCTAGTCTTCTCTCCAAACTCAATAACTATAGCAACAGATGACACATATCATTTACCGTGCTACAGGAGCTCCGCAAATGCTGCCGAAGCTCGACAGCACCTGCCGAGCCACATTTGCTTGGCAGCAGATTGCTAATGGCCCCACACCGGCAGGTAATTAGATTTACATAATTAGCACTAATTAAGCATAAGTATTAATTATGGTCGGTATCCTGTCGAGCTGATAGAGTTCAGTAGTATTTGCTGAGCTGCTCCTAACTCGGCAGGTAACTACTAAGCTCAAAAAAAATATTAGATTTGTAAAAATAAATATCTAAGAGTCATATTTAAAGAAAAAAATAACTATAATATCATTTGTGTGAACAATTCGCCTCCTCTAAGCGTGCGGCTCAGCTCTCGCATCGTATGTCTGGTTGCGAGTTTTCGACATTTATAACACTGTGTACCCTAAAAATACCAAATGTAGACTCCTAAGTCCAAAAATTTCATTTTTAGCCCCCTTTCCGACGCGGGACTCCAGGACGCTGACACGTGTTAGTCGTGCGGTCGGGGACCACACGATTACACTTAGCAAGAAATGGTGTGGCCCGAGACAGCACGATTACACTGTAGCAGTACACTGCATCGATTTCTTGCTACAGTGTAATCATGCGGTCCCCGACCGCACAATTAAGCTACAGTGTTAATCGTGCGGTCCGGGACCGCACGACTAACACGTGTCAGCGTCTCGGAGTCTTGCAGTTGGAAAGGGAGCTAAAAAAGGAATTTTGGGCTTATGGGACTACATTTGGAATTTCTAGAGTACATAGTGCTATAAATGTCCAAAATTCTCCGATTGCTCTGGGGCGCACGTCACCTGACGTGGGCCAACTCCACGCGCAACACGGCGTCGAGCGGACCATCTCGCATGGGACGCGGGCCTTGTGGTGGAGTATGACCGAAAAGTAAGAAGAGACCAAAAGACATTGACAACTAGCCACGTAAGCGCGGCGCCACGCCGCGCCAGCCACCGTGTGGACCGACGTAAAAGAGATGAAAATCCGCGGGGTGGTTCTCTAAAAAAATCGAGGACGTACGTGTAATTTCGGAGGAATCAAAGGGTTTTTTCGTAAAAAACAGGGACCCGTAAGGACCTGTACGTAACTAAACAAGGACCTATACGCAATTTTGGAAACCGCGGGTTGCTATCGGTGAAGTGGAGGGTGGTTTCTAGAAAAAAACATGGCAGGGACCCGTTTGCAAGAAGCAGGGACTTGTTTGCGATGACGAAGGACCTCTACGCGATTTCGCAAAGCGCAGGAACTTTTTCGCAAAAAAGCCAAAAAAAAGGCGACGTGGCCTATCTCGGCTGCCGGGGAGTCTTCCCCCTATAATATACGGAGTATACAAACCATCGTCCATTGCAAGACAATGAAACTATTTGCCTATACAATAGAAAATTTAAAGAAGGAACTAAAATTAGAAGTAACCAAAGTGAAAGAAAGAATGAAGAGTACAATATCTAGAGAAAAGAAAATGAAGGACTATGTGAGAAGCTCTAGGATAATATTGTGATAAACCATTGCAAGTTTAATGGAGTGACTGTTTAATTTTGCAAAGATTGCATTTTGTTTGGATCATTTTCTGATTTTTTTTTAAGGAAACTGGTCATACCACAGATATGCAAGCGGTCATCCCGCTGTACGGTAGTACCGCAACATGGTGCTGGTCATACCGCTGAGTGGTAGTTCTGATTTTTTACTTGGCGGTAGCTATTTTTCAGAGAGGTCCAGTTGCGAGGTGCGGTAGTATCGGCCTGTGACGGGCGGTAGTAATGGCCAAGGTAGAATTTTAGAGATTTAGGAAAATTGAGTCATGGGTCGAGTTGGATTGTTCTAGGTCGGTGCATTAATATTGCATGAAGTATGTTTTGACTAACATGGGTCAAGTTATAAAGAACATGTACCCAAAAATCTTTAGATGTGTAGGGTCATTTGGAATTAACTATAGTCAACGGCGAGGATCGGGGCTACGCTCATAGAGGGGCGAAGGCCCAGAACAATCAAAAATACCGGGTGAGATGGTGAGCTCAAACATGGCACGGGAAATGTGAAAAATATTGAAGAGAAATTCGAATGGTGGGTTTGCACCATGTGGCTTGGTCGGTTCAAGTAAGACATAGTCCGGTAGAACTGGAATATGGGTGACTTGCCGTTGCCGATGTGTGGTAAGCTAGTGGTGCACCTACACGTGGTAAGCATAGTGATTGTTTGCAATAGAAGATGAAGACTAGGTAAAGAAAAGGTATTTTGATAATTTGGCAAAAATATCAGAAACTATCTTGGATCAAAACCGCGGCCCTTGGAGGAACAGTTTAGGTCAGGGAGAAATTAGTTTGATTAAGATGAATCAAGGCTAAAGACTTAGCAGATTCAGAAATATGTGCTTTGAAAAACGTGCATAAATGAATATGTGTGAGTTAAACTTGTGTGTGTGGAGTTATCGGATTTTTTTCATTATGCTAAGTGAATAGTATCCATTAAGCGTACATAAGTGAATATGTGTGAGTCAAACTTCTGTTGCCGTGTGGACTTCATATGGGCATTTTGGTGATTGGATTATTGTTGGCTGGTTGCTATCGTCTCTCGCTTGGATCAGACGCGCCATCCACATTTCCCTCCCGGTAACACCATCTGGACGTAAGCTTCGTTACTTTCGTCAGGTGACCTTGCACGCACGGGCTGGTCGTTGGCGATGGGTCCAGATGGGCTGGGTAATTAACAGTACTAGCTAGGAACGAACGCCCGTAGCGGCAGACGTCTTGACCGAAATCCCCATCACCAACCTCTACTCCTCCCAGGGCAACGCCGTGAGCCAGACACGTGTGAAACCATTTCACTTTCTGACGCCCGGCACCAACGCGACGCAGCTGCACATCGGATTCAGACACCGTGACTCTGTCGCTTTGCTTACGTTCCATTCTTGTCTCAGGCGCAGACGAGTGGTCCCCACTCATCCTCCCGTTGCCTTGTCCATTGGGCTGGGACCACCTGATTCTGACTCCGAGATGGGCTACTTGTCCATTGGGCTGGGGCCACCTGATTCTGACTCCGAGATGGGCTACCTGTTTCTGGAGAGGTACTCCTGCTCCATTGTTTACTGCATTGCATTGCCTGGTGCGTAATTCGTGCTCCACTGCAACCTCTTTTGAGTTGTCTGCCACTAATACATTGATCATAGCAGTAGTGAGCAAAGTCAAATCACATTTTAGCTGTCACTTGTTTAATTAACAGACTAGCTGCTTAATTGTTTCTCAGTTGGAGCATCTATAGTTTATTGTTCGGCAGAGCTATCATGTTCTCGGGTGATTCGTCTAACTGTTTTTAAAGAACATTTCAGACGTCCAAAAGAGAGAGAGACGAATCACAGCCCTACGATCTTTAAAAAAGATAAATGCACAAAAATCTTGAGAAATAAATAAAAATAAAAAATGAGTCCGTCAGAGCGATAAAAATGTGCAGGAAATAATGAAGGCAAAGATTTAACCCATGGAATGCGATCTTTACTCGAGATTCCCATTATCAAAATAAACAGAAGCAAGAATGACGAACAAAAACAAAACGCTTTAATTCCTATACACAGACGATCTTGGTTTTCAAGTATGAACAAATTTTTATGCCTTTTTCTGGACACACCAACGACCACCAGTTTACATCCCCCACCTGATTAGTTATTCATAGTAAACAAAAAAAAAGTAATAATGTGAACGGCTCCAGCACAGTCCATCACCTCATTTCAGTTCGCGTTTCGGTATCATGAGATCAGCTTTCTCCGTCTACTGGCAGCTTGCGAATCGCGATCGCTGACCAAAGATGCCAGCCATTTGGCACGTTGCTTCTAACAACTTGCCTGGAGTATTTTAGAAGGAACAAAGCATAAGGTTATTGTTAAGTAAGTGGTTAACACAAAATGACACTGATGTAATACCGAAGAGAAAAAGGTTTAAGAGTACGAGGCTGACAGTCAGAAAATTAATGTTAGATTATGTTATAACAGATACCCTATCAAATCAGCATCGGATGCCTACATGATTTATTGCGCGAAAGAAAACTTGCAATTTTTGACATCTTTTTTATGCTAAGGACATGCCAACGGCTTCAGGTAACTTAACCTCAAAGGCTAAAGGAATAAACACCGAATTATCTATGCTAGTTGGAATGGCATCTGATGTCAAAATCGCAGACATGACTGCAAACATAGGGCAGAAATTACCCAAAAACCTAGAGTCCCAAGGTATCTAGTTATGCAATCAGCACCACCATGTTGCAGTCCTAAAATGTGTAATCAAGAACAGAATTACCAGGGGATCATGATTTACAGGCTATAAGAAAAGTTTCTTCTGAGCCACACTTTATGGCCATGCCAGCTATGAAATTATAAGGGGTGAGGAAAACTGAGTCCAAAGACCCTGCGTGACAGACACATTCCTGCTCACCATCACTAGCATCTAATCCTGAGATAAATTTCAGCGTGAAATTTTGTTCCAAACGAAGTGTCCAAAGGTCTAAGTAGCCATCTGATTTCCAATGGATGATATACATACTTCGAGCACAGGTCTAGAAAGGACAAGCGCTTTCGGTTGATCTGAGATATCTATGGTCCAGAGCATACAGCTCTTATCCTTGCATCAAAAGAAAGGTTAAATAACTTTTTGTCCCTAACATCTAAGTTACCCCGATTCGCGATATGTGTACGGCGATACAGATATAGTGATACCATGATACAATATTGTTAGAATTAATCGTGTTTCTTGAATCGTAGAGATTGCCGTATACATTTCGTGTACGAGTTTAGTTGCCGAGTCAGGCTAGTTCGTTTCCGTGTGAGTTTTCTAGTCGGTTTCCGAGTCGGAGTGAGTGTCCGGTTGCTAGTTGTGCAAATAGCCTTTAAAAGGCCATGTAGCCAATGACTCAATGTAGGGTGGAGACATGAAGTGTGAAGCGATCCGTTGTGATCGTATACGCAGAAGCTAAGGAGTAGCAAAGAAATAAAAGGAAGAGAGAGAGAGAGAGAGAGAGAGAGAGAGAGCGGTTTGGCTCTGGGAAAAGAAGCCTATGCGTTTGTGTTATCTAGTCACGTAAGGAGTTTGTGTTATCTAGTCACGTAAGGAGTTGCATTGGTGCTGCGTGAGAGGAAAAACGAAAAGATTGCAACAAGTTCTAAAAACAAGGATACGTCGATACGGCAAATATATATGTATTTTTAAAAAATGTAGAGAGGCTACGAGAGAGCGACAAACTGGGAGTACCTTGGCGAATGTTTATATATATATATATATATATATATATATATATATATATATATATATATGTGTGTGTGTGTGTGTGTGTGTATATGTATATATATATATATATATATATATATATATATATATATATATATATATATATGTATATATAGGAGTGATTATTACCTGAGATCGAATTTTTTATCTTTCACCATCCGAAGTTGCACTCTCATTCACCGAAATTGCGGTGATTTTTTAGAGGGTGCAACTTCGTTGATTGAGAGTGCAACTTTAGTTGCAATGAATCACCAAGTTGCAATGCTTTTTGGAGGAGGGCTGCAATTTTAGTTGATTGAGAGTGCAATTCGGATGACCGAGATAAAAAAGTTCATCGCCTATGCAATAGCAAAAGCGTGTGTGTGTGTATATATATATAGAGAGAGAGAGAGTCCATAGTCAAGGAAGTCCATAGTTTTTAGCGTATTTTGTAAATATCTTCATATACGCACATAAAAAGGAGTATGTAAAAAAACGTACATACCACCTCTGAAAAATTGTTTATACCACCTAGATGATCTTAAATACCCGTATACTACACGTACATACCCTCCATTACGCGAGATACTCCCTACGTTGTGATACATACATACATGCATATCATTGAATGATGATTTGGAGTGTTGGATCCTACTCGGGCGGCCTGGATCCAGGAAGGTGGATTCACTCGGCTCCAAATAACCCCCAAGCAGCATAGATTTCCCGACTCAACTCCTCCCTGCGCCAGGTCTTTCTACGCGCTCCTCTCCCCCCTTCTTGCTCGTCGCCGCTCCCCTTCTTCCAGGTCGCTGCCGACCCCCTTCTCCCTCACTGCCAAAGCTCCCTCGCTAGGTATATGTTGCCATATGGTGGGTGTATCGGGAAGTATTAGAGGAGTATCAGAATTATTTATTTATTTTTAAATCGTAATTATCCCGATACGTTGCGATACCATATGTATCTTGTATCGGACACATATCGCATACGGGAACAACGGTTGGGCAACATATCGGGTATCACAACCTAACATACAAGCTCCTCTTCATTTTTTGAGATGGTGGGAACAATTGGCTAGTGCAATCAACTTAAGAGGGCGTTCGTATTGGCTTTTACTGATGGCTTTTAGCTGTGCCTTTTGGCTGAAAATGGATAGTAATATCTGAAAAAGTGGTTTTTAGAAGGAGAAGACGAACGGTGAAAAAAATGAGACAAAGATGCATGCATGTGATAGGAGCGAGAGGAGTGTGGTGTGTGATGCACCCATGACCCCTGCCTTATCCCGAGCGAGACAGTAGTGAGATGAGTGGAGAAGCCGTTTCGAGAAGGTAGGTATTCATATTGACTTTTGACTTATCTAAGCAGAAACCAATACGAACAGAGCCTAAAGCTCACAACCAACAGGTCACGGGGTTCAAATTCTGAAAAATCATAGTGAAAAATCCACACAAATAACCTACCCAACCAGTGGTTGGTGGGAATCGAACTCTGATCATTAGCCAGCCAGATAGAAGGTGCCTCACCTCTAGGCGCACAGTGTGGCCCCTACCTTCCCTCGACGCATAACAAGGATGTAACCAAGACTTAAGCATGAGCCTTTGGTGCTTTTGGGAAAGGCAAAATTGCCGCTCATGCGTCATGGGTTAAAGAACTGCGCTTGCTTGCAGTCCCAGGAACGGTATCAAGAGATGGTGAAGACAGTGACCAGCACAGGCAACACGGTGAGGAGCTCAGCTACTCCTATTGTTTCGGTTCACATCCATGTTTCCACAGTGTAATCACCTGAGTATTTGTGGCTGCATAAACACCAACGGAAACTACTGCAATTTTGGTGTGGTAAATGTCCAAACGGGCACCGACAGGCCCATATGCCCTCCAATACGGCCATGAGCATAGGACAGCAGTAACAGTAAGCAACCCTAATTGCTTCTGTTTTATGCTACACCTTCGTCTTTATGCTTACAGGCCCATAGTACTCACCACCCACCAACCGATAAATTAATCCCCGCCGCTGCGATCGGAACTCACAGGTACCCTCACCGGCAACATTCTTACCATCAACCCACATTGACTAAACCAATGCATAATTCATCTACTAACCTAGGAGTAGCAAAGAAATAAAAGGAAGAGAGAGAGAGAGAGAGAGAGAGATAGAGAGCGGTTTGGCTCGGGAAAAGAAGCCTATGCGCTTGTGTTATCTAGTCACGTAAGGAGTTTGTGTTATCTAGTCACGTAAGGAGTTGCATTGGTGCTGCGTGAGAGGAAAACGAAAAGATTGCAACAAGTTCTAAAAACAAGGATACGCCGATACGGCAAATATATATGTATTTTTAAAAATGTAGAGAGGCTACGAGAGCGACAAACTGGGAGTACCTTGGCGAATGTTTATATATATATATATATATATATATATATATATATATATATATATATGTGTGTGTGTGTGTGTGTGTGTATATATATATATATATATATATATATATATATATATATATATATATATATATATGTATATATAGGAGTGATTATATTATAGCGATCAATTTTTTATCTTTCACTATCCGAGTTGCACTCTCATTCACCGAAATTGCAGTGATTTTTTAGAGGGGCGCAACTTCGCTTGATTGAGAGTGCAACTTTAGTTGCAGCTGAATCACCTGAAGTTGCAGCTGCTTTTTTGGAGGAGGGCTGCAATTTTAGTTGATTGAGAGTGCAATTTCAGATGACTGAGAGATAAAAAAAAGTTCAGTCGCCTATGCAATAGCAAAAGCGTGTGTGTGTGTATATATATATAGAGAGAGAGAGAGTCCATAGTCAAGGAAGTCCATAGTTTTTAGCGTATTTTGTAAATATCTTCATATCGCACATAAAAAGGAGTATGTAAAAACGTACATACCACCTCCTCGAAAAATTGTTTATACCACCTAGATGATCTTAAATACCGTATACTACACGCACATACCCTCCATTACGAGATACTCCCTACGCTAGATACATACATACATGCATATCATTGAATGATGATTTGGAGTGTTGGATCCTACTCGGGCGGCCTGGATCCAGGAAGGTGGATTCACTCGGCTCCAAATAACCCCCAAGCAGCATAGATTTCCCGACTCAACTCCTCCTCGCCAGTCTTTCTACGCCTCTCTCTCCCCTTCTTGCTCGTCCGCCCTTCTTCCGTGTCACCGACCCCTTCTCCTCACCGCCAAAGCTCCTCGCTAGGTATATGTTGCCATATGGTGGGTGTATCGGAAGTATTAGAGGAGTATCGAATTATTTATTTATTTTAAATCGTAATTATCCCGATACGCTGCGATACCATATGTATCTTGTATCGGACACATATCGCACACGGAACAACGGTTGGGCAACATATCGGTATCACAACCTAACATACAAGCTCCTCTTCATTTTTGAGATGGTGGGAACAATTGGCTAGTGCAATCAACTTAAGAGGGCGTTCAGATTGGCTTTTATCGATGGCTTTTAGTCAGCCTTTTGGCTGAAAATGGATAGTAATATCCAAAAGTGGTTTTAGAAGGAGAAGACGAACGGTGAAAAAATGAGACAAAGATGCATGCATGTGATAGGAGCGAGAGGAGTGTGGTGTGTGATGCACCCATGACCCCCGCCTTATCCCGAGCGAGACAAGAGAGATGAGTGGAGAAGCCGTTTGAGAAGGTAGGTATTCATATTGACTTTGACTTATCTAAGCGTAAACCAATACGAACAGAGCCTAAAGCTCACAACCAACAGGTCACGGGGTTCAAATTCTGAAAAATCATAGTGAAAAATCCACACAAATAACCTACCCAACCAGTGGTTGGTGGGAATCGAACTCTGATCATTAGCCAGCCAGATAGAAGGTGCCTCACCTCTAGGCGCACAGTGTGGCCCCTACCTTCCCTCGACGCATAACAAGGATGTAACCAAGACTTAAGCATGAGCCTTTGGTGCTTTTGGGAAAGGCAAAATTGCCGCTCATGCGTCATGGGTTAAAGAACTGCGCTTGCTTGCAGTCCCAGGAACGGTATCAAGAGATGGTGAAGACAGTGACCAGCACAGGCAACACGGTGAGGAGCTCAGCTACTCCTATTGTTTCGGTTCACATCCATGTTTCCACAGTGTAATCACCTGAGTATTTGTGGCTGCATAAACACCAACGGAAACTACTGCAATTTTGGTGTGGTAAATGTCCAAACGGGCACCGACAGGCCCATATGCCCTCCAATACGGCCATGAGCATAGGACAGCAGTAACAGTAAGCAACCCTAATTGCTTCTGTTTTATGCTACACCTTCGTCTTTATGCTTACAGGCCCATAGTACTCACCACCCACCAACCGATAAATTAATCCCCGCCGCTGCGATCGGAACTCACAGGTACCCTCACCGGCAACATTCTTACCATCAACCCACATTGACTAAACCAATGCATAATTCATCTACTAACCTTCCCAATCTAGGTTGTGAACTGTAAATTTCAGTGGCAATTTCGTACTAATGCTAAACAATCTACTTATAACACTACCTGAATAGAAAGTGCCAAGTTCAGATCTACGGATACTGACCTCGCCGGAGCTTGCTCTTGCTGGTGCCGGTGACGGCGGGCGCCTTCCTGGCGGGCGCTGCGACCGGCGCGGGCTTGGTATCGTCCGGCGGTAATAGCACGGCGTCAATGCCCTGCACCGAGATCCTGCCGTCCGTGTAGATGTCCGGGTCGAAGAGATACGCCGACCCCTCGCCCTGCCCGAACTTGACGGAGCCGTCGGCCTCCCGCGCCACCACCTTGTGCGGCAGCCGCAGTGTGTCGTACCGCACCTTGCCGAACCGCCGCACGGCGTTGTACATGCTCTCCTCAGTCTGGTACTCCGGGATCATGTGGTAGTACAGGATGTTCTCCGGCGAGCCGGGCTCGCTGAGCTGGTCCGTGGTGAGGCGCGCCATGGCCTCGTCGTTGGGCGCGAGCACGGTGAGCACGTACCCCTCGGAGACCAGCCGCCCCATCTCGGTGGCAAGCGAGGTGAGGTTGACGAGGATGTCAGCGAGCTCATTGTAGCCGCCGTACAGGAGCAGGGTCTGGATGAAGTCCTTCACCTGGCTGTGGCCGTCGAAGTGGTGCTTCCCGGAGCCCGGCCCCGGCGCCGGCGCCGGCGCGATGGTGGGGCCGGGGGCCATGGCGTCCCAGATCGGCAACACGGGGGGAGCGCCGGGGGGCACGGGCGGCGCCGGCTTCTTGAGGCGGTGCGTCCTCGGGTCCACCTCGGGCGCACCCGTCGGCAGCACGGCCGAGATCGCGGCGAGGCTGCGGCGGCGATTGAAGTCCTCCTGGACGGACCGCGGCACGAGGAGGCGCTCGATGCCGTGGATGACCCCGTCCGGCCTGAGCACCGCGTCCGGGCGCGTGACGGCGGCGTGGGCGACGCGCATGGCGCCGTCGGTGCCCGCGGCGAGCTCGACCTCCTCGCCGGAGAGGGTGGGGTGTGGGGCGGCGGGCCAGGAGCCGGCGGGGAGGCGGGAGGGGAGGACGTGGAAGAGGAGCAGCGACTGGAGCGACTTGAGGTTGCGCGGCTCGAGCAGGAAGCGCTTGAACTCCGGGTCGAGGTCCCGCTCCAGCGCCTCGTTCCGCGGCGCGAAGATGGTGACGTTGTGCTTCCCCACGGCGTCCTCGAGCGTCTGGAGCAGGAGGGCCTTCTCCACCAGCTCCGCCAGCTCCGTGTAGTGCGAGTCAAGCAGCGCCACCAGCACAGAGTTGGAGTTGATCCCTCCCACGGCACCGGCTGTTGTGCCTCCGCCGGCGGCGGCGGCGGAGGGCAATGCGGGTTCCTCCAGCGATGTCTCGGCGGCCGCACCGGCCAGGACAAGGACGAACAAGAGGAGCGCGCCGTGCACCGGCGCACCCATGGCTGCGTGCGGCGTCCGCGGCCTCTGCTTCGCGGATTGGTCTAGCTCCTGCTGCTGCTGCGGTCGTTGGTGGGTTCTTGGCTTGTGCTGTTCTACTAGCTAGCTCTAGCTCCTCGGGAAGACGAGAGAAACTGATAAATGGAGGTGGGAGGTGTGAGCTTTTCTTTTTCTAGCCTTTCCTCTTTTTTTACGCTAGAGAGAGAGAGAGAGAGAGCGGAGCGAAGTGTGAGAGCTTGCTTATAAGTGAAGAGAGAGAGGGAGGGGAACCGGACCGAAGAAGGAAACGCGGTGTGGTGGGTGGGGGCAGCCGCGCGCGGCACAGGCTGGCGAGCGGGGCCGAGGGGTGGAAGTGTCGGTGCGCGCACACAAGGTTTGCATGTCGTAAGCGAGCAGAAAGGCACGGTCGCCGCTCTGCCCTCGCGCTCGTGTTTTGTTGCAGGCTTGGCAGTTGGCATGCGGTCGGTCGCCGCCCGTGCCAGGCGGCCGGGCGCGGTAACTTATGATTGCTGGGTATTCCTATTGGCTTCGCCATGTGATTTTTGTTGTGAATAATTATTTTTATCTAAAAGTAAAGCGATTAGAAGAAGTAACTTTTATAAAAATAGACCAAGCAGTGAAAAAAAAAGAAAAAGTACATGAGAAACAGCAAGAGGATTGGATGAGTGGTGCATCCGAGATCTCCTGCATTATCCTTAGAGTGAGACACGAACAAGAGAAGTTGAGAAGCCATTTCAAAAAACCAGATATAATATTCTAAAAATCGTTAATCGGTAATCGACCGGTCACCCAACCTAGTAGTGATTTGAGGCATAATCGACCTATTATATAGCATAACTAGCCTAATTATGTAGATAATCGGCTAATAGGTAGGGGCATCTATTACTTGTATATAGTTTGGTAGACTTGTTTTTAGAACACTAGCCAACTACCAAATGTTTAAATTGGAATCTGACTTCTTTAAAAAGAAGCTAGAAACAAAATAACCGATGTAAACACTATGTATGAAACTATCGAATATTTCTGCTTGTTTCGCCCACTTTTGCCGTGTCTGCCACGCTTTTGCATTCTTGGCACCGGACTGTATTGTCATGACATATAGGGTATCTTCTTTTCAGCTTCTAAAAGATGCTTTTCGACTTTCCTACGGTCATTATCTTTCAAACGAAGTGTCTTCTTAAGACAGAGTCTGTAAGTTGATTAAAGTACACACTGTAGCGGCTTCATTTATATCAGCAAAAACCACACATGAGTTTTCTGTTACTCTGTACTCTCTCACAAACAACTAAAAAGCCAAACACCGCAACAAAAAGCTATAAGCCGAAGCCAAAAAGAATAGGCCCATGAACTCTTCACAGCGTGAGCCAATGCGATTACGAGACATAGGCCCCAATCCAAACGGTTTTAGTTTTTGGTTTTTTTACTTTCGGTTTATTTAAGATAGAAGCTACTTGGAACGTGTCGGTTTCTAATTTTTATTTTTTTGGGCTTTTTTATCTTTTCTTTTCTCTCTTATTCATTTGTATTGTTCGTAACGATATAATGATGTTTTTTTAAAATAATTCTTTTAATTGAATGATTCAGAAAAAGTTAACAACCGTTACAGTGCAATATCAGTCAAAAATCAAAACCATAAACCAGAACCTTAAATTCTTCGAAACGGGTCCATAATTTTGGTCGGACTAGAAGATCTTCATTTCGACCAAGGAACGAGTATAAAACTTGTGACCTGTAGTGAAAAGCTCATTTGCGACTTGTGGTGACAGCGTCGGTGAAAATATTTGGCTACATGCTGACTTCATTCTGTACGTAGGGCTAACAGTGTAACCACAAGTAAAATGGGCTCTCGTAAACTCTCGTGCACGGTGACAGGTCTCCTGATTTTTGCAGGTAAGTTTGGTTTCTAGCTTCTACCGGGTGCTCGAGCGGTCCCGACAGGAACCACTAATGAAGCGGTCAAGTGCATTCGTTAGGTAGCACACTACCACCGGAACCGGATCACGAACGACGGCACCTAGTGGGGTTTTATCATTGATGGAGTATCTTTTGGGAGGTCAAACATGAGGCGCCATGTGCCCTCTCGATGCAGCTAAGCCATGTACAATAAACTGCTCCCGAAATACCCCTCGTGTTACCCACTTGCAACAAGTCAACGAAGATTAGAGATCAGCAACTAGGTTGGGTATTGTTACACAGAATTGTTTCCTTTCTCCTGTCAGGTATAGAGGAGAGATTAGGGTTAGCAGTAGTCAAATGGATCCTTGTAGAAAAGACATTGAGAGACAGCTAGCTCCTGTGTACGGCTTACATGAAAATGACTAATGCTCGATTGCTCCATATCAAACTGTTTTTGCAAATTTCAAGCTTATTTTGTTGGCGTTTTAATTCATCGATCATATAGCTCAGGAAAAACAATTACGTCGATGACATGAACGTATGTATTGTACCATGATATATTTCCACGACTTTCGGCGCTGCGCAACATGTGACCGTCGTATCAGCTTCACAACATTGATCATGATTCAACTACAATTCGTTGAATGGTCACCGTTGCCAAATCGTGCTTCTTCGTTCATGCCGCAAGCTAGACATAATTTTAACTTAAATTACAAATAAAGACAGACTCTACTAATCTTAGTTTTGAAGTTAAGATTATCTCTAACCGTCACCATCGCCAAATAGTGCTTCGTTGATGCCGCAACCAAAAACGGCAATCAATTCGCACCCAGAAAAAAAAACGAACCAGCAGGACAGCACCGTACTACAGTCTTCCTAGCTTTCACACAACCGCAAAAGGTAGCAACAACCATCGCTTAATCCTAGTATAAATAACGTGTTACATCGAGCAGTTAGTAGTAGTGGTTTCCTTTTGGTTGTTTCGCTTCGTTCAATTATTGTGAAGGACGGGGTAAAGTGAGCCGTCTCTTTTATCGATAGTCTTTTGCTTGACGCGGGTTAGCCTCCACTCCACGCTAAGCTACCGGCCGGTTCCCCAGCCGCCAAATTCCTTCCAATATCTCGTGGCTTTTTACCTGCGAAAACTCCTGCCCTGGTCGTCCGATCGACGTTGCATTCACTCGGACCTAACAACGACAGCTCGTAAACTGATTTGGTACGTAACGCTGAGTCCCCTTTGAAGCCAAGCCTCGTGCCACCTGCGCACAGGAGCACGCGATGGACTCGTCATCGGTAAACACACGCGACGTTTCGTCTTCCGATAGGAGAGCGCCCTGCCGCATTGATTTGCCACGGCTATTTGCTGGTGCGGGGTCGCGTCGTCCGCGAGCTCTCTCTCGCGCGCGGATGGAGGCGTCGGTGTCGGTGGTTTCGGGTTGCACGTCTGCGCTTGTCGATGCGGAAGTCTGGAGGCGAGCTCCGCACCTTGTTCTCGTGACAATTAAGTTTGACGCGCGCACGTTTAAGTTCGCTGGTTTTGTGGAGCACTAGCTGGCCATCACCTGTATGTGCACATGGTGGAGGTTTTTCTTCTTCTTTAGGCCCTGCTCACTAGAGCTTAAGCTTTTTGGCTTAAGCTTATTTTGACACTATTCATAATTTCGTCTTTTTCTGAATTTTGACTTTTTTGCGCTTTTTGTCGGTTCTTTTTTTCTCGTATTCGTTTATGTTGTTTGTGATGGGCTAACATATTTTTATATTTTCAATTTTTAAATTTAATTATGTTAAATAAGCTCTGTCACCACATGTTTTTCAAATACCACTAATGTTTTCACCATAAATGCAAAAATAAAGTTCGAACTGAACACCACCTTAAGCTCTTTTGAACACCACCCGTACGGATGCATAATACACACGTATATACACGAGTGACTAGCTTTAGCACATATCTTAATAAATAGATGTTGAAGATAAATCTATGACTTTATAAAATTACTATTAAACCGTATTAATACGTGCATAATAGATGAACATCAAAATTTTAAATCATGACGAACCGTACACTAGCGACTTCATCACGCTGCACGAGGTGGTTCCCGCACATGGTGGAGTTTACTGCTTGGACTCGTGCGAGGATGTGAGGACTGCGCTCCGCTGTTTTTGTCGAATCGTGGATTCATTATGCACTCATGCGAAAATGTTATCGAGTAATGGAAGGAGAACACTTCGGTGACAAATTCTCTTCCAGAAGGATTAACAGGTACTACCTCGCGAATAAAACATGTACCAGTACCTATTGTTTTGCGTGTCAGGTCCTGCTCAAAAGGGCTTATTTTAAATGACTTTTAGCTGAAAATCACTGTAACTGGTTGAAAAAATATTGTAACTGATGGTGGTTTATTTGACGTAATTAAATTTAAAAAATTTAAAAATAAAAAAACAGGTCACGGACATTACAAACAAATACAGGAAAAAATAGAATCGACAAAAAACTAAAAAAAAGCCAAAAATAAAAAAAACGAAACTGTTGAATAATAAAAAATAAGAAATCAGAAGCCCAAGTCGACCATGGTAGAAGTTCCTTCCCACCCATATTCGAACTACAATACCCAATGGTATACATACTACAATTCTTCCATTTTTTTTTTGTAGTAAATCTGAATCGAGCACGTGTAGGTGGATGCGGCTTAAGGCTGCCCGGAGGATAGATTTGGCTACGAGAAGTCAAGTTGCTCACGTGGAGTTTGCAAGAAACATTTAGCATGTACACTTTTCATGCTCACGAATTATCCCAACAACGAAATATCATAAGAACATGGCGAAATGAGTGGATCACAGGCAGAGGCGCAGGATGGGTGATAAGCACACGCCCTTGGTGCAGTAGATTTATATGTATATGAACAAGAACTGCACCACCAATATCTGTTTTGTTACGAGTTACAACCATCTCATTACACCCTTGGGGATATTACACAAGGTAGTAAAATATAAAGGTTCGTCGAATGGAAGCACATGTCTTCCGTCCCGTGATCTGGAAGACCTACCAAAGATCATGAAGCATCGCTGGATCTCAGGTGCTCTGAACAGATGGAGTTTCTCTCTGGACTTGAACAAAGTTGAATTTGGCAGCAGTTAGAGAAACTACTGAAGGAAAGGTTTCTTTCATCCCTGATAAGACTATCAGTCTACATTAGTGCATTACATACCAGCAATGAAAGTGTCTCGTGATAACAAAATAACTCAGAAACATAGACATGAAGAGTGATATTATATCACCTTGAAACTGCTGGATTCAGAGATTTCTTGTGTGCAAGGAGAGCACGTACCTGTCTTTTACAGTTGTATCATTTCTTCACCGGATCGAATGGCTCACTGAGAGCCAGATCCTGATGCACAAGTTGCAGCAGGAGCATCATTTACAACAGCACGGTTGGGGGATATCAGCCTTTGATTACTTGCATCTGAAGAAGAGCTAACACTAGCTGCAGAAGTAGCAAATGGTCCAGTGCCCTCCCTTGTTTCGAGCCGTTCCATCATGCGAGCTACCGCAGTAATCCCAGCATTGACCTCCCTCCTTACTTCAGAACCAAGATCTGATATAGTGTTACTCCGAGAAAACCACCTTTCCTTCCATCCACGCGTGTTCTTGGTTATAGAGTCCTTGTACCTGGCATTGTAAAGAATGCCCACAAGTAAGAAACTAATGCCTGTGCTCCATGCGCCAGGTGTTTTAAAGGATTTGGAGAGTACTTAATCGAAGCTGACTGCAGACGAGATCTCAGTGTGTCAGAGAACGACTGCAAATCAGATGGCCCTGCTCTATCTTGATTGACAGGTGTGGATTGATTTTCAGAAGTCCTGATCAAAATGAACATACAACGAGACTACGAGAGTAAACCTCTACAAAGGAATAGAACACAGGCATAGTATCATAGGTTGTAGGAAATACCTAGTGATTGATCTACCACCATGCAGAGATGGATTGGTAGCACCACGGTCAGAATGACCCAGGTTTAGCTGCAAACCTCCACTCAGATGCCCCTGTTCTGTAGCAGCAAGAGTGGCCAAAGGGCGAGCAGAAAGTATAGCAGGAGATTGTACATGATCTCCTTCTTGGCCTGAACTTGCATGCATGGAGCCACCAGGAGTAACCTCGCTTGTTGAAAACACCAGAATTTGTGGGCCGCCATTTGCTCCTGATCTGCTGTGGTGCCCATCTCTTCTAGCATGTCGGTGTGATCTACGCATTGCAGCAGCAGCAGCCAAGTGCTGTATAATGCGTTCTTCAAGTTCAGCATCATCTGCTCCTACAGGGATCTGAAATAAGAAATGGAGATATCAATAGAACTATATGCATTAAACCCTCGAGGGCAGCAAACAGGCCATTATTGCAAAGATCATCAAATGTGAGTGATAAACATGCTGCACCTCAAAATCACCAAACACTGGATGATGAAAAACAGCAGCAGCATGCGAGCGGTTAGCCCGCATATTCCTCTCTTGTTCAACAGCTTCCAGTAGCTCTTGGCTGCATACTTCAAAAATAGCATATGAGAACCACCAAAAGATGACATTCACTCACCGAAGGGATACACAGGATACATGTTCGACCTCATAGGATCCTTCATGCTGATAGGCTGCCAACACATGGGACACTGAGAGCTTCTCTGGCACCTAGATTATCGCACAGTGAAAAGCATGTGAGAAAGAAAATTACAAACACGGTGGATGGTATAGTATTTTCAGTACTCATTGATTGGATGTTGACTTCTAAATACAATTTTTCTCCTGAATCAAATTAGTTCAATCTCAAGCGATCTTAATCTTATTCATAAAATTTTAGCATGAGATTATTTTATATATCTTGCACCATAGATAGACCGCGTGGAAATTATTTTCAGTATGATTTCCAATATTTGAAACCACACATAGAATTAACTTCATCTTATGTTTGAGAAAACTTTAGAATATATCCCATGAATCCGTATCTACAAGTCCTTGTACAGGGCAAAAATAGCTTCATGAGCAAACTGTAAAGGGACTTCCATGCCAAGAACTATTCCAACAAAACTATCATTCTAGGATTCTGGCACACATAGCAGACTCAATAAACAAATCTTGCATTAAAAAGTTCTTCCAGCAATACAGCTCAATCAAGTAAGCATGCACTAAAGTTAGTAATGGCATTTGCTGCAACATGGTGCCCCATCTAATGGGAGAATAATGTTTCTGAAAAAACGCAACCCTGTGAATCATATGTTCCAGAATGTGTTCCATATGCTGAAACATGTTCTGCAGGGTTTTTTAGCGCTTAAAGTATAGGTGATCATTTTCAACTTGTATAGACAGGTTGAGTACAGCCTAAGAGAATTGGAATGTACAAAACACATGATTCATTTATCAAAGGTAAGAACATATGATTCATCTCACAAGTCATAGAATAGTTTAACTTCATTGTTAGCAATTCAGCGTAAAAACGAGCAAGGATTCAAATGCTATAAGCTACCTTAAAACAGGCAAATTTTGCAACTCTTGCTAATTAAAATGCTATTGCCAGAACATCACAGTCAAATTGCATCAGGAATGTGTAACCGCAATTATCAGACAAACACCATCTTACTTCATCACCGTGTAGGTAAAAGCACGGTTGTTTCTCTTGGTGGAAAACAAGAAGATTGTGCCATGCAAGACAGAGTGCAAACTGGTCAGGAGAATATTGGACAATTTTCATCAATGGCATGGCATAAAAATGTGTGATCTTTGTTCAGAAACAAGACTAGCCTATTCCTCTTACATAGCTCCATAAAGAAGTATATGAAAATAAAAATGACACACATCAAGATGGCTAGATTAGGCCTGCAAGAAACATTACCATTCAAGAATGCACTGGAGATGGTACTCATGCTCGCAACTTGTCACCTGCCAGAGAAAACACCAACAAACAGAAACAATAAGCGCATCGATCAAAAGCATAGTACTGAATCGAAAGATTCCACCGCGGCAGATGCAGACCGTGGAGGGGTCGCTGTCGCAGAAGAGCTCGAGGCAGATGCTGCAGGCGTCGTCGCAGGCGTCCTGCACGCATCCCTCCACGAACGCCGCCGCCGAGGACAGCTTGCTCTCCATCTTCGCCTTCTCGTCCATCTCCACACGACCAAACAGACTTGACTAGCTCTTCTCGCGCAAGATTCCTACACCGATAGGCCAAAGAAAACCGCAAATATTGGTGAAAATTTCCAGAGATTAAGCAAAAATCAAGCCGGCGTATCGATGGAAATCAGCATCCATTGCTCAAACTTCCCCTATCCATGCAACAAAATCCACCAAAACGGCAATAACCACCGCAAAACTGAGCCAATCCAGACAAAAAAAAACTGCAAGGAAAACTCCAAAAAAGAAAACCCACAAACATCGGAGCATGGGAAAGCAAAACGCCGACGGATTGGAGGCTACCTGTCCCTGATTGCTCACGGGGAATTTGGGAATCCGTAGGATCAATCAGCGGATTCAATCCCCCGTGGAATTATTCCACCTCGGCGACGAAGACGAGACGACGGCGTCGCCTGCGGGGCAAGGAGAGGAGACGGAGACGGAGACAAGGGGGCTTCTTTAAAGGAAAAAAAATCCTCTCCACCATTCCCCTCACGCCAATGACTGGTGGGGCCGGGAAACGGTGGGCCCGCCTTATCTGGTGATGTTATTGCATGGGTGTTGCTAAAATTGACATGTGCGCGTAGTAGTTGCCCCACTGATGTGCGGGCCCCGCGTTGATGTGGCCCACTTGTAAGCGATGTTTGTGATCGCGAGGTGGGGAGCAGTGATCGGTGGAGCGCGCCTCAGGTTCGGAGATACTAGTGTCAACCACGTAGCGGCACTTGGGTCAACATGGGATTAGCGTATTGCAGCAGGCGATCAATAACAGGAGGGTTAAGCTAACCTGAAAGTGTGTTGTGTATCAACGTGAGTCCAGAAATTATTGTGTTTCGAGCACGGTGTTTTTCGTGAATATGGGTGTATAGATCGGTGTCAACGGAGTACTTTTGGAGTTTGGCACCAACGTAGGCCTCATCTCGAATAGAGTAAATTTAGTCAATACCATGTAAATAGTTCATAATTTATAAATAGCATGGCAACGCCAAGCGCTACCAAATGACACTGTGAACGCTCGAAATTCTTCAAAATGCCCTTACCGTTATTGTTCTATCGCCGGCTGTCGTTTAGGTGCGATTGGGTGAGAGAACAGAAATTAACCAAAATTCCGAAGTCCCGCATCCCTCGTGTGGAATGAGAGGTGAAGACATGTACGATGACAAGCTCGAGCTAGGGCGATTCGGGACCGACGAGTCCACCGAAGTCTTATTCACCATGATCCTCCTTCAGCCGAGTCCCTAGAGGCACCGAGGGGAGATGACTCAAAACGGGGCGACGCGGTAGCACGCGACGGCAGACCAGAGGCGGACGAAAACGGAAACGTACAGCAGCAACGGCGTTCTGACAAAGGTAAGGCGAGCACAGGGTAGAATACGACTCAAGGAAGAAGACGATGGGGGGCAATGATGGCAGAGGCTCACCGACGGCAGCACAATCGACAGCGGCGGCGCTCCAACAAAGCCGGCGGAGATGGGTTCGATTCAATTGAACGCCCGTGAGAAAATGAAATTACTTGAAGGGATTGTTGGGGGATGTTCGGGAACACATCGTGACGTGGTTGGTTTCATGAGGAACTCACCGGCGATGGAGATCAATCAACGGCCGGAGCTTGGGAAGATGGCGACGGCTCGACGTTTCGGTGAAACAATGGCAAGGGACGAGTAACACGTGGGGGGTGCAAAGAGGAGACAGGCGTGAGCGTGATGCTTCTTAAATAGTTGCGAGAGGAGCAGAGGATAACACGTGGCCATGGCAAGATTGAGGTCACAGTTTTGGTTTGGGTGTTGATTGCACAATAACGCGAAAAGAATGGAAAATCTAAACAACGCTACAATGTTTCTCGGCTTCTCAACCGGACAAGGTTACCGTTGGATCAAGACCATCCGACAGGCACGACTCCAACTCCATGACGACCTTATCCATGCTCCTACCACCCATTGTCTTCCCCATGGCATGTTCACATCCACTCTCGGGCTCTCTCTTTCTACTCAGGATCTCTATCTAGAGCAAAGGCGGCTGGACACGGCGTGGTGAGCGACGGTGATTGGCAGGGCGCTGCTTGCAGGTAGCGATGGTGAGCAGCAAGTGGAGCATCGTGTGCGGGGGAGCGAAAAGTAGTGAGTAGGGCACCCGATGTGCGGGAGAAGCGAGTATCAGCAGCTCATGGCGGAGCATCCAAGTAGGTAGCAGCAACGGGCACAAGCACGAGCAAGCCATCGCGGGTAGGCGATAGTGAAGAATCTAGCTCGGATATTACATGTTAACAGCGAGTTTTGGTAATTAATAATAATCATTTATGGAACTAATATTTTCCGTGAGTTGGATAAATATGTAAAGTTCTACGATGATGAAGATTTTGGATGACTTCATGAGTTCATTTTCATCAAGTAAAGGTTCAAAATGAAAGATGGCATCATATGTTGATGAGCATTAAGTCAAAATTTCGAAGAGAAGATGATCATGAGTTGATCAAGATCCCGAAGAGAAGATGGCTATAAGTTGATCATCAAGTCAAGAGAAGACCTATTATGTATTGACTGAGGACAAGTGGAGGATACATCATGAGTTAATGCACATCAAGACAAAGACTAGGAGTTAAAGTGAGAATGTTCGTCATTACATTTTAAGATGATGCTTAAGGCAAATATATAACTAGCTAGGCTAAGTATGCATTCCTAGTCTTTTACTAGTCTTGGAGTTTGGTTGAAAGACTGGATTAGTATTATAGATTATCGTAGTAGTTTGAATCTTTTCATGTGTTGATAGCTCAATATCATTTGCACTGACTCTCTTTAGCATGATGCTAGTATTTGTAAATGTCTTTTGTAGATAGTTGTAGCTCATATATGATACTTGTGACATGTGACTTAGATTTGCAAATTATTGAAGTCCGCGTTTCTTACTCCTTGTGGCAGGAGACTTAGATTTGCGAATATGTTTTACAAATGATTGAAGCTCATGCACAATCCTTTTAGCATGTGACTTATGTTTGCAACTGTGTTTTACAAACGAGTTAAATCCATATACCAAATCCTTGTATCATGATTATAAAGTATACAAATGTATTTTACAACTTGTTGTGAATTATGTCTTGACCCTTATGTGCAAGGTATTGTAATTTACGAATATGTTTTATAAATTTGTTGAGATACATGCACTCTTGCCTCTATTGGAAAATGAACTATGATATGACCACACTTTGTGTGGTGGTATGACCACTATGGTTAGACTGGCTTTGTGTGAGCAGTTGGATCGTCGGCGATACCATCGAGTGCGGTGGTTTGACCGACCATGGATGGGCCTCGATCGCCTCTGCCCCGACCGACCGATGGTATGACCGACCATTAGTTGGAGGTCAGACTAACTTTGGCAAGTGCTCAGATCAACGCGATATGATCGGCCTTGCAGTGCTACCGGGTATTTGTTGTTAGCAGCTATTTTTCAAAGAGCACCTTTTTTCAGGAAATTGGCCGAGCGGTCAGACCGTCCTTAGTGACGGTCAGAGCAGGGTGAGCGATTAGACCGAACCCTATGTGGACGGTCTGACTAACAACACACGTAACGGCTAGTTTTCTAGCCGTTACGGAGGTCACGATAGTACCGACCCTTGCATGGTGGTACTTACCAGCCTCAGGCTGATTTCATTCTAACGGCTAGATTTTGTGGTGGGGGTTGTAAATACACCCTTGGCCGGTTAGGAGAACACCTTTTGGTACTCCATTTCATTCTCTTGAACTGGTGTGAATTTCTCCTCTCAATTTGTGCATGTGTTACACTTGTGAGTAAGGAGAGATGTCTAATTATATATGTTCGATCTAAAGGTAGATTGAGTATCCACTTAAACTTGTGTATATGTTGTACTGGTGAGAGTCAAGCAAAGCGTTTGGCTTGTTACTCTTAGAGATTGCCGACTCCTAGACGGCATGGAGGTGTCTTGATCCGATGATCTCCTCAAGAAACTTGTGAGAAGGCCCGCTGTGTTGTCAAAGTTAGAGTTCACCTACTAAGAGCAGAAAAGAGTTACCATTAGTGGAATTGAGGTGTTTGGTTTAATTCGTGGAGCCGGTCCAATTCGTTTGGACTTACCTCAACGTGGACTAGAGAAGACCATCAGGTCTCCAAACACCACGGTAAAAGGAGGCCGTGTCAATTGTGGTTTGTTTTCTTGTTCTTAATTTATGTTTCTAGAATTGAATTGCTTGCTTGTCACTCTAGAAATGCAAGCCTTGACATAGACTTAGATTATTGGTGCATTTAATGAAACTAGTTGATTTAAACCTTAATTGTGAAAAATTACTTTGATTTACTCTTCTATATATAAATCCAGTTTTAGCCAAAGAGAATTTTAAAAGCGCCATTTACCCCCTCTACTCGGCCTCCTCAACCTTACAAACAACAAGTAGGAAAGGACGACAGGTGTGATTGGGCAGCACAAGGCCATTGTAGGCGTCGAGTGGTGGCTTTTATATAGGGTGTCTCAAACTCGAGTTGAGATCCAAAATTGAAACTTGTAATTTTCCTGGGAATGTTTTCCAAGCTATTGATATTTTGGTTGAAATCCAATGTAACTTTGCTAAAATTTGTGAGTTTTCTTTTGAAATTTGATAAAAGACACATGAATTTTTACTGAAAACACATGAAATTTGCTGAAACATGAGTGAAACTACTTAAAACTTATTTGAATTTTGGCAGAAACATGGATAAAATGTTCTTGAAACTTGTGAAACCCGAACAAAACTTGCTTAAAACTTTTGAAATGTGCAACACTCCCCATAAAGCTTGTAAGAAATTTTTTTGAAACGTGCGGAACTCCATATGAAATTTGCTTGCAGCCTTCATACCATCGGTTCTATGAAACTTTCTTAAACAAAGTAACCTGATGAAATTTTTGCTTGAAACCTTTTGGGACTTGCACCAAACTTACTTGACTTTTTTTAAACTTTATGAAACTACTATACCGTTAAAAATGTAATCCAATAATATAGTGTGGGCTAGCAACACTCTATAAAGAAACGGAAGAGGGGAAGACACACGTTTAATGCGACTGTTTTTTGCGAGGGTACTATGGTCAAATGGCACCCCAAACAATAGCTGGTGACGGCAACCCTCACGGCAACAAGGGCATTCTGAATAATTTCGGGAGTTTATGGTGGCATTTGGTAGCGTGTGGCATTCGCAGTGATATTTCATAAATCACAAGCGATTACGATGGTACAGATAAAATTTACTCTTTGAAATATACAAATTGTGCATAATAAAAATTGCATCGTCCTTTTAATGTAGAGTTCCTGTAAAATTCTTGTGCTCCAACTTCCAAACTGGGGCCTTTAAGATCGTTTCGTACGCATAATCTGGATAGGTTTATGCCATGTTCGTTTGTATGACCTCGTTTTCTTCAGGAGAAAAACAAATACCGATCTAGAGAGATAATTTCTTGGGCTTGTTTTTAACTTGTGTGTGAGATCCAATGTCAACAAAGGGTCCATAGCTCAGTGGTAGAGCAATTGACTGCAGATCAATAGGTCACCGGTTCGAACCCGGTTGGGCCCTCACGTTGTCTATTTTTATTTTATTATTATTATTGTTTTCTCACAACGACCTCTCTTTTATTTCTCCCCCTGCTCCACGACTCCACTTTCTGCCGTATTCGACACCATCGGCTTGCCAATGCCAATGATCGTCGCGATCGCCGTGAGTCGTCCTGTCTAGGCGTTCGAGGGCCATACAGAGTTTTTTCTTAAAGCGAATTCTTTAGATAATTTTTTAAATCTAAAATCATATATGCTATTCACCGACGTTTTAAAAAATATATACAAAAATTATTAGCTACAGTCTAAAAATACATAATCATTACAGGGCATGTCCTTTTTGACTGCGGTTTATGGCTTTTGACTGAAAATTTTGAATTTTGGATGTTTGCGACAGAGATTATGGAGAGAGATACTCGCTTGCGATTTTGGTTGATACAGATGTTAGGTTTTTAACGTGTACTAAATTAACTTGTAAATCCCGTATTGAGAAAATACTCCATTTAAAAGTTAGGTATTGTAACAAAAACTAAAAACCACTTTTAGAAGCTGTAAAGAATAAGCCCATAATTCTTTTCGGAAGAGATAAAGAACCCCTGCCGCCAAATTGGTGATGCTCAAATGCGCATAAGCAGGTGCATTCGTCCATCACCGTTCGCTCGGTTTTCACACATCAGTAGTGAGTATTTTCTGCAACTTATAGGGCCTGTTTTTTTTTTTGCTGCGGTTTATGGCTTTTGGCTGAAATTTTTGAATTTTGGCTGTTTACGGTACAGATTACGGAGAGACCGATACTCACTTACGATTTTGACTAGTACAGATGTTGTGCTTTTAACGTATACTACGTTTAACTTGTAGACCCCGTCTTGAGAAAATACCTCGTTTGAAAGTTAGGTACTGTAGCAAAAGTCAAAAGTCGGCCGACTTTTGACTTGCCAAACAGGCCCATTAATCTCCTCTTTCTGCAATGTCAGGGTTTAGGAATCGTCAAGATCAAGCCGGCAGCAGCATTGGATGGCCGGCACGGCGGCGCTCGGGCACAGGGCACGGACACAAAATTTCCAACAACATGTAATTTAACTCCATGTAGGCAAAATGAAACTTGAAATAATAATCATCATCAGGCTTTGGCTGTTTCCATTTTTCTTACACCAAAAGAACAATAAGAACAGAAGAATTGTTTCATTCGTCAGATTTTTGCCTATAGTACACAACCTATTCTTACAGGCATGACGACTAAACCGCTACCCAACACAGACGAACAAAATCAAATGTAACAATTGGAAATTTACTTTGGAACACAGATGCAGGATGACTGATATACTCCCATGGAGTCTCCCTGCCGCTGGCTTCAGAACGGGAAAAATGAAGTGGCAGAAGAAAAAAAAAGTAAAGGACCTCCCCTACCCTCATCCTTACTTACAATGAGTATACATGGCGATGGATTGAAAAAACATTTGACGGTCGAAGACGAACTACAAGACGGTCCATACTTCAAGTAGGGAAATCCAAAGATGCCATGTCAAGCATTCTATTGTCAATTTTTGAATCCTAGTAATTTTTTACGCTCCTGCGTGCGTCAGCTTGCTTGCGAGACCCCAAACTGCCACTCTGGTGCAAATTGCCGTATGGAAGCTTGAGATCAAAATGCCTGCATGCAGCTAGCTTCTGGAGCTATTTTGCTGTTGGGTTAACCTTTTGTGTCACTGAATGGTAACTTACTATACCTGTAAAGAAACCAAGGCAACCAGTAAGCATACAATACCTTAAAGAGAACCATTCAATCAGATGCGCTAATGACCAAAGGTATCCGCAAATTGTGGGGATTGCTCAAGCAGTCTTTACAAACTGAAAATGCAGAAAGTCAGTAACTACTTTAGGACAACAATGCAGTAGCTATTTTAGTTTAGCAAATGTTCGTTTTGCACATATATACTTGAATCTCAACTTACCTGAATAGAAAACAACAGTTGTGACTTAGACATACATTTGGCCAACTACAAGGCATTCACCTAGTTGTCGAACTTGAACATTTATTAATCACGCCAAATCTCAACATGATAGCAGAAGAGCTTGGTGATAGCATGATACCAAATCTAGGATAACCGATTGTCAGCAACTATCAGATATCCAGTTTATCATAGTTTTTCTGAGTTTTTTTTTTTTTGTGTCCAACACATGCCACTATATACCTTGTTGCCAATTCTTTATGGATGTGTTCCCTTACATACACAATCTCTACGGACATGGTGATAATATATATGCCTCAGTCTACCAGTCTTCATCAGTATATATGACTGTAAAAGTCTGGTGCCTTTATATGATTGTAGAATTATCAGACATGGAAAATGAGTTGCTAATAACTTTACCACAATGTGGAAGTTGCAGACTCATAGCTTGATATAATGATGGCTTAGAAGGCATTCACTATCTATTTGATGGTGTGTTTTACTACAGAAGCCCAAAACTTCTTCCCCAGCTTATTTCTCAAAATAGCTTTGGAGTTTTGGGCTACTGTAGCTGGAAGTGCTCAGTTAACACAAGTTTTTATGGAGGGATTTCCGTAGTCTTTTGTGGTTGTATTGATTCTTTCTTCACAGGCGTATTGTTCCATATACTACACAAAGATGTGGGCCACATGGGCCAGCACGAAGCCCATATACTCAACACTCCCCCTCAAGATGGGCGGAAGATATCTATCATTCTCATCTTGTCACATGCCGACAAACACTCCTTAGTTCCCAATCCTTTTATTAGACAATCGGCTATTTGTTCTCCGGAGGTTACATGACTCAACTTCAAGGTACCCTCATCAAGTCTCTCTTTGATGAAGAACCGAACATCTCCACATGCTTCGTTCGGTCGTGCTGAACTGTATTATTTGTAATGTTGATTGTTGACTTGTTGTCACACCAAAACTCTAATGGTCTACCTGTTAGTAACCTCAACCCGATAGAAGACCTCTCATCCATAGTATTTCACACAAGCACACAAGCACATTGCTATGGATCTATATTCTGTCTCGGCTGTTGATCTAGACACCACCGATTGCTTCTTGCTCCTCCAAGATAATAAATTCCCCCCACAAAGACACAATTAGGGCTGTAAAAAAAGCTTGAAGCTCGCGAGCTATTCGAGTTCGGTTCGATTCGAGCTCGGTTCGAACTTTAAACGAGCCGAACTCGAGCTTGATCTCGAACTCGCGAGCTTCACCGAGCCAAGCTCGAATAGTTCGCGAGTTTCGATTCGAGCTTAAATAGTAATGCATATTAATTCTTACCGAGCTTACTCGAGCCGAACTCGAGCTCGAGTTTTTCTTATTGTTGAAAATTAGTGTATATTTGAATTATTTTGACTGTCATCAAGTTTACTAGAGTCGAGCTCGAACTTAAAATTTTCTTATTATTAAAAAATAGTGCATAATAAATTATTTTAATTGTTATCGAGCTTCACCGAGCCGAGCTCGAGCCTACTCGAGCTTAGGCCGAGCCGAACTCGAGCCCAGGTTCAAGCTCGGACCCCAACTCGAGCTCGGCTCGAGCTTCTACTGAGCTCGAGCCTGGAAGGCCAAGCTCGCTCGAGCTCGGTTCGTTTACAGCCCTAGACACAATACCCTGATGTTGATCTCCTATCATCAAGGCAGTTAGCCCAATCAGCATCACAATAGCCATCAACATCCAAGTGATCATTTCTTTTGAACAATATACCTTTTCCAGGACTTCCCTTTAAATATCGCAGGATTCAGTGAGCTACTTCCAGATGTCTACTCCTAGGATCATGCATATAGTGGCTCACAACACTCACTGCATAGGAGATGTTAGGCCTTGTATGACACTAGTAAATAAGACGGCCAACAAGCCTCTGATAGCTCTCCTTATCAACTAGATCTCCTGACTGAGCACACAACTTATGGTCTTTATCAATTGGGGTCATAGCAGCTCGGCATCCAAGCATTCTTGTATCACTGAGAAGATCCAAAACATACTTTCGCTGTGAGAGAAATATCCCTTTGGGGGACTTCGCGATTTTTATGCCCAAGAAGTACCTCAACCGACCTAGATTCTTAATCTCAAACTCTTTGCTCAGTCTCTACTTCAGTTGTGACATCTCGACAGCATCATGTCTTGTAATGTTGATGTCATCCACATATATCGCAAGGATTGTGGTGTGATACCCTGAGTGACGATAGAACACAATGTGATCCCCATTACATTGCCTGTAGCCCATACTACACATAGCTTAACGAAATCGATCAAACCATACTCTCGGAGATTGATTTAAGCCCATACAATGACTTTCTCAACCTACAGACTTTCCCCTTAGTCTGAGGTGTACCATAGCCAGGTGGAATCTCCATGTAAATCTCCTCCTGAAGATCACCATGTAAGAATGCATTCTTCACAACAAGTTGATATAAAGACCAATTACGATTTGCTGCATAAGATATCAACGTTCTTACTATACTCATTTTTTCCACCAGTGCAAAGGTCTAATAATAGTCAATTTCATAGGTTTGACTGGAAAGGAGGGAGTATGTAAAACCGATGATAGTGTAATGGAGGGACTGCATTGGACAACACCGACACCTTTAATGGGTTAGGATGTTCCATCAACCGTTTTGATAGTTTTCATGTATGTGGGTGAGATTGGAGTATATGATTTAAATTCATCCAACTTACCCATAACATGTGTTGATACGCCTGAATCTATAATCCATTTACCTGGATTTGAGTGAGCCAGATTAGCGAAAGCGCTGTATACAATTGTAGTCTTTTCGTCTTTGTTTCCTAAATTTTCAACTTTCTTCTTTAGCTGCCTCAGCTCCTCTAGCTCTGCAATTGAGATCTCCACACGTTCAGGCGACTCTTCCCCGGTCATTACAAAGTTCGCCTTGTAGCGACTCTTGTTTCCCTTAATTCCACCTCCTTTCTGTCCACCATAGGTGACCCGTCTCACCATAATTGAAACAATATCTTGTTTCAGTTACTGAAAAAACAGGACGAGCAACTGGTAATGTTGTGCTTGTCATTATCTTTAATCTAGTCTTTTCTTGTGTAATAGTAGTAATTGCTTCCACCAAGTAGGAAGAGTAGACGGTGAAAAATAGTAGCTCGTCTTCCATCAAATCTTAGATCTAGCCCTTTCAAAATTCAATCACTGCTGCGCTCAATCCACTTCTTAACAGTGGATATGCAATCTGCATGAGGTAACTCAAGAGGATCGTACTGGTCTAGATCAATCCACAATCGTTGTAGCTCAGCAACATACTCCATCACATGGCTCTCTCCTTATCTCAGATCACCAACCCTCTCCTGTGTCTCAACCATCAGCATTAGATTCCCTTTTCCTTAGTACAATTTTGACAAAGTTTTCATACCTTAATCGCATTTGAGATGATTTTGATAGTTACAACGATAGTCGGAGACATCCATCACCGTGGAAGGCCAAGCTCGCCGAGCTCGGTTCGCTTACGCCCTAGACACAATACCACGATGTTGATCTCCTATCATCAAGGCGCTTAGCCCAATCAAGATCACAATAGCCATCAACATCCAAGTGATCATTTCTTTTGAACAATATACCTTTCCAGACTTCCCTTTAAATATCGCAGATTCAAGTGAGCTACTTCCGGATGTCTACTCCTAGGATCATGCATATAGTGGCTCACAACACTCAACGATAGGAGATGTTAGGCCTTGTATGACACTAGTAAATAAGACGGCCAACAAGCCTCCGATAGCTCTCCTTATCAACTAGATCTCCGATCGAGCACACAACTTATGGTCTTTATCAATTGGGGTCATAGCACTCAAGCATCCAAGCATTCTTGTATCACCGAGAAGATCCAAAACATACTTTCTGTGAGAGAAATATCCCTTTGGGGACTTCGCGATTTTATGCCCAAGAAGTACCTCAACCGACCTAGATTCTTAATCTCAAACTCTTTGCTCGCCTCTACTTCAGCCAGTGACATCTCGACAAAGATCATGTCTTGTAATGTTGATGTCATCCACATATATCGCAAGGATTGTGGTGTGATACCCGAGTGACGATAGAACACAATGTGATCCCCATTACATTGCTCGAGCCCATACTACACATAGCTTAACGAAATCGATCAAACCATACTCTGAGATTGATTTAAGCCCATACAATGACTTTCTCAACCTCTGCACTTTCCCCTTAGTCCGAGGTGTACCATAGCCGTGGAATCTCCATGTAAATCTCCTCCGAAGATCACCATGTAAGAATGCATTCTTCACAACAAGTTGATATAAAGACCAATTACGATTTGCTGCATAAGATATCAACGTTCTTACTATACTCATTTTTTCCACCAAAGGTAAAGGTCTAATAATAGTCAATTTCATAGGTTTGACCGGAAAGGAGGAGTATGTAAACCGATGATAGTGTAATGGAGGGACCGCATTGGACAACACCGACACCTTTAATGGGTTAGGATGTTCCATCAACCGCTTTGATAGTTTTCATGTATGTGGGTGAGATTGGAGTATATGATTTAAATTCATCCAACTTACCCATAACATGTGTTGATACGCCTGAATCTATAATCCATTTACCTGGATTTGAGTGAGCCAGATTAGCGAAAGCGCTGTATACAATTGTAGTCTTTTCGTCTTTGTTTCCTAAATTTTCAACTTTCTTCTTTAGCTGCCTCAGCTCCTCTAGCTCTGCAATTGAGATCTCCACACGTTCAGGCGACTCTTCCCCAGTCATTACAAAGTTCGCCTTGTAGCGACTCTTGTTTCCTTAATTCCACCTCCTTCATCCACCATAGGTGACCCGTCTCACCATAATTGAAACAATATCTTGTTTCAGTTACTGAAAAAACAGGACGAGCAACTGGTAATGTTGTGCTTGTCATTATCTTTAATCTAGTCTTTTCTTGTGTAATAGTAGTAATTGCTTCCACCAGTGTAGGAAGAGTAGACTGGTGAAAAATAGTAGCTCGTCTTCCATCAAATCTTAGATCTAGCCCTTTCAAAAATTCAATCACTCGCCTGCGTTCAATCCACTTCTTAACAGTGGATATGCAATCTGCATGAGGTAACTCAAGAGGATCGTACTGGTCTAGATCAATCCACAATCGTTGTAGCTCAGCAACATACTCCATCACATGGCTCTCTCCTTATCTCAGATCACCAACCCTCTCCTGTGTCTCAACCATCAGCATTAGATTCCCTTTTCCTTAGTACAATTTTGACAAAGTTTTTCATACCTTAACTGCATTTGAGATGATTTTGATAGTTACAGCGATAGTCGGAGACATCCATCACCAGTGAGTTGGTAGCACTCCAAGTTCGCCATTCTACACCCGTCTTGTCCGTCGGCTCAGTTGATTCTCCTTTGATAAAGCTCTCCAGCTCTTTTGTCCACATGATCAATAATGCCCTCCATGACCAACTCAAGTAATTTCTCACATCCTCTAACTTAACATCATTCGGTATTAATTTTATTTTCAACACTATCTCATCATGAGTAAAAATTACCCTGCTTAAAGACGATGTTCTACCCATCTTCTCTGTGAGAAGTTGTGCCATATTGTAGTCCTTGATTTTCCTCCGTAGCTGCAGCACGACCTAAGGTCACAGGATAGCAGCAGGAGCACGACAGTGCACCTCACTCCCCTCGTTCTACCGAAGTAGCCAGAGCAAGTACGCAACAGCAGGAACAGGGCGTCACACGAGGTCTTCCAATCCTGAACGTTTACCTCTCCGTGAGCAGCCGCTGTCTCCCGGCTGGTGCCGGAACTTGTTGATGGAGTCGTCCGCGTGCGTGTCCACCTCGTCGACGCCGGACTCCTCCCTCGCCGCCGCTTCTCGGCGCGCGCCTTCAGCACCTCCAGGACGTCGGACTCCTCAGCTCCAGGTACTCCCCACCAGCCCCCTCCTTCCAGACACTGGCCCCATCCCCCTGCGGCTGCGGCTGCCTCTCCAAGGCCGCCCTCCTCCCGCCGCCGACTCCCTGGCGAGCGGCGGCAGATTCTCCAGCCGCCGGCTCCTCACTCCTCCTCCGCCTCGGCGCGGGCCCTGCCCTTGAGGCACACCCCGACGACCTCTCGATCGATCAGGGCATCTCACGGAGGAACCCCAGCCCGTCCGCCTCCGCCTAGGGTTAGGGCTCCGGTGAGGGCTCTGATACCATGTAGTCTTTTGTGGTTGTATTGATTCTTTCTTCACAGGCGTATTGCTCCATATACTACACAAGGATGTGGGCCACTTGGGAGCACGAAGCCCATATGCTCAACAATTTCTGTTTGAAAATCGACAAATTCCACAACCATCATAAGTAGTGCATCGATTATTTTTTATCTTCCAACATAAACTAGTTTGGATTGTGGAGTTTATCTGTAAGACACGACAATAAAATTCAAAGAACCAGATGGATGTTATGATATCTGTCATATGAATGCCTCAAATCATAGGAAGAGCTGATCAAATACTGATATAATAATCTGATCCCTGGTAAAGCAACTGAAAACCATGCAAATTCAACTTGACTGAGTAGAAAAAACAAAGTAGGGAAAACACACATCGGTTACCTTCCTTTACCGAAGCTTCAGTGCTTCCCCAAGACCAAAGTTCACGTTACTTTGCTGTCCCTTTCTACCCAATGGATTATTTCCCTTCTGCATCATCTCAACAAACTCATTGTAGTCGATCCGTCCATCCTGAAAAAGATGTTGGATAAATGAGATAAAATCGTTGTTGTAAATTTCATCATAAACAGTGAATATACTTACATTGTCCTGATCAATGTCTCCAATTATATCTTCAATACGGGTATCTCCTATACCAAATTCCTCACATGCCTTTTGGAGCTCATCTTGAGTAATGTAACCACTGCCATCTTTATCAAAGTATGAGAAAGCTGCAAAGAGCTTATCCTCCTTCTCAACTTTGTTTATATGCAAAGTTGCAGCAATGAACTCCCCATAATCAATTGTGCCACTGTTGTCAATATCCGCCTGATATTTTCATGAAATGAGCTTCGTTTGAAGCAAAGTCCACAAATCCAAAGGATAATCATCATAAAAGTAAAGCACCACTACTCCCCTACACACTTTCCAAAACATTTCCATATTTGGTAATGCAGTTAATCCTCCTCACAACATGCTCTTTTTCTCTATGCCAAAATACCAGATATGGTAAGAGGCAATTCAAAGCTCAAAATGAAGCAAGTTCAGAGAAATTATAATATGTGTATCACATATTTCATGGTCAACATCTTGCAAGTGAGATCAAAGAGGGCTGCAGGAATTTACAGGTAAAAATGGGGAAAATTTTATTGAACTTAGGGGGGAATAGAAACTTGTTAACCTCAATTGAAAAGTAAGGGTCTTCACAAACTTGCAAGCCACAATAACAGAGAGGAGCAAAATTCTGTTCAACAATTTCAATACAATTGAGGAACAAATGGACAGGGGCCATCTTAGAATACTTACTGCTTCCATTAGAGCATTAATTTCTGAGTCCATCAAAGTAGCACCAACTCGCTGCAAGCCAGTTTTTAGCTCCTCCAATGTGATATGACCGCTGTTGTCAGTGTCTAGCATTTTGAACATTTCTTTCAATCCTGCAATTTCTTCTTCAGATAAACTCTCAGCAATAACCTACAAGCACATGCCAGCTCAAAATAAAACATCAACATGTAAACAGCCTATATAACACCAACAAGAAAATTTATATCAGTGCTCACCCTAAGGGCCATTTTCTTTAGTTTGTTCATTGCGGAAAACTGTTTTAACCGACTTAGGACAGCAGAATCAAGAGGCTTGTCAGGAGCAACTCCATCAACACAAACCCAAGGGTGACCTAGCAAAAGATGTGTCATTAAATTATATCTGGTTAAAAGTGAAGCTAGATGACTAGTAATAAATTGTGTTAGTAGCTGATAGTTATGCTTCCATACTACTCACATAGGGCTTCGTGGGCAGTCAATCTCTTTTTTGGATCACGAATAAGCATTTTCCTCACCAAATCCTTTGCACTCTCTGAGATACTAGGCCAGGGCTCAGATGAAAAGTCCAGATCACCTTTCAAAACTTGTTCAAATATCCCTTGTTCACTTTCTGCTCCAGAAGCGAAAAGAAATAAATCAATTGAATGGAAGCTGCAAATATTACACAAAAGGGCAATGCGACATTTCACTGAATAGGATACATATAACCTCACCATCCCAGAACGGAGGGACCCCGCTCAACAAGATATAGATTATTACACCAGCACTCCAGACGTCAACCTCACGATCATAGTGTTTTAGCAGAACCTCGGGTGCGACATAGTATGGGCTTCCAACAACATCCGTAAATGTATCGCCTGTAAAAGCAAGGATATTAATTCAGATGGCATCAGAAGAAATGGTATTATAATTACATGGCAAAAGAGGGCAAGAGCATGATACTTCACGTGGTTGGTTCTCTATAGCTAGTTTAAGACTGTCATTTTGAGCCAACGCATAGACAGAATCTACTGCATATATTTATATCTAGGAGTTTGTGTTCACAAAGAGTTGTATAAACTTGGCCTTAACTATCCAGGAGTAAATCAACGTGGGCATGGATCTACTTAAACTCACGACTTTACACATTTTAGTTAAATTCATCTAAAAACACTCTAGTCAAAACCATGACTGAGCTAGCAATGAACATGATAAGAAAAGCCCATGAAAGTTATCTGGCACTTCAAAAAACCTAGAAGTTTTGTAGCAATGTCTAGGACCAAACCATAATGGATGATCTAGAATTTGAATCAACAGCAACAACCTCCAGTGTTGGTTACTAGTTAGATATAGTTCAGCAACATAAGTGGCACCTATAAAAAAAATACCTCTTAAAAGAAGCAACATAAGTGGCATCAAATTGTTTGGGATTTGACATAGTGACCATAGCAAAGCTGTGGTATCAGGTGCACAATAAGAATAAATTGGTGGAACTAATGCATCCATAGCCCTTTGGAAGTAAATATATAACGCATTTATACACCTTTGCTATCACCACAGGGTGGCCTGCTTGCACGCACGCACCACATAACCAGTGATGTCACGGTGTCGCCACTCACAACATATACCAAAACTATATCGCAAATTACACTGCATTGTATTGCTAGAGGCCAGACCTGGCTTGAAGAAGATGGAGAGGCCGAAATCGATGGCCTTGAGCGGCGAGTCCTCCTTCTGGTTGACGAACAGGAAATTCTCCGGCTTGAGATCCCTATGCATCACGCCGAGCGAGTGGCATGCCTCGATGACGCCGACGATCACCCGCGCCAGCTGCGCGGCGGCTTTCTCGGAGTAGTGTCCCCTCTGGATGATCCTGTCGAACAGCTCCCCGCCGGCGCAGAGCTCCATGACGAGCTGCACGGCGACAGCGTCCTCGTAGGCGCCGACGATGGACACGACGTTGGGGTGGCCCGCGAGGTGGTGCATGATCTGGATCTCGCGGCGCACGTCCTCGACGTCCTCCTCCGTGAGCAGCTTCCGCTTGGCGATGGACTTGCACGCGAACTCCCGGCCGGTGGCCTTCTCGACGCAGAGGTAGGTGGTGCCGAACTGGCCCTGCCCCAGCTTCTTGCCGATGGTGTAGAGGTCCTTGAGCCGGGCGGTGTTGACGTCGCGCTTGAGGACGGAGTCAGCGAGGAGGCCGGCGCTCTGGACGCGCTTGACCTTGGGCGCGGGCTTCTTCGCCGGAGGAGGGGTCTGTACCTGCGACTCGGCGCCGGGGGGCGGCTGGTCGGAGGAGCGGGAGGAGTGGTGAGAGGAGTGCTCGGATGCAGGGATGGTGACGGGCTCGGGCGCTTGGTCGGAGCGAGGGGAGGAGGGCGGCGGGAGGGCGGGGCAGGCGCGGGGTCGGGTCGCGCGGGGCGCCAGAGGGTGACGCTGGCGAAGAAGCCGTTGCGGCCGGCGGCATTGGGGCCGACGCAGTTGTTGCCCATCGCCGGGGGACCCTACGCGGACGGCGGCGGCGGTGGCATTGGAGACGAGCGGTGGAGGGGCCGCGAGGACGCGGGCGGTTGGTCGGTTGGATCGGAGAGGCGGAGAGGGAGGAATGAGCGGAACAAAACGAGGTGGGCGCCGGGGAGCGGTTCGTGTCACTGACGTGTAGGCCCTCGTGCTGTGTGGGACTGGTTGTCAGTGGGTGAGGAAGCGTGGCGGTGAGGCGGGGGCGCGGACGGCGCGGGATGCGGATCGGGGTGCTGCGCGCCAAATCGGACGGTGTGGATCGCTGTTTTCTCCCATCGATTCAGGGCCGTGTTAGGAATTTGGATATCCATTTATTTGGCCCATTTCCACGGGCACATAAATTTTACTGGAAACTGTTTCGTAGGAATCTGAAAATTTTCCGTGTTTTAGACGGACCCCAAGACAACATTGGGTACCAGTTGAGATCCAATGAGCCCACAACAGGAGCCAAATTTAGGTCCTGATTGGAACGATGAATTTAATATAAACTCCATTGATTTTTGGCAACTTTTTTATGAAGTTTATGCGTTGCAAACAAGTCCTTAGTGCGAGTTTTTTTTTCCTTGTACACTTCAATTATAAGAGGGTAGTATCGCAATGTCATGGGCCTGGACAAGATTGGGAGCAAGAGATGAAAAATCTTGAAGGAATTGGAGAAGAAGAGGAAAAACAGGAGGGGATTTGGGGCATCTCAGGAAAAAACTTTGTCGTTTACATCACGCTTATACCCTCCCTCAACCCAGTCCCAATGTCAGTCGGCCACGCACACACACCAACTTGGTTACATGGGCTTCAGCCCAAGCCTGCAATGGTCTTCTGGGTCTCTGGCCCTTGGCTGTCTTCCCGTGCTGGTATGACACCATTCTTGGGCATATATCTAAGTTTTTTTGGTTGAATGAACACATTTGCTCACTTAAAAGCTTGTTAAAGGTGGTCTTATTTTTGAAACACCGTTCTAATCTTTTACTTGCTTGGTTATTTACTTATTTAACTCATGGTTTTCAACAACAAACTTTGCATCACAAAACTTAACATTATCATGATTAGAGTCAAGATTAGAGCAACATGGTATGGCAAGCAAATCATCACATAAAATAGATGTACTAGTTCTAGAAATTTCTACACTTGGCATTTCATTAAAGATATCACATATAATTCCAATACTAGTGCAAGACTTGCTTAAATTTTCTTGGATAAGCGAGTTATGAGTTTCCTTAAACTCCTCGTAAGAGTCTTTAAGAAAAAGATGCTCTTTCTTCAAGATCTTAAATTTTACCTTTTATTTTTCAAGATATTCATTCAATTCTTCCAACATATCCATAAGCTCATCATATGAAGGTTCATCGTCATCAAAAGATTTTACCTTATCTTCTTTTGCCATGATGTATGTAGAAGACGAGAAAGTGATGGAGCCTCCTTGATGACGATGCCAATAAGTCTCTTCTTCTTGGCGGACTCATTCTCATCAGAGTCAGAGTCGGTATACACCCCATCGGAGTTTCACTCTCCAATATGAGCTTTATTCTTACCATCCTTATGAAGCTTCTTGAAAAGCTTCTTCTTACATTGAATTCCTTCTTCTTGGATGGCTTGCCCCTATCATCCTTCTTTGTGGGGCAATGAGAGGCAATATACCCCTTCTCATCGCACTCATAGTAACGGATGTTGTTATAGTGTTTGTTGTTGTTGTAAGAGCATCCCTTCTTGTTTTTTTCATGACTAGCGCTTCGGTATAAGCGTCGTTTCATGAATTTCTTTATTCTTCTCACGAGGAGAGCCAATTCCTCCTCGGAATCATCTTCGTCACCTTTGGACTCATCACTTGACGCCGCTTTGGCTTTAAAAGCGGCGACCTTCTTGCTCTTGGAGGAAGCTTGCTCCAAAAGCTCCTCTTTTTCTTCTTGTACAACTCGTTGGTTATGAGGTTGCCCAAGAGTTATGTTGGCGTCATCCTTGTCAACTAATGGGAGGTAAGAAAGAGTGTCATCAAGGTCCCATACTTCTCCGACAAGGTCCTAAGTATTTTTCTCACAATATCAACATCGGTTAGTGGCGTGCCTAAGCTTTTGAGTTCATTTACAATATTGTTGAGGCGAGAGTACATGTCATTTATATCCTCATGCGGCAACATTATAAATGTCTTATACTTAATCCGGAGCCTATACAATTTAGCCTCTTAGACCATGGATGTTCCCTCGTGGATTTTTGAGAGGGTAGTCCAAATATCATGAGCGGTTTCTAAATTGCTCACTCTATTAAACTCATACACGTTTAAAGCACCAAAGAGAGCATTCATTGCTTAACCATTTAAATGAGCATTACACCCCTCAAGTCCGTGGGATGCATTGGATCAAGAGGCATAACATAACCCTCATTTACGATTTTCCATATGCTCGGACCCATGGTCAATAAATAGACATCCTAATTTTTCAATATGTATAATTTGAGCCATCAAATAAAAGTGTATTTCCTATAGCAATTCCTGCACCATCCATCCTTTTCTCTCTTAGATGGTTAAGTCTAAATCAATGAGAGACCAAACTCTGATACCACTTGTAGGATCAAGGATAACCGACTACGGGAGTGAATAGGAGGTTCTAAAATTCTTGCTTTCTAAAAATAATTCCTACAATTTTAGAGTTAAGCAAAATTTATATTGCAATTCAAGACTTACTCAATTCTAGTAAAGCTAAGGCAGCACAAGACAAGACTCTACAAATATATTTCTAGCACAACTAGATGTGACAATCTCAGTAATCTCAATTTGCTAGAAATATAAATGCAAAAAGTAGAGGCAAAGAAATAACCAAATGATGACGCACGATGTTTTGTCGTGGTATGGAAGACTTGCCGGTCTTCACTAGTCCACGTTGAGGAAAGCCCAAGCAACTTGGACCGTCTCCACGAATTAAGCCTTGCTACTCGATTCCACTAGTAGTTGTTGTTCCTCCGCTCCGGAGATGGTGAACACCGAGCCACTCATAATTTGATGCCGGGTCTCTTCACAATCTTCTTGAAGAGATCACCGCACAAACTCCTGCCAAGTTGTCTAGGTGTCGGCAAGCACCAAGAGTAATAAACCACAATCTTCGCTTAACGTATTTCAAGTGCCAAGAATCAATCTAGAATGAATGCACTTGAATTTTGCTCAACTACCTCAAATGGATTTGGGTGTTTTCTTGGTTACACAGACTTCAACCCAGACCTACGGTGGTCTTCTAGGTCTCCTGGCCCTTGGTTGTCTTCCCGTGTCGACATGACACCCTTGAGGTTGTGACACAAGCTAGGTTTTTTTTGGCTTTAGCTTATCACTTTCTGCTACAATAATTAGCTTTCAAACAGTACGTTTTTCAAAATGGGGTCTACAAGTCGATAATAGTATACACTATACCGAGTTCAGATGTACCAGCCAAAATCGCATGGGACTTTTTCTCTCTTCGTATTGTCTCTCATGAACAGCCATAAGCTAAAAGTCAACGTCACAGCCCAAAAAACTCAGCTACAATTGATACTCGATTGTAGTGAATTGTTGATCAACTTATTCCGGTTTCATATGCATGGCTAAAACCATGATGGAAGTGAGATTTTGTTCAATTTGCTCATCGGCGTTCATTTTGAAACAAACGCCGACTTGCAACGGCCGCTCGACAATGAGGCCAGAAATTCCATTTTTCACATGGACGCATTAAATTGAACTGGGCACTTGAAAAATTAGGTAAAACCTACACTACGTAAGCTGAATTCTCTCGTGGCAATCCAAATTCAACAGCTTTGAATCCGCAATCACATTCCAGGGCAGGTACTATGCCCTGGGTTAGCCGGCGCCCGTCTTTGTTGCTTAATTAATGTACGTACTACTCTGAACAAGCAATGAGACTATGCCAGAAAGATACTACTAGTGTGAAAACACAAGACACTTCCCATGTAGAAGTCGGTTGACTTCTGCATTCAAAACGTACTATTACATGGTCTCTCAAGTTTCTACTACTTTTATCTTTCTTTTTCAGTTAAAAAATGTGGCAGGTAACAGTAATTAAGAACACTTGTCGTCTCGTGTGTGTTATTTGACCAGCTCTCTTGAGCTGCTTCAACAATACGTAGAACGCTGACCATAGACAAAACTCGAAAGTCGTCCATCTCTTGGTCGCAAAAAGTAAGCAATTGTCATTTGTCAAAGGGATTAGTTCGATCATCTCAGCTATGTCGACTCTGATCCCAACTGTCCGTTTCAGATCCAACGCTCAAGTGGAATTTTAGATTGGCAACGTAGAAGTTACCCAAGTGAACTACAAATCAATCTGCCCCCATTTGCAATGCAGGATTCGCATCAGAATCCCAGAGGATTTATACTGTTTCTCGCGAAATTTATATAAAACTTTGCCGTCCTAAACATGCAAGATCGTTCCAAAATCCCTAGAACTCGAGACACTTTGTGAAGAGTGAAGTGCCAGATTAAAACAAGTGTGAACACCCAATTAAAAAGCTCATTTTTGTCGTCGCAGCCCCATTCCCCCAACAAGCAGAAGTCTTCGCGAGCAGGTTTGACTCTGAAGTTTGAACAGCTCGAGGGAAGCTGTGAACGCAAGCACGCGCTGCCTCGATTGGTCAGCGTCAGCCAGCCGAAAGGGAGAAAGAAAACAATAATTGCTAACCGCTTCTAACCTACCTTCGCGTCCCTCCCCGATGGAACGTCTTGACCTTTTGCCCGCGCGCTCGCAGAAGTCACCTGCCGTACTTGACCGACGGATGTTGACATTGTGGTTGTGCTCACACGTCCTTGCTTCTTCCTAGCTCGCATGCCATCTCTCTCTCTTCCCCTCTATAAAACATTGCGCTCTCCGTTGCAACGCTATAGCATAGCACAAACAGCGAACAGCTAGCGTCTACGAGCAATTAGCCACGAGCTGCCATGACCATGACCATTGCCATGCCTTCTTCCTCCAAGAGAGGAGGCCTCCGGGGGCCACGGCCGCAGCCGCTGAAGCTGTCGTCGTCGTCGTCGTCCAGGCCGTCCAAGAAGCCCCACGGTGGGGCCGGCGTCGCGACGCCGGTGATCGTGTACGAGCGCACGCCGAAGATCGTGCACGCCCGGCCGCAGGAGTTCATGACCGTCGTGCAGCGGCTGACGGGCAAACCGGCGCCGTCTCCGCCGCCGCCCACGACGTCCATGTACGCGCCGGGCTTCTCGCCGGAGGCGCAGGAGGGGGCAGGGGACCCTTTGCTGCTCACCCTCGGGCAGCGTCAGGCGGCGGCGCTGCCTCCAGTGCCGTCGCCCATGGCGGCCGGGATGCTGATGTCCCCCGGCTTCATCTTCTCCCCCAACACCATGCAGTCCATCCAGGAGCTCAGCCCCTTGTTGTTCTAATCAGAAGTTAATCGATCAGGTGCAGTTGTTGCAGTTACTAGATTATATATGGTAAATATATACGTGCAGAGAAAGCATGCCAATTCGCGCTGTTCGTGCAAAATTTTACATGAGGGGAATTGAAATTTCGCACGCACAGCAGTTTGCAAGCTTCGCATTGTACGTTTTTTTTTTCTTTTCCATCGAAGCTTCCTGATACAGGTATCCCTAGTTCACATGTAACTATGTAAGACATGTAGGAGTGAAATACTGCTGTTCTTCATCTTCTGATCCTGGCTCACTTTGGTTTGACTTCTCCCAAATGCTTACATTATACTATGGGCTGTATGCATCGATGTCAAGTAGACGAGCTACAGCTTTTCAACCTTTCTCCATCCTAGCGGATTTCACTCAAGTCTCCAGTCCGGCAACTTCTTTAGCACCAATCAGTTGTGCTATTTTGACATTATACTAATTGGAATAAATCCGTGAAGACCTGGCTCTAAAATTCAGTTGCAGAGAAAAGGTATATACCCCATTGCTGTGCAAATTTGACACACACACTCATTCAGAAGTCAGAACCAACAATTATGCAGTCAGAAAGGAAAACAACTTAATTCAAGCAGGCCAAATGTGGTGACATTATTGTGGTAGCTGGGTCGGGAGAGAAAGTTAAGAGGATGACGAACCAAGCTTAGCTGAAGAATGCAACATTAAGAAAGTCGGCATGGTCAAGCAACCCATAGAGCTTATGACCTTCACGCCTCAAGGCCAACTCAGGTGTTTGAAAAGCAACTGGAACATTCATCCAATGTTTGAAAACCATGCCCAAAGATGTGTCATCTTGCTGAATCCAAAATAATGACATAGATTTCACTTTAGGGATGAGGTGGCATGTTTGCGGGAGAAAATCTACAGAACAAATATGAAGTTTATTTCCCCAAAATAGCCGATGAAACGAAAAATTAGCTTCTAAAGGGCAAACTTGTACGACAGAAACTTCAAGCAAGCCAAATATGCATATACTGTACCACTCCTAATCAGAGGAGTCACAAACTGTTGTGGTTACGAACCAAACAGTTAAAAAGGAGACTAGCTAGAGAGAGCCAACGACAGGAGAGAATGCTTGTGTATAAAATGAATAAATCTAGCCCCTCATACCCCTCTTGGGGGCTTATATACATGAGTGAGATTGGATGATAAATTCATATCCTACCCTCATAATAATTACAAAAGGTAAGGGTACATTAGTACATTCCTTTATACACATGTCTCTGTACTATTGGGCCAGTTGTAAGGCCCCGCCACGGGGGGTTGGGCCACCCCTACAATAGTACTCCCTCGACAGCAAGCGCGGAGGTCTCGATGGGCGAGCTGACGTGAACAATTGGCCCAGGCTGGCCCCGCCCCTGTCCCTCGGCAGTAAACACGCAGGTATCGATGGGCGAGCTGATGCAGTTGGTAGCTCCCAATCCCCGGGGGTGTGGACGCTCTAAACCTCCTAGAACAGGATTGTTTGACCGATCTTTACGCGGTCGTGGCATCTCCTGGCAGAAGCCGAGCCAGCGCGCGTAGGTCGTGCCCCAACCTCGGATGGCTCGTACACACAGGCAGCAAAGTCCCACGCCAAAAGGTCGGGTGTCCCATCGGGTTTGTGCCTCCGACGCAGTCGGAGAAGACCTGACGACGATGTTGCTCGTGACATGGTCGCCGAAGGTGCGACCACGTGGTGGTCGTAAGTATGGACGAAGTCGTGGCGAAGCGGCCGGAGGAAGTGTCGATAAATTCCCAAACACGAGTGGTCGGACGAAGTCCTGACGACTACATCTACGACCGTGAAGTAGTTGGACGAAGCGTCTACGACCACGAGGTCATCGGATGAAGTCTCGAAGTTAGCGGCGGAGACGCACTCCTTCTCGCACAGCCTTCAGACTCGAGGTCAACGAAGGTGGCTACAAGACGAAGACTTGCCAGTGCGCGCGGCCCGTCCCTCACCCTTCGGACTGGTCGTCAACGAAGTCGGCGACGAGACGAATCCTTGCACGCGCGGCCCGTCCCCCACCTTCGAACTCACGTCGTCGATGAAGGCGATAGCGAAATGAAGCTGACGCGCACGGTCCATTCCCCGACGTGATCGGATGATGTCTGGACCACGAGGTCGGACGAACACCTAGACGAACATGTACAACCACGAGTCACTCACCTAGAGGTGTGGAGACGCGGAGCCGAGGTCGATGGAGGCCGGAGGGCGGAAAGGTCGGTGGTGGCAACACGGAGTCTGGCGTAGATCGTGCGAAGTCCATCAGAGACGACATCCGCGCAGAGCTCGACGAAGACCGTGCGAAGTCCCGCGAAAACCGGGCAATGTTCATCGAAGGTGACATTCGCACGAAGCTCGACGAAGACCGTGCGAAGACCTCAGCGGAGACCGTGCGAAGTCTCTACGCGGGGATGGTGCGGAGACCTCAGCGGGGATCGTGCAAAGTCCAGCAAAGACCGTGTAGAGTCCGGCGGAGACCGAGCGATGTCCTGCGGAGGTCGTGTGAAGTCTCTACGCGACAATAGTGCGGAAACCTCGGCGGACATCATGCGAAGTCCAGCGAAGACCATGCAGAGTCTGACGGAGACCCAACGAAGTTGTACGGAGGTCGTGCGAAATTCTCTACGCGAAGAATGAAGTCCGCGTGAAGAACAAGCGAAGTCCTACGGAGGTCGTGATCCGCACAGAGATCATCGGAGACCACGCGAAGTCATGGCGGAGATCGTGCGAAGTTCATCGAAGACCGGGCGGAGTCCAGCATCGACGAGGACACGACCACGAGGACGTCGATACGAAGCTACGGCACGTGTGGCCCATCCCCGCCCTTCGGACTATGCGTCGACGAAGGCGTCGGCGAGACGAAGCTGCAGCGCGCGTGATCCGTCCCCCACGCGGGGGCGAAGGCTTCGGAGCGCGTGCGCTCCATCCCGACGCTTCGGACTAGCGTCAATGAAGTCTCAACCATAAGGAGGTCGTAGCTATTAGCGAAGAGTTGACCACAACATAGTCGTAGATGAAGCCTTAAGTGTCTACGATTACGGAATAGTCGGACGAACGTCTACGACCACGAGAGGGGTCGGACACGTCGTGCGAAGTCGCGATCATGAAATAGTCATCCGACAGTCGAAACCAGTGTACATCATGCACGGAGGCCAACTCCTTGATTCTGTGATGGCAACGACGAGAGGCGCCGCCCCTTTGTCTTTGGTGCGATAGGGCGTACCACCGATAGCATCCAAAGACGCAGAGACCTCCACCGACGACAGCATCACTTTTAAAAACCAATAGAAGCTGGATAATCCAAGGTGCTCGCGACACGAGCACTCCGATGGTAGTCCTCTCTAGCGCCTTCCTTTGTGCAGCTTCTTGCGCGAGTCCCCACGGACAGCGGCAACTATTATAGCTACGGACCAAACAGTAAAAAAGAGAACTAGTGAGATCCAATAACATGAGAGAGTGCCCATGTATGAAATGAATAGATCTAACCCCTCATACCCCTTTTGGGGGCTTATATACATGAGTGAGATTGGATAAGAAATTCATATCCTATCCCCTTAATAATTACAAAAAGTAGAGGCATATTAGTACATTCCTTTATATACATGTCACTATACTATTAGGCCTACTACATATTGAGTCAATTACAAGGCCCCGCCACGAGGGTTTAGGCTACCCCTACCACACATACATTGGTCAAAAAATCAGAAAGCAGGCAGCTGCACTGAACAATTCAAGATTAAAAGAAGTAAAACCGGCCATTCAGATCTAAACAGACAACATTTACATGCAGAGTAGACAGACAATACGATGCAGCACTCCAGCATCAAGCCAACAACCGCCCAAACAACATCAGATTCCACGACTTATTGTCATGTGCACTCTATACCGAGCATGTCAGCTAGCTCCAGATTACAGCGAGCTATGCAAGCCTAATAGTCTAAATAATATACTATACGACAAGCTCAAAGCTTGCAAACCAAAACTTACAACTCAGCCAGCGAAAAAGAAAGAGATCATCAAAGAATGCAATACACACACACAGTGATATACAATCATTCCAAGCTCTGCATTTACAGGCGTTTGGCAATAGGATGGATTAGGTCGTATTCATCGCTGTGGCCTAGGCAGACGTCGCCAGGGACTCAACATGGCGGATCTGTCAAGCAGCAGCAGGAGGCCAAGGAACGTAGTTGACAAGCCAAACATATACCTGAGATGTATCCATGGCAGCAGTTTAGTTCTGCATCAGAGCGAAAGGACAACATAGGTATAGAATGAATCCATCATATAGAATCTACCTGGTGGTAGAACTTCTTCTCCAATAGATTATTGAGAGAACCCACTGCGGCAAAAAAAAAGTTGTTAGTATCTCAAGGATGAACAGGCAATGTTATACATATGGAACACCAAATTATTCCATTGGATATGTATAATTTCAGATGACACTAGACGAAAGATCAGCTATTAACTGCACGCAAATTCTGTGAGAAAAGAAACAACTCAAAAATATTGTATCTCCTTTTCCTTTTTCCGATTACAGCTCCACTTTTGAGACAAATACATTTACATGAATAAAAAATGGATCTGATATAGCATGCAACACATGTTTCTTGTAGTCATTTCACAGTCATTGTGTCCCAATACTATTGCAACAGTCTACCACATCTACCCTGTCTGCAGACTGCAGCACATTGTGTCTTCACATGTTGAAGACAATCTAAAGAAAACAACAACAAAAAACGTTTAGCCTGAAGAAAGCAAAAGTTGAGAATAAAAATTAGCTCAGAAGACAAACCAAGGCCGACAACAGTCTTGTTAGCAATTGCCATAACTTTGGTAAATGAGATCCTTTCAACTCACAAATTTACCTATAAAAAATTGTCTTAACCAGTGAAAGCATTTTGTTCTAAAGATATCTGCTGTCTAATATTTCAGTTATCAACTGCACCGATGGGTCCCAGTGAAAGCATTTTGTTCTAAAGATATCTGTTGTCTAATATTTCAATTATGAACTGCACCGATGGGTCTTTACTGAATTGCATGATATGCATATGAGGAAGAACAATATAATTGCTCTCATATGCCATTTAGACATCTCAAGCAACAATTTTGATCAATGCATATGGTGTATTAAATTTGACAAAACACAAAAGCTGATGATGTGCAAAGTATCAACTGTTCAAAGTTACTCACGTATTGAGTAAACTGTTAAGGGTATTAGAGATAAGGGTATTATTCTATCTCTAATACCCTTAACATAAACAATATAGATACTGACAAATGTATAATATTAAGAACTCAAAGTAATGTATTTCCACCGGAAGTGCTTTTATACTCTTCCAAAGAAGAAAACTACACAAATCCTAAATTGCCCTTCACTGTTTTGAAACTCAAGTTTTGTTATCAGCAAGAGTGCATAAGCTGATGAGCACATTTCCAGACAAGTTTGTGCACTCAGTCTAGCTGCAAATGCCAAATCACTAAAATGACCACATCGGATGGCCTCAACTTATCGCCAAGCCCATGGCAAATCACCAACACCCTAAATTTAATTCATTGTATCCGTTGCTGCCTTGCTGCTTCAATTTATAAGAAGTTGAGACTTCAGTTCATCTAGGCTACCGCATGATGTTGCATACTTACTACTTCCCTTTCCAGGATAGAAATATCAAGAGTCTAATTCTATCGGCCCTAAAAAACACTAGTTCTATCTCTCACCAAGCCAGGGCTTGCAGCATTTCGTTTCTTCTAAGGCACCACCAAAATCTTCCAACTAAATTCATTAAACCTCCAGCAATGCAACTAAATCTCCAAATGACGTAGTCTCCAACTTTAGCATAAATATGCTGAAGTTAGCACCTTTTTAATTCACAACACTAATGCATACTCAGAAGCTTACTAATAATGACCGAGTGCTGAGCAAAGTTGATTATACCTTGCAAATACCTAACACCGAGAAGCTCCCCGCTGGAGCAGCCGCCTTCTTCACGGTGCTTCTCTGCTCGGCAACCACCTCCCAGCACAGCCGCCGTGCCATCTCCCTTGCCATCACCAGCTGTGCTCTCTCCGCCCGCAGCGCCGCAATCTCCCTCCGCATCGCCACTCTGTCCGCCTCCAGCGCCTCCACCCTCGCATACCATCCCCCTGCATTGCCTGCTACACCCCCCACGTACTCCACCACCACCGCCTCGGCCGCCTTCGTCGGGCTCGCGCACCTAACATCCACCGTGTACTCGAACTCCTCCTCCACAGGAGAAGATGGCTCTTCCTCCTCGTCGTCGACCATGGCTTTCACCTCCATGCCACTGCTCGAGTCGCCGCCGTTTCCCTCTGCTGCCTCTATTGGGGTCATGTCGATCTGCTGTACCTGCTCGTCCTCCTTCTCATCCAGCTCATCCTCCTCGTCGGAGAAAGTGTCGGGGTCGATCCCGTGGGACTGGAGGCGGGAGAGGTAGGAGGCGGCGAGGTCGGAGAGTGAGGCGAGCTCGTCCTGGACCTCGCGCTCGCGGTCGGCGCGGCCCTCGGCGTAGCGGCGGAACTGGCGGGCCTCCATCTGCGCGGCGGCCTTCTCCCGCTGCAGCCTCTCGATCATGAGCATGGCCTCGCTGGCCGCCGTCTCCGCCGAGGCCCGCTCCGCCTCCAACTCCGCTTGCAGCCCTCGCTCCGCCTCCACGGCCGCCTCCTTCTCCCCCCGCAGCCGCGCCGCCTCCTCCTCCAGCTCCTCCACCCGCCGGATCAGCTCCGGCGCCTCCCCGCCCCCCGCCTTCGGCGAAAGCTCCGGCGATCGCGCGGGCGGCTGTCGCTTCACCGACCGCCGCGACGGGGAGGAGTCGGCGACGAGATCCATGGAGGCATGTATGTATCCAGCGAGATTCCAACCCCCAGCTTGGATCCGCGCTGGCGCCGCGGCCGCCGTTGGCGGCAAAGTAACGGAACGGAACGTGTCCTTTTCGGAAGGGAAGGCAGTGGCGTACATAGAATACAAGATGCTTAAAGAGGTATACATGAAAGCTTAAAGAGAGAATATAGTTATATTATTAAATATCTATGTAAAAATTACTTTTTTCAATATAAATATCTCTTCTATAGGTATTTAGATGTTATATTATCTTTTAATTAGATATAGTTATACACATAAACACCTGCTAGACACTAAGCATGATGCTTCAAAATAAGAGTCTTACCTATCTTATGTGGCAAGAAAAATTAATTTTTAATTGCTAAGCATCTCTCTAAGCATTTGTATTGTACGTGCTCTTACAAGCGACGTGAACTATGCTAGAGCTGAGATTAGGCTATATACAATACAAGATGCTTATATATGAATTTTTAAAGAGAAAATATAGTCACATCATTAAACACTCATGTAAAAGTTATTTCCTCCAATACAAGCATCTTTTCTGTAGATGTTTAGATGTTATATTATCTATTAATAGATATAGTTATACACATAAGCATTGCTAAACATTGATGCTAATGTTTCAAAATAAACACCTTATCTATTTTATGTAGCAAGTAAAATCAGTTTCTCATTATTAAGCATCTCTCTAAACGCCTGTATTATACATACTCTTAGAAGGTAGCAACAATGAATAATTGAATCGAAATGAACTGAATTTCAAATAGCTTATGTCTTAAGCTTTTAGCTGTGATTTAAAATTGAAAAACAATGTTATATCGTTGCGGATAATACAAAGAAATAAGAAAAAAATCAAAAAACTAAAATAAACCGATATTAAAAGTGGATACGTTCTACGTGGCTCTATCTTAAATATGCAGAAAGCCAAAATAAACCAAAAGTCAAAATTGTTTAGCGCGGAACCTAATTTAGTAATAGATAAATATATCATTATACTGGTGAGCTTTCCACGTCGTCCAATGCTTAAACAGACAGTTTCCTGTGAAAGCAGAAAACACGCGGAAACCAGCGGTTGCTGCGATTAATCTTTCGGAAGTTTGGTGACGCCGGGATTAGGAGCAAGGAAGAACAGTGGAAAGTTGAAGGGGGAAGCTAAACGTGCACTGGTTTGTGGGGGGTTTATCATGCGCGACGGTCGCACTACGTGCGCTGCCACTAACCGTGGAAATCGTAGAAGGAATTTCTTGTTCCTGTTTTTCTGGTTTTTAGAATTTTTTAAAATAAAAAACTAAATGTCAAATAGGAAGAACTCTTAAGCAAATTACGTTAAAAGTACCTAACCTGACTTCTCCATCGTCCCTTTGTCTTTTTAGACGCAGCCGAAATTTCTTCCATCGTTGCACGCCTCCGATCGACCAACCTTTTTAGTTGCTGATTGTTCGATCCATTTGTTCACTAACTAGGCTGACTAAGGCCCTGGGCCTCAAGCTGGGCTGTTCGTCTGAGCCCTAAGGCCAAATTGGGCTTTCGAAAAATCACGAAAATGGACTCAACGTTATAGTATGAGCCGTATGGGTCCCCTAAAGTGGACTTATCTTGAAAGGGCTTGCATCCAGAGTTTCGGATGCCGAGCGATGCGGCCCGGCTAAAAGCGACATGCCATATGCCGTGCCCCGCACCGCCCGGCAGCAACATGTCGTGATGGAAAGTGGCCCTCTCACGGAAAAATATAGGATGAATTCTTCAACTACGGATAATAACTTTTAGCCTTAATATGAGTGCTTATACGAATAAACCGAACATCGATATACCAATAAACCGATTCAAAAATTTATTTTAATAAACTGCTTTAAAAATACAAAAAAGTAGTTATCCTTATTTATTTATTTATTCAAAGACAAACATAAACCCGAAAATAACCCACTCATACTCTACTTTGCGAGGCACTTTTATTAACGCGACCGTCTAAAATTCAGTGCAACCCTGACCCAGGTACTGCAGGTAACAACAAAGATCGAGAACATTGTCACGTGGCGCCGGTGATGGACCAACAGGCAACAGCAAACAACGACGGATCAAACCAAAGTAGTCGATCGAATCAAACCATGGCTGAGGCTGACACGATACCAACAGACCGACTACCGTGCCGACGCCCAGGCCTGTCTCAGTTGGACACGGCAGTGTCACCGCCGTTGCCGTAGACGAACCGCTTCACAGTCCGGACCAACTCGCTGCCCGCGTCGCCGGACGGCTCGACGACGAAGAAACAGTGGTGCTGCCCCTCGAACTCCACGAGCTCCACCGGCTTCCCCATCGCCTTCAGCCTCGCGATGTAGTCCGCGGCGCGGTCCCGCAGCAGGTCGTGCTCGGCGACCACCACGAGCATCGGCGGGAGCGCGACGCCGTCCAGCGCCGGGCTGTCCGGCCCGAACGGGTTGGCGAACGGGTGGTCCCTCGTGGACCCCGGCGGCAGCACCAAGCGCCACGCCTGGTCGCAGTACGGCAGCGTCAGGAACGGGCCCGGCGGGAACTCCGCCTCGGAGGCCGTCCTCTGCTCCCCGCCGAACAGCGGGCAGAGCAGCACGTGCCCAGCGACGCGCACCGGGTCGACGACGAGCTTGCCCGATCCGAGACGGACGGCGACGTGGTGGACGATGTTCCCGCCGGCCGAATCGCCGGAGACGAATACGCGGCTGAAGTCGGCCGACTCCGCCAGCCACGGGTCGGCGTCCCCGGCCGCCGCGGCCTGGTCGCGCACCCAGGACAGGACGGTCGCCGCGTCGTCGAGGGCCGCGGGGAGGCGGTGCTCGGGGGCTAGGCGGTAGTCGGCGGAGAGGACGACGGCCGGGAGCTCGGCGGCGAGGAGGAGGCAGCACGCGTGGAAGTTAGCCATGTCGAAGCTGCCGATGGCGTACCCGCCGCCGTGGAAGTAGACGAGAACCGGGAGCTTCCTGAATGCGTCCGGTGGCTTGTACATGCGGAGCTTGAGGCCGCGGTCGGCGTCGTACACGATGTCCTTCCACTGGACGGACTGGGCGGCGGGCGGCACGGTTGGGGGAGGGAGGGGGTTGTAGTCCTCGAAGCGGATCACCGTGCCGTCGCTGAGGAGCTGGAAGGAAGGGGAGCAGTCCTCTACGACGTGCGGCGGCGAGGAGGACGCCATGGGCGAGCGATTGGGTCGTGGCGATCGAAGTAGAGTAACGCCCTTCAATTTTGACCACTAGTCACGGTACTGGTAGGCGGCTGGGAGATATCTTCCTAGTGTCCCATATATAGGACTTACTCTTTTTCTCTAAAATTGATGGCTTTTGACTTTTGTTATAGTATCTAATTTTTAAACGGAGTATTTTTTTAAGATAGGGTCTATAAGTTAAACAATGTACATATTAAAAACTCAACATCTGTATCATCCAAAATTACAAGTGAATATTTTTCTCCATAATCTGTACCATAAACAACTGTTACCAAACAGGTCTATAGACGGAACGAAGTGAGCCGATTGAGCACGATCCATCATCAGTTTTAACTGGTGCGTTGTTTCCTCCTACTTTCCTTCTGTGTGTCTTTCCACGTTTTTGTTCTTTTGTTCTCTTAAATGTATCCACTAAGAAAATGATTTGAAGAGTTTTTGAAAATGGACTGATCTCCCCTGATTTTAATGCTATTTTTTCCGGGCCGGCAAGACAGCATACAAGCATCAATGAAATTAGCATATCATGCTAATCTCTGTTCCCTAAAAAATTGAGTTGATGTTCGTCAATGTATTCTCTCTTATCTTTTCGCACCCGTTCATTCTCTGTCAACTCTCTATAGTCGTCCGATCGGGCCAAAGCAAACAACAATAGTCTCCCAGTTTCTCGTTCCTCCCTTAACCACTCGGCCTCATCTCTACTTCTACCACTATCCAAGTAGGTACCGTATCTCAATCCATCTCCATGTAGTGCCACTCCCTCCTCTTCTCTGGTCCTCTCCACCATGCACCAAGCTCCACCATCACCACCACAACCCAAGCTCTACCAGGTCATTTCCCCAATGCCCTCCTCTTCAAGCTCAACGGCGAAGGGTGGCCTTCCACTCGACGGCGGCGAGTGGCTAGAGGCCGAGCACCGAGTGAGGGAGCACTATGTGGCGCCACCCCACTGAACCCTCCCATCCGCCTCCGATGGCATGGTCCGCTTCCCTTCCTCCCTCTCTCCTACATAAATTTGTCCTCCCGCTCTCCTGTCCAACTGCCGCCTCGAGTGAGCCGCCCCGTCGCCGTTCCCTAGCTGGTTCTGATTGGGTCCATTCCGATCTGGTGGTGCCCCGAGTTGTCTTGGACCCTAGCCTCCCTCTTACTCAGGCACCAGCTTGTCCTTTCACACTTCCTAGCAAACCTAGAGCCTACGCCACTCCTCCTCTCCCTCAAACCCAATTGGCCCAAGAGCTCCCTTCTCGGTGCCTCTGTCGACCTGCTGATCTCTGTGCCACTATCGCCGTCTTCATCGTGGTATGCGTTGCTCTTGTCATTTCCAGTGCTGAGCCCGATCGGCCAAAGGGCTCCCTCCTCGGCACCTCCACTGGCCCTCGTTGTCGGCCTGCTGCCGTCGCCCATCATCCTCTTGAACATGTAGGTAAGTATCTTGATCATGCTTTCGTTTTTGAGTTCATTCCACATAGTGACGTTGGTCTGATTGTGCAATTTTGGCCATTTGTGCAAGCATTAGGAATAAAACATCTAACATTTATGATCTATTTGAACTAGTGTGTTTCTTACGATGGGATCTTTAAAATAAACTATATTTACATATGTTTTAATTTAGTAATGATATCATATATTTCACTGGATAAACACAAATTTTTCATACATTTTACTTCCTATATGTTCTGGTAGGCGAAATGTTTTGACTTGGACAGAAAAATGAATCAGGTGTATATTGAATGTTCCGTCAGGTAAAACGAAATGTTCCATATATTTGGTTTCGATACTTCAGGAGTTCATCAACGATATTCCAATAGCAAAGCAAGTTGAATTAACCACTAGGAAAACAAATCTAAGACAATTACCAGAACAAAATAAAAAACTTAATATAATAGTGGTTAAAATGAAAATGAGGGGGAAAAGCCAATTAGTTGAAATAAAATAAAAAATTAATAGAACAATAGTGGAAAAAAATAAACAGAAGGGACAGCAAAAACAATACATGCTACGGGCAAAAAGTAGTCAGATGCATGGTGAAAATTAAAAGAAAGAAAGAAAGAAAGAAAGAAAGAAAGAAAGAAAGAAAGAAAGAAAAGAGAGAAAAAAAAACGTACCTGGTCCGTTAGTGCCGAGACAACCGTGCATCAAGCTCTCGGCCCACGCGGCGTGCTCAACGACGGCTGAACATCGGCTGTCGATTCTTTGCCATTACATGTGGGCAAAAAGCTTCAATTCATATGAAGCCTGGGCTGCACGCGCGTACCTATCGACATACGAAACGCCAGGAGCCCAAGAGCATCCATCCAAAGCGTGGGAACACTCGTGTACTAGTGCGAGAAAAGTCGTAACAGTAGAGGGCCATAATAAGCTGCGCACGGGTGGCACACCCCCACGCTCACTCGCATCCGCCGCCGCCAAGGTTACGCGTGCGGCCGTTTCCAGCGCCGCGGCCGCGAAATGCCGCCCTCGTCCTCTTCGTCGCACCCCCCCGCCCTGACCCGCTTGCCCACTGGCTCCGTCCGCCGCCTCCTCGCCTTCGCGCTGCTGCTCCTCGTCTCGCTCCTCGTCCTCCACCGCCGCCCCGGGAAGCCCCTGGTAGGGAGTGGCCGCCCCGACCCCAAAGCTCTGTTCCTGTCGCTCTCTGCGGGGGCCAACGCGAGCATCGCCGCCGACCTCCGCGCGCTCACCGCGGGGCCGCATCTCGCGGGGACGCCCGACGCGGCGGGCGCCGCTGCGCACGTGCTCAAGCGGCTCCGCGCCGCCGGGCCCGAACCCCAACACGCGACTACGCACCGCTGCTCTCGTACCCCGCGCACGCCTCCCTCGCGCTGCTCCGGCCCGACCGGTCGCTCCTGGCGCACCTCTCGGTCGACGAGCCGGCGGACGTGGGACGCCGCTTCGTGCCGCCGTACCACGCGTACGCGCCGTCCGGTCGGGCCGTCGCGGAAGCTGTGTTCGTCAACCTCGGCCGCGAGGAGGACTTCCTCGCGCTCGAGCGGCTCGGGGTGGGCGTCCGCGGCCGCGTCGCCGTGGCGCTCCGCGGAGGCGGCTACCGCGGCGGGGTGGTGGCGCGCGCCGCGGAAAGGGGCGCCGCCGCCGTGCTCATCGCCGGCTATGCGGACGGCGGCGTCGAGAGGGGCATGGTTATCCTCGGAGGACCCGGCGACCCGCTCACGCCTGGGTGGGCCGCCACCGGCGGAGCGGAGCGGTTGGGGTTCGCCGACGGGGCAGTGAGGCGGCGGTTTCGACGATCCCGTCCATGCCGGTGTCGGCCAGGACGGCTTCGGCGATCGTACGGAGCCTGGGCGGACCGGCCTTACTGGCGGAGTGGCGGGCCGGGCTTGGGCTCGGGGAGGATGTCGGCGGCGTTGGTCCAGGCCCCACGCTGGTCAACTTCACCTATCAGGTATAACTCGTTTGGTACTTTGCTTTGCTTATGTACGAACAGAGACAAGAAAAACATGTATGCGGACAAACCGGATATGCCGTGGACCGCTCCTTTGACCGGATTGGGGATTTTTGGGGGGTTTCTATTGATAGACTGTTACGATGTGTGTTGTTATTATGAGCTTACAGTAGATGTTTGTATTGAGTCGGGATAGATAGGGCCTTTGTACGCGTTGAGGCGACGTTTGCTTAATTTGGTGTGGTCTGCATCCTGTTTTGTACGTTGTTTGTCCATATTTGTACACTGCCATGTTGAGAATCTGGATAATCTACCCAAAATGTCTAAGCTGCGAATATTAGGCAATAGATTTTCTGGCTGATTAGGAAATATGATGCCGTTGTCTTGGACTATTTTGGTTTCGGTCGTCCTTGTGCCTCTTGATTTATCAGCCTTTTCATATCAAGCCTGTACCAAATAGCGGCTCTGTTTGATGTTTAATGCGCGGAGCAGGTTTTGCTTCTTGTGAAGGGATTGGTTTGAAGGGAAAGCGATGCTTCCTTCTTGTCATGATTTTTTGGTGGGCATTACCGACCTAAGTTGAGTACCAAATAACCGAGCATTTGGCTGCAGTAAGTTTTGCAAGTGGGATATGCTCTTTGGGTGCCTTTGTTCTGTTGATGTAGACCTGTTTGTCATTATTCTGTTCTGTTTCTCTATGACTGATGTGACCTATCTTGAGTGAACCAGGTGAATATTGGACAAAAAAAAAGCTGCATAACTATCGAAAATATCATGATTCATGTAGTATTTTAGGATGCATCTTTTCTTATCTTTTGCATATTTGATATGGCTGGGAGATGAACCCGTGCTTTAGAGTTTAGCATTGTTGCGTGTCCTGTCCAAGTAATTATGGATAAGAGTCAACACCGTGATGGTTTTAAGTTCTCAAAAAGAAAAGAAAATAAGAATCCATGATGGTTTTCTCATCTCTTTTTTTAAGGAGGACAGGAAGCTGGCCAAGATACAGGATGTTTTTGCTATTATAAAAGGATCTGAAGAACCTGATCGTTACGTGATCCTTGGTAACCATCGAGATGCATGGACCTATGGAGCAGTTGATCCCAACAGTGGGACAGCTGCGCTTGATGTTGCTCGCCGCCTCGGAATAATGGTGCAGTCAGTGGACACCACGGAGGACCATCATTCTTTGTAGTTGGGACGCCGAAGAGTTTGGAATGGTAAGTTCATATCAAAGAAAGATAAGATGATGTTATTGAATAAACACGAGGTATCTAACCAGTGGCGGAAGCATGTACGAATGTAAGGGGACACATGCCCCCAAACAATTTAAAAATGTGTGTGTGTGTAGGAAGCCTCTTTTCTACTCTCGTGTAATTACACCATATGTCGATCTCACAATATAGAGAGTCTCCAGAACTGAGGGTATGTACATGTAGTATATGAGTATTTAAGATCATCTAGGTGGTATGAACAATTTTTCGATGTGGTATGTACATTTTTTCGACATACTCCTTTTTATGTGCGTATATGAAGGTATTTACAAAATACGTTAAAAACTATGGACTTTATTGCACTTTTTCGTGTGGTTCATATTGGAGTATCTTATAACTAGTATATGAATATATCTAAAGTGATAAAGTAGTATTTCAAGTTTGTTTAGGTGGTATATTAGAGGTAGGTGTAATTACAATCGAGTAAAACATGTTTTTCCTATATATATATATATACCCTTAGCATTATGGCATGTTGGTCATGTGCAGCAAATCACAGAAGGTGGTAAACTGGTTTGACACTAATTTGGGATTGCATGGACCTAAAACATCAACAAATTTATGTGCTTGCGAATATGTATCAGTTGATAGTGGCATGATTTTAGTTGTTGCAATTCAAAATATCAGAACAAGGTGGATTTAAGTTGAGGGTGACTATGGTACATGTATATGTATTATGTAAATTATGGACTTTACGTACTCTTTTCCCACCATCCACTAATCATCTTACAAGTGGGAGTGGAAAAATAGTGAGGGGGGAAAAGTATATGACTTTTTTTGACTAAAAGTTATGTGTACCATAGCCATCAACATTTAAGTTTTTAAATTTCTGCCATAGTATCATTTGCAAATAATTTTCTGAATTTTAGCGAATAGAAAAATCATTTGCATGGAACGCCTTTTTCTGCTCTTGAATAAGGTCAAGGTTGTACTATGTGCTATCTTTTCTCTTTTTTTTTTTAGATTCTATTATGTGCTATCTAGTTGTTACTTGTTAGGCATGTTCAGACTTTATTTTCTTTAAGTGTCTTCTTTTGGTTTATTTACCTCATCTTTTATTACAACTCCCAATAGCTCATTTACTTGTTGCTACATTTATTTTTTCTATATTTTAAAGGTTCTTTTTGTTAAGGATAGAATATGATTGTTATTTGTTTCCTTATATGCCTTGGTTTCCTTATCTGTATATGGCATATTCCTCTGTATATCCCCTTGTACTCTCTATTTATATTGCCCTTTGGGCCTCATGAATATACACATAATATTCATAACATGGTATCAGAGCTAAGGCTCTGACCTTGTTCTTCCGCTACTCACCGCCACCGCCGGTCACCGCCTGCGTCTGCCCCTACTGTCTTTACCCGAGCCGCCGCCGCCGCCGCCACACCGAGCCGCCGCCGCCCAAGCCATCGCCTGATCCAGCCAGATCGGCGCTTCCAAGTGCCGATCTGAGCCGTCACCGCCGCTGTTGCCCGAGCCGCCGGCAGATCCGGTTGTCGCCAGATCCGCCGCCGCCGAGCCACCGTCGATCCGGCCGATCGACGCCTCAGCGCCGATCCGTCTGCCGCCGCCGCTGTTCGAAGCCGCCGCCGATCCGGCCGCCGCCGATCCGCCACCGCCTGAGCCGCCGTCTAATCCGGCCAGATCTATGCCTCCAAGTGCCGATCCGTCGTCGCCGTTGGTTTATCGCCACGGCCGCTGCCACCGCCAGCCGCCGCTGCCGCCGCCGCCTTCGCCGCCGCTAGCTGCCGCTCATTGGTTTCGCCGCCGCCCACACTTCGCCGACGCGGCGAGCCATGAGCGAGCGGCGACCGGGTTTTACAGTTTTGTAAAAAAAGGGAAAATTTAACGTTGTTCTGACTGACGCGCCGTCCAGCGCCGCCTGTTAGTTTTCGTTGCCTTGGTCGTCGCGCCGTCCAGCGCTGCCTACCGATGGCTTCCATTCCATCTGCTGCGATCCCATTCTCAGGAACAAAGCTCCATGGAACGAACTACATGTTATGGTCTTCTCTCATGGAGATCACGCTTGATGGTCTCCGCCTTTGGGGACATGTCACCGGTGCACGCCCTTCTCCGCCACCGCCGGTTCAGCCTCCTCCTAGGCAGACTACTACTGCACCTCCTGGAGCAGATGAGGCTACCAAGGAGGCAGAAGGAAGCACAGTCTGTTCCGACTGTACTTGTTGCCCTTTCTCCGACTACGACACTGATATCTGCTTCGACTACGACCTTCTCCATGTGCCTATCTCCGCTCCTGTTCTCGCACGAACTGGAGTTCAGTGCAACTATTGCAATAACTTCGGGCACGACTACCAGAGTTATGCGGTGCGGAAAAAGTGGAACAAGGCACGCGGGGGTGGGCGACAAAAAGGGGGTCAAGGAGGCCCTTCTTTCACAGGAGGATGCACCGGCCACCGGGCCGCCGTAGTTGACTCCGTTCAGCAGCTCTGTCAGGCTCTACTTCAGCAGCTCTCTCACAGCTCAGCAGGTTCTGCTAGTCTAGCTCAGACGTCTCCTTTAGGTACCTCTTGGGTTCTAGATTCTGGTGCCTCCTTTCATATGACACCAGACTCCACATCACTCACTTCAGTAGGACCATCTGATTTTCCTATCACTGTTCAGACAGCTGACGGTACTTCTTTGTCTGTCAGCTGTCAGGGCATTCTTTTGTCCACTGATTTTTCTGTTCCAGCTGTTTCTCATGTTCTCCAACTTACCATGTAGCTTCTTTCGGTGGTACAGCTCACTGATCTCGGTTGTAGGGTTGTTTTTGACTCTCACACCTGTTTTGTCCAAGATCGACAGACAGGGACGGTACTTGGGACTGGCCGGCGCCGTAGGGATCGTCAGGGTCTCTACATTCTCGATCGCATCCACCTTCCGTCTACTTCAGTTGCTTCTACTACGTCTGTCCCTACCACCACTGCTGCCACCAGCTCTTATACCATGTTATGAATATTGTGTGTATATTCATGAGGCCCAAAGGGCAATATAAATAGGGAATACAAGAGGATATACAGAGGAGTATGTCATATACAGATAAGGAAACCAAGGCATATAAGGGCGTACTTTGATGCGACCTGGGCTAGCGATCATTCTGATCGTCGTTCTTTTTCTGCTTACTGTGTTTTTCTTGGCTCCTCTTTGATTGTTTGGAAGACAAAGAAGCAGACTGTAGTTTCTCGTTCGAATGCAGAGGCTGAGTTGAGAGCTATGGCAGCAGTAACATCAGAGATTACTTGGTTGGGGTGGTTGCTTGCAAATTTTGGTATACTTGTGAGGGGCCCTACGATACTTATGTCTGACAGTACATGTGCTATCAGTATTGCTCGTGATCCAGTGAAGCATGAGCTCACCAAGCACATTGGAGTGGATGTTTCATACACTCGCTCACAGGTGCAAGAGGGGTACTTGCTCTACAGTTTGTGCCATCAGAGTTACAGCTTGCTGACTTCTTCACGAAGTCCCAAACTAGAGCACACCATTTGTATTTTCTCTCCAAACTCAGTATGTATGATCCACCATGAGTTTGAGGGGGGTGTTAAGAATAGAATATGATTGCTATTTGTTTCCTTATATGCCTTGGTTTCTTTATCTGTATATGGCATATTTCTCTGTATACCTCTTGTACTCCTTATTTATATTGCCCTTTGGGCCTCATGAATATATACACAATATTCATAACACTTTTTTCCAGATCGGGTCAACTGAATGGGTTGAAGAGAACCTTGGGGATCTGCATTCAAAAGCTGTAGCTTACTTGAATGTTGATTGTGCTGTGCAAGGCGTGGGGCTTTTTGCTGGTTCTACTCCCCAGTTGGACAAGCTCTTGGTCAATGTTACAAGACAGGTAGAGAGAAAATGTTTTGGTCTTGCATTCTTCTATAGTCTGGGCTTTTTTTTAGAATCTTCAGTTCATTTTCAGCTCACCATATCAAATTCTGAAATTGTGTTGTAGTGAAGTAATGTCTCTCGGACTACATGGTTTCGTTATAAAATAACCTTTATTAGCACCTGACCTCTTGCTTGCATATGATTGAAACTACTTAGCTTGACTACTTGCAGAAATTGGAATGGATAGATGAGGTTAACTCTATTTCAAACTTTTATTTCCAGGTAAAGGATCCAGATGTTGAAGGAAAGACAGTTTACGATACATGGAATACAATGAATGGCGGCATCAATGTAAGAATTAGGAAGTTTAAATTTACCCCTGTATATACATATTGAGATTGCACTGCAATCAAACGTTGTCACTAGTCTCTACTTGTTCTAAAATGGCTGAAGTCAAATACCAGTTTTACAGCAGAGCCATCTAGAGGTCACAGATTGTCCTTTGCATGTAAGATAACCATGTTTGAATTATCTGTGTTGACCGCACATCTCATCTGTGGTACCTTTTTTTTTGTGATTTGGTTGACGTCTTTTATTATGATGTTAGTAGGGGCGGATATAGTGTGTTATCACTGCGTGCAATTGGCCCAAATGCTGGGGTGGGCCCATGTAGATAATAGTGGGAGGACATATCCCCCCTCCCCAATTATAGTTATGTCATGTTTATTTGGCTACTACATTCTACATTGTTGAGATTGACTTTTTATTCTAGTCAGTAGTCTACATGACAGCTATACCAAATGAATATGAAAACCGCCACTTGCTATTTTAAATGATTATGGCCCTGTTCTTTTCAGCTTCTAAAAGCTGCTTTTCGGCTTTTCTACAGTAACTAGCTTTTAAACGGAGTATTTTTTCAAGATAGGATCTACTAGTTAATTGTAGTACATACTTTACTGACTTCATTTATATCAGCAAAAACCGCACGTGAGTTTCTGTTACTCTGTAATCTCTCGTACAAACAGCTCAAAAGTTACAAGCCGCAGCCAAAAGCCAAAAGCCGTAGCCAAAAAGAACATGCCCTATATACATCTAATCTGAACAATTCTTCACTCCTTAAAAGTGCTTGACTAGAACACACTAATAATACAAAGATCAGACCAACAAAAAGGATAAGTTCATATGTTGTAATTGGAATAAGTCTAGTTGACCCCATTGAACTCTTGCAAGTCTTAAGTTCCAACCCTCAATTGCAAAACTGGATGCTTTACCCTTCTTAAGTATCAATACCGTTTATTTTACCTCCTGAGGCTGATTGAATGTTGGCATCTGTGTTTACACTGTTACTCTGGCTCAAATATTCAGCAAATTACATGGCTTAAATAGATACAAACCGACTGCACATGCAGGCAACTCACCCACGACTACCTCTAATCCGGTTTTCCCGGCCACAATCCCTACGACTCACGCACATTGTGCACTACCCACTAGACTCGGTCTCGCTGAGACCAACTTAGACGCCTACGATCACACACATAGGCTTCAAGTCCTTTAAGCGCGGCACTTCGACCACACAGGTCTTCCGAGCATCGACCGCTTTAGTAGGCCTTCGACTGCTACAGAGATTAAACGACCATGACGCTACGACTGCTACAGTGACTCTATAACTATGACACTACAACTGCTAGAGTGACTCTACGACCATGACGTCTATAGTACTCCTTCGAGTATGACGTCTACAGTACTCCTCTGAGTATGACGTCTACAGTACTCCTCTGAGTATGATGTCTACAGTACTCACGACTACGACCGCTGCGATTGCGACTACTTCGACCACGGTCGCTACGACTGACACTTCGACCATGGCCACGACTGCTGTTTCGACCACGCCTTCGACTGCAGCTTCGACCACGCTGCCACAACTTCTATACGTACTCGTACACACCAGTACTCGACACACTCCTACGATACACACATGCAACAAGATTAACCCAACAATCACCCCCTTAAGCTTGTTGCATCTTCACAATAGCACCGGTTCGTCATCAGCATCCACCGTGATGAGATGTGCCTCCGCTGCCTCTGCTTTCTCCTTCTTGCTGGGCTTACGGCCTTATCACCTCTTCGGTATCGACGGCCACCGCCGCTACCAGAACCACCTGATCCCACTCTGCACCTGTCAGGAGCAAGTGCTCTTTGTCTTCATTGTTGTTGCTGTAGCGCCGCTCTCCCTCTTCCTGCGTCTTCAAGCACTCGATTAGCTCTTTGATCGACATGTTTTTTATGTCGCCGAATTGCTCAATCGTGGTGACGACGGGAGAGAATTTCGTGGGCACGACACGCAGAAACTTCCGCACGATGTAGGCCTCTTCCATCTTTTTTCCTAGAGCTCGTATCTTGTTGATGATTGTTGTCAAACTCATCACGAATCATCGATCTGTTCGACGTCCCTCATGCGTAAGTTTTCAAACTCGCTTTTGAGGTTTTGTACACGCTCCTCCTTGACGTGATCGGCACCGATATGCATTATCTTTAGGGTGTTCCAGGCCTCCTTTGCGGTCTCCTTCTCCGCTAGAAGCAGCAGCATATCTTCCGGCACCACGAGGAAAATTGTCGCGAGCGCCATTTGATCTTGCCTCTCATTCACCTCCTCATCCATGATTGCGTTCCACATGCCCTGAGCACGCATGAACACATTCATCTTCATAGCCCAAGTTGTGTAGTTGCTCCTCGTGAGCATGTGATACGAGAGGGAGATGCTGCCCTCGCGTGCCGACGCCTTTGGCACACTCCCATCGTTGATCTTCAGAACGCCCTCATCGCCGGTGACATTTCTAAGCGAGCTCGGACGCGACATGGATTAATAAAAGTGTACACAAGTACAAGCTCTGATACCAATTGTTGGCCTGGCCTATCTCAACTCCAGCAAACCACTTGCGTGCGTCAGTCCACCGTGGAAGCGTGCGTTTGAGATAGGCTGGGCCAACATTGAAGGCAATTTTAGCTAACTTGGCACCTACGTGGACAAGTGTACAACACGTAAGCGCTGAATCACCTCTTGGCCCACTTGTCATCCTCAAACCCATCTTCATCCTCCTCTTCTTTCTTCCCCTAATTGAGCTCCACCTCTTCCCATCTTCAGCCGCCGCCTCACCTTCCTCCACCTCTGCCATTGCTAGCTGCCTTGGTCGTCGCACACACCGCCACGTTGAATCTTGTTGCTGAGAGTGCTCACCGGCTCTGGTAAGGGAGACACCTCGCTGCAAAATCACCGCGTGCGCAGAACTACGCCAGAGCCGCCATCCTGAACACCATCGTCGCCCTGTGCCTGCCATCACCTCCACCGGTTGCCCTCCCCGCCGTGGAGTGCCGCCACCAAGGATTCCCATGCCGCCATGGCCTCCACCACTACCGTGCCGCCTTTGGCTATCCTGAGCCAAGCTGCCACTGCAATTAGAACCACACAGAGCCCGTCCTGCTCTAGCACCATCCAATTTGGCTGGATCGCGGCTGCATCTCACCATCAGTGAGCTCTCCCCTCCGTAGGCCACCACCATCATCATTCCGATTCATCCACTGCATACCTCCTTAGAGCCAAGGACAACCATCTTTTACTTCACCCTCTCTGGGAACCCGCCGTGCGTGCGCCGGCATGGCCTCTTTGCCGCTACAGTTTGTCGCTGCCACACGCCCTGTTTTCCCCTGTTTCGTCCGCCATCACCTAGCAGTGCGTCGCTGTCCCCCAATCCAACTGCTGCACTGTGTCGTCACCCTGACTCATAGAGGTATTGCACCACCACTTTCTAAGGTACCTGCCTCGCCGTGGCCGACAGCCATGAGGCGAGAAAGGAAGCAGATAGGGGAGGGAGCAAAGAGAAATAGAAGTAGTCAGAGGCTGATGGGTTGGCCCCACTATTTTTAAAAAATATTTGCTCATTTCTGACTACGCTGCATACATGTCCAAATTCTAAACCAAAAACTAGCTTACGTGTCAACATTTGCCACGTTGATGCCATCTTAGAGCAAAATTGCTTTCAATCGTGTGGGGGTAAAATAAACGGTGTTTATACTCGAGGGGATAAAACATCCGGTTTTACAAATCCAGGTTGAAAGTTAGACAATCGTAAGAGTTCAAGCTGGTAAAGTAGACTTATTCCTTTGTAATTCATACAATATTTAGCCAATACATGGTCTATAGCCTATGTTCGATGTCGCCAAGATTACCCTCTTAACTAACTACAATTATCACACAAAAATTAGTTTTTACTATGAATAAATGAATTAATTGACCAATTAGTTGGAAAAGGTTGAGTAGTTGGATTTTTTGGCCGATTTATCTTTCAAAAGTCAAATCTGTTAAAAACCCTTTAAATGTGGTACACGTGATGGTTCATCCATCAAAAATTAATTGGCCTTAATGACCATTTTGTAACATTTGGACCGGTCCCCCCCAATTTTTCGCCTCAAGTCCGCCTCTACCCCAATGTGATCTTGCATTGGGCACATAGCCCAATCCCAAAGTGACTCTTTATATAAGAGATGACCCCAATGGGCCAATGCGGTTGAACTAACCACTCAGCCCAGCTCCACTACCCGGCTCGCCTTGTGCCTGCCTCGGTCCACGCCCTCACTCCTCAGCCAAAGTCTAGTGAGTTGGCATGCATCCTCAACTCATGGTTAATCAACTCTACTAGATCCAACAGGCCCGATTGTTGAGTCAGTCCATTATCCTCAGCCCACATCTCATATAGCATATGATATGCATAAAATAGTTGCCCCTTTGAAGATTTAAACACGTATCTCCAAAGAGGTCATCTTTTATCATGCAAACCAACTCAAACCACCTAGTAGTATGTATTAAAACTTCTAATGTTCCTGGTATCGTTCCACCATTATGTTGTCATGATTGCTCCATGCACTCCAAAATCTTTATCTTTACTATTATAAAAGAAGGAGTTGGTGGTTGATCCGGCCTCTTCCACCCCTTCTCACAAAAGGCAGCGCTGACATGTGTCCCCAAAAGACATGCGCCGAATCCAAAAGACATGCGCCGAATTTTATCATACTATATGTTCTGAAACTAACGGGTGGTAAAATGTTTTAGAACATGTATACAAATATGTTCTAAATTTTTTTAAAATCCGTAGCAACGTACGGACATTCAGCTAGTGTTCTATAAATACCATTGAAAGTCCGAAGGCCTATAAAATGCCAGTCAATCGCCCCTATTACCGGTTTTACCATTATGGGGTGAATCTTTCATGTAGACAAAATTGCCCTTCCTGCTGCCAAAGATGAAGTGGCCATCTTGGTTTAAGGTACTTGTGACAGGCAGTCATATCGGTTGCGGAAGGGAAGAACAACTCATTTGTGTGGCACCATCAAGTGGAGCACACAAGGTTCGGATCTCACCTTTCAATTTATTTAGTGCTAGTTAAATTCATACTTTCCATATAGGAATGTGGAATAAGATAGGCAACATAAATGTAATAAGTAACAACTTTTTAACTAGATTGTTGTAAATGGGTATTCTAGTTGCGGTAAAAGTCATGTACGTGCCAGTTGATCTATACCTGGTCTATACCTGGTTATACAATGTTTGTGTTATATATTTTGATGTACTAAGAGCATGCAGTCTAGATTGATCAATGGACTTACTGGGTTGAATAATGAAGCATTGGCTAGAGATCATCAAAGTGTTATTTATTGATCCAACTCTTATTGCTAAGGCTTTCATCTTCGACAGTGCAATTAGATGCCACCGCCCATCACCCAGTTGCTCCCTCAACCATAGACTAAAGTGCCACTGCCCCTACAACTCCACGTGGTTACACATCCAGTTCCAATTGCCCCCTTCTATGTTATTAGCCGCAGCCGCCCTTTGAGGTCATAACATAGGTCTGACAACATGATCTTTTGAATCTCTAGTTCATAGATTCATTTGCCTTGGTTATTGACGGACGGATGGTTGGTATGGGCAAATACTATGCTCAATGAGTGGCAGACAAATATACTTGTTGAGTTGTAGGCATGTTCTGCCACTCCCGATTACCATCACCATCCCCAACATGTTTTTTTTCTTTCTAGATCCACCCCTTCATGTTGTTAAGGGTATTTGTGGTATTTCCTATTGTCCTAGGGTTTAGAGGGTTTAAGATTGTGGCCATGTATTCACTATATATATGCCCCTTTGGGCCTCAATACAAACTAAGTAGTCATCCATTCCTTCTCTCAATCTTACATGGTATCAGAGCTCTGAGTTCTTCCAAGGCTCGCCGCCTCCTCCCGCCGCCGAAGCCGGATCGCGCTGCCCTCGAGCTGGGTTGTGCCGGACGCCGCCGCCGCCCGGATCCGATCATGGCCTACCGCCGCTTAGATCCGGCCGGGCTACTTCTACCCCGGTGATTGCACCCAAGCTCAAACCTCGTCACACGGATCCCGTCGCTCGGTCCACAATGCCCTGAGATGCCGTCAACCCTGCCTGGATCCGGGCGGCGCCGGCTTCGAGGCGAGATTCGGCCGTCTCCGCCACGAGCGCCGTCTTAATCGGTCTCCCACCGCCAAGCCGCCGCCATTGTCCTCTTCTTGAGCCACCACTGTCGCTCGGCTCTCTTGATATCAGCCGCTGTTGGTCGCCTCTTGGGCCGTCGCCGCCACTCGCCTCCTCTTGGATTGCCGCCGACCCTGCCCGGATCCAGACGCCACCGGATCTGGCCGTCTCCACGTTGGATCCGACCGTCTCCGCCACAAGCGCCGTCGCTGTCGGTCTCCCACCGCTCGAGCCGCTGCCGCCGTCAATCTCCCACCTCGACTCGCCACCGCTGTCCCTCTTGAACCGCTGCCGCTGGCTCTCTCAACACCGGCCGCCGGTGGCTCTCTTGACCGCCGCCGTTGCTCGCCTCTTCTTGGACCATCGCCGCTACTCGGCTCTCTTAACGCTGGCCGCTACTGGTGACCTCCTCTTGGACTATCGCCACCGCTCACCTCTTCTTGGACCGTCGCCCCAGCTCACGTCCTCTTGGACCGTCGCCTGAGCTTGTCCTCTTCGCTGGCCTCCTTGAGTTGTCAACCTCTCCACGAGCGTTCCTCTGTCGGGCTTCTCTGTCCTAGGTCACCGCTGCTTGGATCTCAGCTCCTCCGCTGGGGAACTCAATGATCTCAATGATCTGTGGCATTTCCTATTATTGTAGGGTTTAGGGTTGTGTCTATGTATTCACTATATATATGCCCCTTTGGGCCTCAATACAAACTAACTATTCATCCAATCCTCCTCTCAATCTTATAGATGTTACCATTGGTTCTTATGCACTCTTTGAATGTGAATTTGCCTATAAATCCCTTTGTTTTTATTCCCAATTTCTCTTCCATTTGTGAGCTGCTTGGAGTAATATCTATTTCCTTACAGAAATAGCTAGTTCATTTTGATTGACAATTGGTGCTGTACTTGTGTTGATTGACAATTGGTGCCGTACTTGTGTTCTATTTTTATTTTATATCTAAAGATGGTCTCAATTGCAGATAGAAAGACTTGCCAGAACTGATTCTGACTTTTCACCGTTTCTACATCATGCTGGAATTCCCTGTGTGGACTTGTACTATGGAAAAGGTGTTTGAGCATGTCTAATCCAATAGTTGCTCGTAGATTCTTGTTGATATTTGCTTGAAAGAGATTTCCTTGTAACTTTCCATTTTCTTACTCTTTACACTGCATATATGTAGTTACAGAAAAAAAATGGCTCTGTCCAAAAGAGAAAAATACTATATTTCGAAAATCAGACATGTGTCGAAATCTGCAGTTGCTAATGTAGATCATTTTTCCCTGTAACTGTCAATTTTAGTATCATTACTGCTTACTCATTTTTGAAGTATTTTGTTTTAGCTTATACAATGCAATTTTGAGGCTATGTATATCTATCATTTATTTGTTGATGTTTTTCCTGGTTCCACCTTGAAGTTGGCACACACAATTTCTCCTTCACTCTATGGCATCTAGCTTTTCATACCATGTGTCTTGTTGATTCTTTTAATATATGATGTAAATCATCATTACTAACTAGTGTACTACTGACGCAGAATTTCCTGGCTACCATACTGCTCTTGACTCTTATGCTTGGATGGAAAAGCATGGCGATCCATTGTTTCTTCGTCATTTGGCTAGTAAGTAACAACATGATCTGTTAAATTTTTGTTTGTATTAAAAAAAGGAGGGTACAGTACCGTACAATTACAGTTTGTTGGCCGAAATTATGGTAACTTGAATGTACTAATGCAAGATGGGTCAATAGTAAGAATGGCCATGGGGTGTTGCCTAGAAAACTGTACATATAGTTATAGTACCTTTTGATATTTTGGTGCTTGAAAAATAATGTGTTGCAAGCATTTCTTATAATATTACTCATCAGATCACTCATTTGGTTTTCCCGCTTCGTCAGTCACTGAAATTTGGGGACTACTAGCTCTCCGTTTGGCAGATGATCTTGTGCTGCCTTTTGATTATCAAACTTATGCCTCCCAGTTGCAGGTACATGGATTCTTTTCAGAATTATTTTAAGCATACTCATGTGATTGGGCATTGCCTTTCTCTTTCATTCATAAGGGGTTATATGGATATGCTTATGTAGTCATGAATTACTTATGCCAACACAATACTGTAGTTACCAATTTTGAATATGGAGATATCCAGAGCAGCAAATCTGATATATGAAACTTAGAATAAGTCATACATAAATACTGCCAGCAACATGGTGTCAATATAGGTATATCATATTTATTTTAATATACATTTGAATTCAAAATATCACAGGAGCATACAGATGCATTTGCTGCCATGATGAACAATAGCCAGTCGGTCAATTTGATGAATGGATTCGTCAATGATCTTTCTGGCGCAGCCACAGAAGTTCTGAAGGAGGCAAAGGTATGTTCAAGCTCTCCATATTATATTTGTCACTGTGTATCTTTCTATTGTAGTTTTGTTTTCATGTATTTGGGTAGTCCGTGAGCTGTCTGGCTGAAGGGTGTTTGGGTTGCCTCACTTGTGGGCACAGCAGACTTCTTTCTGTTTGTTTGCACAAACTGTGAAATCCAGTAGGGTGTAGTGTGGTAGTTATATCTTAGAACACCGCTCTGTTCTCTGTTTTTGTTTGGACTTTGGACATTGTAATCGTACCTTGTTGTTTCCTTGGTGCTCGGAAAAAAAATGCATTTGGGTAGTCAAATGCTTAAGCGGATTTGCATTTTTGCCTCAAATATGGGCAATAGACTTGTGGAACTTAATTGTCTTGATGCCTGGCATAGAACTAGTGATGAAGCCTTGCCATTTGAAAATTTGTGTAGTACAATAACTTTTTTCCACTACCATTTCCACGATCAATGAACTGCTTTCTTTTGCGACTTGGATTTGGTGTTTGAAATTCTTTGTGCTAATCTATAATTACTGGTTACGGCCCTTTTTTTTGGTTGATTTGGAACAAAATCCAGAAACTACAGCAGCTGGACATATACGATGGAAACGCCCTGATGAGGCGGCGATTGCTGAACGACCGCCTTCTACTTGCTGAAAGAAGCTTCCTGCAAGCGGAAGGGCTTCAAGGAAGAGGATGGTTCAAGCATCTGGTGAGCATCCCTGCACCAGTTGTTCAAAACGAATGTCCAAAATTATCATCTTCTTAGCACCAGCGGTGAAGAATACGCTTCCAACAGCATTTCCGTGTTTGTTCCTAGCTGTACTCGCCTCCGGAGGACTACGAAAGCAAGCTCTCGTTCTTCCCCGGGATCGCGGACGCCATCTCACGGTCGAGCAACCAGAGCGTCGAAGAACGGCAGGCGGCAGTGCAGCACGAGGTGTGGAAAGTCTCCAGGGCGATCCAAAGGGTAGCGGGTGTTCTTAGAGGTGAGTTCAGCCGACGAAACGAACCATTAAGCTTGGGTTTCCCCGTGGCTCCATGAAACCTGTGTATGAATAAACTCTCGTTTGAGTAGAAACGAAAGCTTGTTGAAGATTGCATTGAGTCGTCCCAAGAGGTTTCACAAATTTTTTTTTCTCTGCGGCGGTCTCGTGTTAGGACGAAGAGAGACCTACCTAGTCACACGAGCTAACATAAAGTGAAACGTGACAACTAATCACACCGGGTGGCCTCTCAATTCTGACAAGTGGCAGCGACCGTTTACACTTCCATTGGCAATTTAGCCGTTGCCACTTCCATGTATGCGCTCTCTCCGTCCATATATAAACGAGAGATCTTCTGATCACACCATGCAGCATCTCTCTAAGATTTACGAAATCTGCAGAGGAGTCTCTCGTCGTCCCCGTGAGATCTCCACTAGATCATGTCGACCGACGCGGACATGGAAGCTGCCAACCCCAGGCGGTGCGCCGCATGCAAGTACCTGCGGAGGAGATGCTCCCAGGACTGCGTCCTCGCTCCCTACTTCCCTGCCTTGGATCCCCAGAGATACGCGTGCGTGCAGAGAGTCTTTGGAGCCGGCAACATCGCAAGAATGCTTCAGGTAACGCCTTCGTTAAATTAATCATATAGTTTTAAATTAATCGTATAAATTAAACATTGCTAGGCTAGCTAGCAGAGGGACGCTGACAGTGATAGCACCGTACGTGGAATCAAAGTTCACGTTCATGACCTATCCTCACGTTTATTGTAACTGAGTTAGCAATGTTAGCACCGAGAAGAGGAGGATTAGGAATGTTACAACGGAGCATTAGTACATATAAGTGAATTACAGCCAAACATCGTAGAACTATCACTACACGTAACGTCATTTCTGTGGCATGCAGCAACTCCCCGTCCAGGAGCGTGGGCAAGCGGCCGATGCGATGGCGACGGAGGCGTACCGGCGAGTGCAGGACCCGGTGTACGGCTGCGCGGGTGTCATCAACCGTCTCCAGGAGGAGATACGTGCCGTGCAGTGCGAGCTGGCTAGAACCCAAGCTCAGATCGCCATGCGCGGCGCAGCCTACGCGCAGCCGCCAATGGACGCCGCCCAAAACGCTCGGACGATCCCTCTGCGGCAGCAAGACGATGCACAGATGCAGCAGGCGCCGTTCGTAGGATTAGACGAGTTCCTCTCTGATTTGTGAGTGAGTGTTAATTTTTTTCCATGACACGAGTTGTTCAGTGAAATAATCGACGTGTCTGTAGTAGCTCCTAATAGGAAACTAAAATTTACAGGATTGCTGCGGCTTATAATTTTTATTATGACTATTTTTCTAAATTTAGAAAAAAATTGATTCGATCTTTTGAAGATAGAAGTTTATTAAGATTCCAAAATTGATTCATTTCTTCTTCTTGTTGTTGAATTTTATTCGGTAGGTGTTCGATTATTTTAAAACCCGTGTTGATTCATATTTTGAGTCAAAGAAGGAATTCCCAGAATCATCGGGCTTGACTTTCCTTACTTTCCCAAAACCCCGCTTCTCCACTTTCGGATAGATTAAAAATAACCGACGGAAAAAAATTAATAAGAGGTTTTTAAATTATTTTGTTTAAAACATAATTTTATAACAAGTATGAACTAATTAAAATTATTTTGCACAAGCTAAGATCTAAATCCTCTGAGTCTTGCTATAGCACCTCAAACATATGTCTAAGCGAGATATAATTCTACCTACACAAGTCAATCAATTAATTGCTACAAGTGTAAGTGCGAAATCAAAAGGTAAGAGAGATAAATCACAAAAATGATACACGGTGTGTTTTCATAGCCTCAAGGATTTACCGGTCTCCCCTAATCCACCTTGAGGAAGTTGTACTAATCAAGTTAGCTTTTTGCGCAATCTTAAGCTTTTCTTCATCCACTATGTGTCATGCCCTCACCTACACTGTCAGACTACAATGCCATGCCAGATTTCTCTCCAAGACACTTTGTGCCTGCTCAGCCTACACTGTACTCTCAGCTCTGCCATGCCACACAGTCTGCCTCAACGCACATTGTGCCTCCGCGTGCTCAGCATGTGTCATGCGCTTGGCTCCGCTCGACTGTCCGACTAAAGTTTTGTAGAACGAATACTAAAGGGAGAAATATATATCTTTAAGGAAAAATACAGAATATGATATAGGTTAAGCCATATTTTCTGTATCAGCTTTGATTGCACCCACTACAAAAAAAACCTCACATAGATTGTACAACGGCAGCGGCAAACCCGAGCGACATCAGCGTCCGCACGGCGACAGCTGAGACGATCCGTCTCCCCGAGCGCCCGCACGCGCCGCCCGTCGCCACTCTTGCCAACCAGCACCGGACCGACGAACGGCAGGCGGGCAAGGACAACGCCGCAACGTCCAACGGCGGCTGGCGAGGCGTTTCATTTCTCTTCTATACTTTATTGTCACCTCTCTTCTATACATCACAGCAGCACACAAGCCAGCCAGACTATTGTTCAGTAGTGCCCCAACGTTTGCTCATCTCATTACACACGTCTCATATACTATTAAACATGCCATTTCATTTCTACACTGCTAACTTAACCTCATGCACGGGACAAGGCGCTGCAGGGTTCTTCACGCTTTCGCGGTGTTTGGGCCGGCCGAGAGGCTCGAGGTACCTCTCGACGACGTCGAGGCCGCAGAGCTCCTTGACGGCGGGCATCGTCGCCGGCACGTCCATCTGGAACGTCAGCGGGAGTTCGCGGGCCCCGTGCACACCGAGAACTCCTTCCTGGCCGCCCTGATGGCCTCCCTCATCGCGCAGTGCACCGAGGACGCAAGGACGGCTGCGCGGGTGTCATCAACCGTCTCCAGGAGGAGATACGTGCCGTGCAGTGCGAGCTGGCTAGAACCCAAGCTCAGATCGCCATGCGCGGCGCAGCCTACGCGCAGCCGCCAATGGACGCCGCCCAAAACGCTCGGACGATCCCTCTGCGGCAGCAAGACGATGCACAGATGCAGCAGGCGCCGTTCGTAGGATTAGACGAGTTCCTCTCTGATTTGTGAGTGAGTGTTAATTTTTTTCCATGACACGAGTTGTTCAGTGAAATAATCGACGTGTCTGTAGTAGCTCCTAATAGGAAACTAAAATTTACAGGATTGCTGCGGCTTATAATTTTTTATTATGACTTATTAATGTACAGAAAGAAATAAAAAACCACCGAAAAACATAAAAAACAGGTTATAACTCAACCGCATTATTAACACCAGTCACGTCGGCCGGTTATGTCATTCTCTGTGGTGACAATTTGTTCTCGTGTAATAAGACACAGCACGTGCATGTCAGCCGTAGATAGAAAAAATCAACGCTTCTGATTAAGCCACGTTGAAAACTAGGAAGACGGAAGCGTGCATTTGCAGCCGCACGGCTCACCGTGAGAATACAGTGCCGGCTGTTGAAATTAATCTTAATTTGTACGTGGTTATCGATGTCATAGTCAAAGTCACACGTGAGAAGGTACGATCGAAGGTCTGATCGGTGCTGTGGTCGAAGCCACGATCAAAAGACTGGCCAATAGTCCACAGTCGGTACTCAGGTGGGGTCGGCGCAGCCTACGCGCAGCCGCCAATGGACGCCGCCCAAAACGCTCGGACGATCCCTCTGCGGCAGCAAGACGATGCACAGATGCAGCAGGCGCCGTTCGTAGGATTAGACGAGTTCCTCTCTGATTTGTGAGTGTGTTAATTTTTTTCGATGACACGAGTTGTTCAGTGAAATAATCGACGTGTCTGTAGTAGCTCCTAATAGGAAACCAAAAATTACACGATCTGATGTAGCTTATAGCTTTTGATTACGATTTATTAGTGTAATAAATAGTGATTGCTAAGAAAAACAAAAAATCACCGAAAAACCAAAACAGTTTTGCTATTGCACAGTCGACTGAAATTTTTTTATCTCTCAGTCACCTGAAGTTGCATTCTCAATCATAAGTTGCAGTGTACTAATTATCTCATATCTGAAATTACACTCTCAGCCATCTAAAATTTCAATATAAAAAAGTGATTGAACACAGTCCCTCCCAAACCAAAAGTAACAGGTTATAGTTCAGCCGCATTATTAACACCAGTCACGTCAGCTGGTTATGAGCCTGTTCTTTTCGGCTGCGGCTTATGGCTTTTGGCTGAAATTTTTGAATTTTGGCTATTTACGGTATAGATTACGGAGAGACAGATACTCACTTGCGATTTTGGCAGGTACTAATGTTGGGCTTTTAACGTGTAGATCGTTTAACCTGTAGACTCCATCTTGAGAAAATACTCCGTTTAAAAGTTAGGTACTGTAGCAAAAGCCAAAAGCCACCGACTTCAGAGAAAAAGAACAGGCCCTATGTCATTCTCTGTGGTGACAATTTGTTCTCGTGGAATAAGACACAGCACGCGCATGTCAGCCGTTAGATAAAAAAATCAACGCTTCTGATTAAGCCACGTTGAAATCTAGGAGGACGGAAGCGTGTATTTGCAGCCGCACGGCTCACCGTGATAATACAGTGCCGGCAACCCGAGGCCCGCGGCGGCGTTGGCGTTGGCGTTGGCGCGCAGAAGATTCGGAGGCCAGGCCAACGGCAGCGACAAGCCGCATCAGCGTCCGCGCAGCACGGGAGGGCAGGCCCAGGCCCCGCGGAGACAGCAGAGACGATCTGTGTCGCCTCCCGCGCGCGCCGCCAGTTCGATCGGACGCGCCGTTGCCGCTCTACTGCCAACCGGCACCGGGTCAACGAACGGCAGGCAGGGGCAACGCTGCATCGTCCGACGGCGGCCGGCGGGGCCTAATCGGTTCGATCCAATTCCGATCTAAACCGCCACCAGGTACACGCGCATCAGGAGATGAGGTGCAACATTCCAAGATCACCAAAGGCCAATCCAAGGCACATGATTTCCTTCCATTCCAATATTATCTCCTCTTCCGTCCATACATTACAGCAACACACAAGCCATCCAGGTTTGCTCATCTCATTACACACATCCCATATATTAACATCATGCACGGGTGCAGGGCGCTGCAGGGTTCTTCACGCTTTCGTGGTGTTTGGGTTGGCAGAGAGGCTCTCGAGGTACCTCTCGACGACGTCGAAGCCGCAGAGCTCCTTGACGGCGGGCATCGTCGCCGGCACGTCCATCTGGAACGTCAGCGGGGAGTTCGCAGGCCCCGTGCACACCGAGAACTCCTTCCTTGCCGCCCTGATGGCCTCCCTCATCGCGCAGTGCACCGAGGACGCGAGGAGCAGCGGCGGCTCACCGGATGCTGCAAAGCGCAGATTCACTCACAGGATGTCAGGATCGCAGCCGTTGCTGATGAGCTCCAGTCGCAGAGTTTCCAAGGAAGTTGGCACTGACAGAGCCCGCAACAATGTACGAGGGACTGAGCTGAGATCATGAGAGAGAAAGCACCTTTCGAGGAGAGGACGCGCTTCTGGTCGCGCGCGCTGTTGATCAGCTCGACGTTGAGCTGCTTCGGGATGGTGTCCACCGTGGGGATCTTGTACGTCCACGTGCCGTCGTTGATGACCAGGCCGTCGGAGTTGGTCGCGTACTCCTCGTTCGTGAAGAAGCCTATCCCTTGGACGAAGGCACCTTCCACCTGAGTAAAAAATCAACAACAAGAGCTCAGAGCGGCACCGATCCTACTATCTTGCACAGTGATCTGCCTGCAACAAGCAGTGTGCGCTCTGGAGCTTACCTGGCCCATGTCCACGGCAGGATTCAGGCTCAGCCCGCAGTCGTACACGAGGTCGCTCCTGAGGATCGTGGTTGCTCCTGTCAGGACATCGATTTCCACCTGCCACGTTCATATGCAGATTCCCAATCAGACACGCATCGGCAAATGCATCGACTTGGTAAAATGCATCTGCGGTATCGCGATTGCGGTTTGGATCAGAGTACCTCACTAGTAGCTGCTCCATAGTTCAAGTAGCTTGAGAAAGTTGGGTCAGGGGTCCAGTAGGCTTGCGCCGATAAGTTCACGCTCGCCCTACTCGCCTGCAAACCAGGAGCAAATGCCATCAGTTACCGATTGTAATTTTACAATGCTGTCAGAAAACTAACCCAGTTGAATTTCTTGGCATGTTTGATGTTGCTGACAGAATCAGAATGCACAAGGCTTTTTATCCTCACCTGAGCAATCAAGGCGCTCCATGGCGCGGGGCCGGACTTAGCCTCCAGGCCCTCTTTGATAGGCTTCAGCCGCTCGACGAGCGCAGCGCAGGACTGTCGGACCGCCTCGCAGCTAGTTTCAGAGGTGGTGCTCCCGCCGGTGAACCCTCCCTGGATCATGCCCAGCGTGTCGGCCTGGATGACCCGCACCTTGTCGAGGAGGCCCTCGCCGCCGTCGGGGCACAGCTGCCCCAGCGCAAACGCGGTCATCTGCTTCACTTTGGTCCACAGCCCTTGGCCGATCTCGACGCCGCCGACCTCGACGGCGATGGAGCCGTCGTTCATGATGGACACCTTCCCCGGAGTCGGCCGGAGCCTCACCTCGTACGTGATTGGCACGCAAGAAATGCCACGCTTCTTCCACCTGTTGCCCCCGTTGAAGAGCTCCACCATTGCGGCCCTGCGTTGGTAGTCCGGCGACGAGGCCAGCTTATCGAAGATGGAGACGAGGCTGTACGTCGTGGCATCACCCGCGCTTGCTCCGTGGAACACCGCGAGGCTCTCGAAGTCGTGGAGGTTCTTCCTCCTGATGGCGTTGGTTTCGGCCGAGAGCGCCGTGGCGACGTGCTCGATGATGGCCTCCGCGATGAAAGAGCCCTGCACGTCGCCGGGACCCCGCATCGCCGACTTCGACGAGACGTTCGTCTTGCAGACCTTGATGTCGAACGCGAGGGCGCCCCAGTTGTACTTCTTCAGAGCCCCTATGATGGCCGGTGGCATCAGCGGACTGACGTCCGGCGATATTCCGGCATTGATGCCTAGATCGAGGTGCAGAGCCGTGATCTTGCCGTCCGACTTGAACCCGACGGAGTACTTCACCTTCATCGGGTGCCGCCCTCCAGCGATTATCATATCCGTCTTGCGGTCGAGGTACATCCGAACAGGACGCCGCAGCTTGAATGCTGCAAGGGCACATGCAGCTGCAACCTGAAAACACAAACAATTTCATGATCAGATTATACAGTAACCGAAAAATACAAATGTTCTGTAAATCTTCAATGTAATGCATATGGATGTTTGGGCACTTACATGTATTCCTTTCATTGCCTTCCCACCAAAGCCGCCTCCAACTCTTCTTGTGATGACACGAACATTGTGGAATGGAATGCCGAGGCACCTCGCAATGACATTTTGCGTAACCTCGGGTATTTGCGTCGAGGAGTAGACGGTGATACAGTTATCCTCGTCGGGGATAGCTAACGCCACTTGCGTCTCCATGTAGAAGTAGTATTGGGATTCAAGTTTCACCTGTGGAAACAAAGATATTAGGTGTATTTGTCTTTGTCACAAGCTCAGAGTACACATCCTTCGAACATAATGAAGTGTGTACCTCTGCTGATAAAATCTTGTGGTCAGCTTCAGACATGCCTTGGTTGAAGTCACCGATTGGCTTAGGAGCTAAAAATGGGGGAGTATGGAAGTAGCTGTTATGCTGAATGGCGTCTTCAATTGTCAGAATTGGTGGCTGAAGATTTTCTGTGCTATATTCGATAACAGCTTGCTTCGCCGCCATATAGGCGTATTTTTGTGTTTCAGCAATCTGAGTGATAGCAAAGCAACACGACACGGTAAGCTCGAATGATTATTCAAAATTCTGGGTATACATGCACATAATATTTTTTTAGGAGGTGATTCTATGCTTCACCTAATAGTGAATTGCACAATATTAAAGCATGAATTAAGGGTGGATGGGTGCTACTTACCCCTTTGAAATGCTTTAGGATTTGTGCAAGCCTATTAGAGGAAAAGCAAGGAAGCAATAAAAAACTCCCCGTATCTGAAAGAAAGTTCAAGTGGTTAAGAAGTAAGTACCACAATGCCAATATTTTGACCAGCAAATTCAGCAACCGGATCGGCGAATAGCGCTTCGTCTCCTAGCATTGGGAAGGTGGATCCAATATTTGCTCCTCCGCTCGGAATGTCCTTTGCAGATATAACCGTGATGACCTTCTGTGATGCCAAAGATGATCTGAAGTTGATACCCTTTACATGAGCATGAGGGTGTGTGCTGTAGATAAATGCTCCATAGAGGCAATCCTTGGGAGCAGGGATGTCATCAACGTATACAGCCTCCCCTGCGTAAGAACCAAGAATATGGGTCAGTTGCCTTTGTAGGAAGAGACAATATGAGCAACAGATATGTGGGAGAAAAATATGTTGCTAAAAGCTTCCGGCAAATGAGTCTCGCAGAGTTGCAGATTGGCATATGTATTCACTGATAATATTTGTTCTGATATGCAAGGGATGTGGCTTAGTAGATGGTTCAGCATATACTAAACTAGTGTACTAAAAATTGACGAAATTCAAGGAGTGGCTTAAAGTTGCAAGATCAGGTATGTTTCCAAAGAGACAAAATGCAAGGTAATTAACAAAGAAACACTTGTGAGCTAAAGCACTTAAGACATTAGAACCAGAGTATATACCAGAAGCTTGGAGCTCTGCCCCAGCTTTCTTGATCGGTTTGCCGACTGGCTTGTATTCGTCAGTGAAAACCATTTCCTGCCTTGAGCGAATTGGTAAATCATCACTGTCAACCTTAATACGCTTCTCCGGCAAGGACTCAGCGCTACCATTCATGATCCAATTAGTATATGACCCATTGGGAGCATTAGCCTTTGCCGGTTGTTCATTCAAGTTGTTAGCAAGGGAAGACAGAAAACTGAACAGGAAGCTGACAGCCAAGCTGATTCTGTATTCAAGGTGTGCGGTGCCTTCTGACGGTGAAACAGTATCCTTAAGCAATCGAACTGCTTCAAGTATTACAGATGCACTCGCTGATTTGCCCTTCAGGAAGTCCTCAACCTTCCGAGCCCTGATGGCGTGATCGACTCCGTAAGCGCCAAACGCCAAACATATATCCTCAATGAGAAGCTCCCCTGATGCTGCAGCCTCTGAAGTCCTTGCCAAGAAAGCAGAATTGACATATGAGACAGCATTGCCAAGTGGACGAGGAGCTGCTCGAAACGTCTCAAAGATGATATTTTCTGAACCCCAATCTGGGATAAATATGCTGAGTAGTATGGTCCTAGGATCACACGGAGGCTGCTCCAAGAACTCCTCCAATGTGAAACACAGCCTCTTGGAAGCCACCTGGATGGTGACAGTTGAACCTGCAGCCAGAAGAACAGTTGCGATATCCGACGGGAACTGCAGCCTCTGTGCCATGATTATGTTTCCTCCTACAGTCGCCGTGTTCCGAACGAACGGTGAGGCCACCTTGTTCAGGTGATCAGCAAGCTTTCTGAAGACCAGATTCCCATCCGAGAAAACCTCAATGGCTTTGGAGATGGACACGGCTGCTCCGATCTCTACACCCTTGCTGCTTCTGTTGATGACTGAAAGCTCAGGGATCCCTTTGATGTCAATGTACTTGGCGTAGAGGTCTTGATCTTTATAGACTCCGGAGCCAGTGTTTGAAGCCACAATCTTCACTGAATTTTCATCAAACCAGTTGGAATCAAACAGCCTGTGAAGCTCTTTGATGCTCTTAGGATGGTACCATCCGTCGCCGGAGACCACCACCGGACCATCGTTTGTTTGATTTACTGAAGATTTGATCTCGGACTTGAGGAACTCCGGGAAGGTGCAGACGGCGCTACTGGAGTAGCCCGGCAGCTTGCTGACGTCTGCCTGGTCGCCGCCTTTCTTCCAGAAGGAGTTGAGGCCCAGGTCCTCGAGGTCGACGTCGGCCGCGAAGCTCTTGCAGGCGTCGACGATGGGCCTGTAGCCGGTGCACCGGCACAGGTTGCCGGAGATGGCCTGCTCGGCCTCGGACGCGGTGAGCTTGGAGAACCCCGCGGGCGGGACGGGGCGGCCGGCCGCCTTCTCGGCCTTGACGAGCGCGGAGAAGATGGACATGCACATGCCAGGGGTGCAGAAGCCGCACTGCGAAGCGTGGAAGCCGGAGAGCCGCTGCTGCACGGAGTGGAAGCCATCCTTGGTGTTGCCGATGCCCTCGCTGGTGGTCACCGAGCAGTGGTTCACGCTGCCGACGAGCGTCAGGCAGGAGCTCGCCGAGAACTCGGTCACCTCGTCGGTGGCCGGGTCGTACTTGGATACGAAGACGACGCATGCGCCGCATCCACCTGCAGCAGCGTGGAATTGTAAATCAGAAACGTTACCGGTTAGGGTCAATGATCTATATTCCATGTTTGATAGGGGTTGTTTCTAAAAAGTCGCATGAATTTATATGGATCAAAAAGTACAAAAGCATTTTGCAATAGGAATACGTCGTACCCTAAGCTTAAAAGATCATCTAGAACTCTGAACTATAAAATCAGACATTTAACTCTTCTTCAAATTTTACAATCCAGTTTAAATAACATCTTTACTCGGTTTCACATAATGGTATTACCCGCGTGGCGCAATGAATAGACAATTTTGCCACGTAGAATAACACATTGGCTAATTTAGGTTAATGACATATTGAGCCCACATGGGCTTCTCTCCTCCGAACTCCCAGCAAAACTTCTATGGCCACCAACCCTTGTAGTTTCCTCCCTCTGTTTCGATTTAAGAGAGAAGATTATGTGGACCTTATTTATTATTCAACTGAACTTAAGATTCTATGGGTCTCACTTGTTATTCACCTAAACTTGACTTATGTATCATCCTACAAGGTAAAACCATTCACTCATCGCACCTCGCGGACAATATCACCATCTGACACAGGGTTGGATGTTATTTGAATTAGATTGTAAAGTTCAAAGGATCAAATACCTGATTTCATAGTTCGGGATGTTATATAGACTTTTCAGCAAAGTTCAGATGTTATATAGAACTTTTTCTTTGTAATATGATACGGGCAATTGACCCCACGGCTTATGCACAAGATTGCTACCGATTACAATATCTATCTCATCCCCTTAAAAAAAAGGTTCTAAGATTTGTTAGTGCCACATGGGACCTGATCACCTAACAAAAAGAATAAAAGGTTACAAATTGGAGAAGGAATGTCGAATAATTTGGTTGAGTGCTTGCATACCCCAAGAAAACTATAAAGATATGCCCTTTTCTTTTCCTCATATGTGTACCAACTTTTCTTTTTCTATTACTACTGCTGCTGCTGCTGATAATGTCGAATAATTTGGTTGAGTGCTTGCATCCCCAAGAAAAATATAAAGATATGCCCTTTTCTTTTTCTTTTCCTCATATGTGTAGCAACTTTTCTTTTTCAACTACTACTATTATTATTATAAAATGCTGCCTAAATAAAAGGCAAAAGTACTAGCTACAGGTAGCTTGCATTCTCACCGAGTCTATTCCTATAAAAAAATTTATGTGGGTATATTTTTGTAATTTTGAATAAAAATAGATTATTTTTAGAAAATTTCTCTAGACATAACGGTTCGGAAATACTACGACTAATTTGTCAACTCTGTACATCCAATTGGTGCTTGTTTCTTTCTTGTTTTTCCTCTTGTTCAAGAACATGTTCCTTGTTTTCTGATGCGGTATGCCCGTCGGTGGCATCGATCAAACCATCAGCCATCATCTGTGCTGCAGATTAACAGTTGTGGTTGGACAATTTATCGTGAGATCTTCTGTGGCAAGGTAACGTGCGTGTATGAGTGTAGCACTCGACCGGGACGCCGCCACGTCGCCTAGCATGAACAGCTAGCTAGCATGTGGCTTTCTATGGCTTCGTTTAATTTCTTGGCATGTCCGCGAGACCGTGACATCCCAAGTTCTCATTCATACCAGCACCGAGCTAAAGCTAGGTTGGCAAGCTTCGCTGTCTTGCGAACGATTCGTTGGGATTTGATCTCTGAATCGATCTATATATATATATATATATATATATATATATATATATATATATATATATATATATATATATATATATATATATATATGTGTGTGTGTGTGTGTTTTCAGCGAAAAAACATATTATGCTTTATGAAGTATTAGATAAATATAGTATTTATCTAGCGATCTCTGTTTTATTTCTAACTAGTATCTAATACAGTATTTATCTAGTGATCTCTGTTTTATTTCTAACTAGTGTGTGTGAGAGAGATGTGAGTGTGATGTACGTGAGCATGCGTTATTCGTTGTAATTAAAAAAAAACAGCTAAGCTAGCTGATAGTTAAACAAAGAGAACAACGTAAAAACAAAGTACTCAATTCATATGGAGGAGACATCGAGAAGGTTGAAAAAAAAAAAACTCTTGATGAATGAATGGACGATAGAGCTAGCGCCGCAAGAAAAAGGGCAAATCCGATGGATCTACTGTAGTCGGCATGTACGGTGAAGCCTACTTGCACGTGTACTATAATCCCTTCTACCACTTATTTCTCCGTTTTGTTTTGCGTTTTTCCTTGCTTGAAACTAGCCGGAGGATTTGTTTGAAAATTTTAAAATGAAACTGACTGTGATAGAAATTACGAAAAAACATACTCACGATTTTAGTTGATACGGATGTTAAGCTTTTAATGTATACTACAATTATTTTGTAAACTTTGTATTAAGAAAATAATTCGTTTAAATAACAAAAACTAAAAACCATTTTTAAAAACCGTTAATGAAGAGCCCAGAAATACATGCCACTCAAATACCAGCTCGCCGCAACTAGAAAGGAAATCAATCGAAAGGAGGAGGTTACCCGTCTCATGAGCCGTTGTGAACCAGCTCGATCCGCTTACCCAGCTAAAGATTCTCACTACAAGTGAAGGAACTGAAACCGAGGAGAAGAAGCACGATTCGATGGAACGGTGAAGAACGGCTGACCTTCGCCGCAGCCGAGCTTGGGCGCCCTGACGGGCGTCTGCGTGCGCAGGAACTCGAGCAGCGTTGCCGACGGGTCGACGCCGGCCGCCTCGTACCTCGCGCCGTTCACGGCCAGCACCACCCTCTCCCCCGCCGCCGCCTTCCCCATGGACCCCATCTCCACAACCTCGAGCCTCAGGTGCACAGAGCAGGGAGGCTAGCTAGCTCTCGATCTCTTGCTGCCGTCACCTCTCGTTTATACACTTTCAGGAGAGCGGCGGGTGGCTGACGACGACGCTATCCTGGCCGTGGGAAAGCGACGGGAGACGGAGAAGCGCTCACGTGATCGCTTGCGGCTCTTGGAAATGGGCGCGACCATGCACACATACACAACACCTGCACTCCAACACTTCACTCGTAGTACTATACTGCTTTTGTGGCTGCACAAGGCAGCGAGCAGCGTATTAGCATGCGCGATGGGATCGAGAGGACGGGGAGGGGCCGTGTGCAGCCAAGGTTGGGTTCGTTTGTTTGCTGATACTTTCGGTCGGCCCGGCGCTGCATCATCGCTGAGGTCACATGCTCGGCGGGTTTCGGGCTTATTTTAGGAGGGGTGGGACGAGGGGAGATAGCCCTGCGATTCGGGAGTGGTAGCACTCAGAAGTTCGTGCCAGCACATGCTCGGCGGGTTTCGGGATTATTTTATGAGGGGCAGTACCAGGGGAGATAGCTCTACGTTTCGGGAGTCGTAGCAGTTAGAAGTTCGTGCCAGCGTATGACAGAGAATCAAAGTTATTTTTGACGCTGTTTCACACCGTATTGATAAAAAAAACAGTATTACAATTGTATTAAAAAAATATTGATTTTGTCGTCCGACGGTCGAACAGTAGCGTCCGCAAGACGACGCGTGGCGCTGCCGCCTGCGACAGGCAACCTGTTGCCCAGAGAGCCTCCCGATATAACATTCTTCGCAGTGCAATTTTTAGGGAATTTTATCATCGCAAATACTACTCAAAGATTCAAACAATTTTGATATTTTTACGAGTTTTTACATATAACAAACGAGCTCCAAAAAATTATGAAATTTTATGTGAAGCCTTTCGATGCAGTAATAGTTATTATGTAATTTTTTGAAAATTTAATGCTGTCTGAATTAGCTACGTTTGTTCGGATTAACTTAACTATGAATTTAACGAATATTTTACGTTTTTTTTTACAATTTGATACATTATGAATTTGTGTAATTAAAAGTAATTACAGTACTACAAAAAATGCATCATAGGATGCTATATGGCTCACTCTTCTGAGACACTGCTATCTTCTCGCCGCGCTTGCCTGCCCGTATGTAGTATTGTCTTCCGTCGCGCACGAGCATGTCTCGTTGAGTACGTCAGTCGGTCCGGAGGTTACGTATCGGGTCGGAGGAGGTATGGAGGCCGTTCTGTCTGCTCGGTAGGCGGCAGTTGTCCAGTAGGATAATGTACAGTACGCTGGGTTCGGTAAGGGTCGAAGTCCTCCAGCTGAGACGTGTCGAACTGCGAGCTGCCCGCAATAATATCGTGTACGAATGACTCTAGAGAATATGGTGTTGGATTAGCCTACTTTGAGGTATTTTTGAGATTGTTATATTTTTATGTATTATCAGTTGGTCTTAAGTAATGATGATATATAATCATTATTGTTAAGATCATCATAGTTTTCTATATGTGTAATGGTGCACCTAGGGGTTGTCAAATGCAACTCCGTTACTGGATAATTACAAAGACAACTTTCTGGTATGCTATAAAACATGCGAAGAAATGCAGCTGGTCAGATATGGGATTTACCCCTCCTATGTAACAGGAGAGATATCTCTAGACTTCTCGATGTGGTCGGATAAAAGAAGTGCATTGCCATGCTACGAGTGGTCGAGGAGTCGACCACATGAAGTTATCCGTCACCAAATCAGAAAAAGATTGAACAGTACATGGATGGCACGTTTCTCATCCGAAGTTTGATCGAGTATCGTGAGGCAAATGGAGAATATATAAACAGGTTATTTGGTCCGACCAGATATGAACTGGTTGTGTAGGTATACTGACTAGTCGTAAACTGGTCAGATATATCGCAAACTGATTTACGAACTGGTTGTATGGAGTTATGAACTGATCGTGAGTGACTAAGATTTGGTTGCATATCATATTGTATAAGGTTTACTCAGTTATGAACGGGGTGAAATAATGAGAGTTCGGATGATAGACGATGAGTGGGATACGAACTCTACTTGTATTGGATAGGGATCCAGTTGAACGCTCTTCGAGTGGGATATGATCTCTACTCATGTTGGATAACGATCCTATCAAAGACTCTATATAAAAGGGTGCATTGGGTTATGTGTTTTAAGAGAGACATCGTATCACCTACCAATACTCTAGCCACGTTCCGAAGGCTCTGCTGTGCGCAATATTGCTAGCACACTAGCGCACGATATTTCATCTCTAGACGTATGAACTTCGGCAGAGATGTTGCGACTATGGCGCTGATCGGGACGATCAAAGAAGAAGACAATCGGCTTATGGAGATTAACTAGCGCTAGAGGACGAATGCCTTCCGAGGATTGCTATTTAAAGACATTGGACAATCGACTACTTCCACTACATCGACATGTGCTATGTTGAACTAGCCTGTTGCAGCTTTTTTTCTGCCACACTGCATGTTTAGCGATAACAATTCATTATTTTTTACTCATATAACTTTCTAGTTTACATAATAAAATTTTTAATTTACGTTAGTATAGTCTATCCCGAGCCCACACACACCAGCCCGTAAAGAAAAAAGGGCGGCGTTCTAGCTAGGTAGTCCAGCTGCGCGGTGGGTCGCGGCATGCCGGTCTAGATCATATTTACGTGTGCGCATGATTCGCTACCTATCCGTTTCTGTTCTGATGTTGCTAGCTATTGCACTGTGTGGTGATGGACTCCGCCACCGGAATCCAATCCGAAAGCGACGGCGGCGCTTCTCTCCAGCCCGGCTGGATGGTGGCGTTCGTTGCCACATCAACGGAATACTCCGTGGTTAACGAATATTCCGTTGTGCGAATCCCGTTGCAGCCAACCGGTGCGGTATTGATTCCGTGGCCTCTCGGCTGCTCAGCCGTAAAAGCTAACTGTAATACGATACCAGCTTTTAGTCTAAGCTCACATCTACAACACGTACTTGTACAAGCAACACGTACTACTATTCTTCTTATTTTTTATTTTTTTTCTTAATTGAATGATTTAAAAAATTAATTATTATTATAATGTAATTTTAGTAAACAAAAGAAAAAACCATTCGCTGAAAAACAGAAGCCTCCAGAATAACCGGAATGAAGGGGCCCTCCCAGTGGCGTGGCGGGTTATCTACCGGCTCGGTCTCTTTCAGTCCCGGAGGGCGGACACCAGAATGGTCTGTGATGGACTACCGCCTGACGCGACTACACGAAGGCGACTTTGGGCTTGGAAACGGCTGCTGCAGCTGAAATGGATGCTTATTCAGTAAGTGTACTTTTCTTGTTGTACACTCGCATGATCAAATTATGGATTGCTTCCTGCTAGTGACGTACCAGTGACTTCCGTTCTGATCGAACTGATTGTGTATCTGAAGTAACTGTAAATCATTTTAAAAATCGAAATTTAGCAGGTGCTCGGTTTAAGAACATGTTGGCTAGCTTAGGCCTTAGTTTGGAACGCAGAACCTACTCATATTCTTGTAGGAATGGAACCGTTGCTTGCTAATTTTCTGTCTTGTAATCAAGCCGTTGAGTATATGGACTTTTCTGAAAGTTGAATTTTATTTCAGTTCTATGTTTCGATCCGCTGAGGAAACTGCGAAGGACATATATTAAGAAAGCTATTTTTTTTGCCAATTTAAACACAGCTCCCTTTCGTACAGGAAAACAATAAATACACTTTTAAACAACTAAGCATGGACCACTAGAGGTGAAAACGGATGGAATAGTTTTCGATCAATCCGGATGAAAACAAATACGAATTGTGTCGGATCGGATTTCTTCGGATAATTCTCGGATCGGAAACAAATACGGATTTTTTTGTAGGTAACGAATACGAATGCAGTAGGCCTGATATCCGGCGAATACGAATACAGATTATCCGGATAATACAGAATCGTATATCCGGGATTTCAACCTAACATTGCCTAGCACAAGTCAGCCTCTCTCATCTCCCCTAGCACTAGCCCACTAACCCAACCAAGCTATAAGCTTCCATTACCATTAGGCATTAGGTTCCCTAGTCATATTAAATTACAAACACCACTAGCAAATATTTATGTTTATTAAAAAATAAATTTAGTATTGTCGGTAGATTAAAATTTATACCGATTAAATTGATGTACTACCATTTAAATCATTCTGATGTAAATTTAAATTCTTAATTAATTTATTAGTCACATGTAAATGGTAGAAATCTATTAAGAATTATTTAGGACTTTAGAAAAAATTAACTGTCATTTGAAGATTTAAAATATGTACAATGGTATGACTATTGTGGATAAAAATATTTATGCTTGTTTAGATATCATTAATGTTTTGACAAGATAAATTATTTAATGTGTTTTCATTGATTTTCGATGCATAGTTTAAGAGGTTTTCATATTTCGATAAAATTTTGTGACCGTATTCGTTTCGATTCGTATTCGCTCTGTATCTGTATTTGATATTATTCATATTTGTATTCGTATCCGAGGTATTCGTATTCGTACCTGTATTCGAGAAAAAAAATAAAAATAAATATGATAGAGATATTATTTGTCCGTATTCGATTCATCTGTATCCCAATGGACGACCAATAGGCCACTCGGTGATGTTGTTCTCTATGCATATTTGGAAAATTGACTTTACATAATTTTTTCTACTACTATTGCATTGCTTGATCCTGAATCTTGACTTTTCGTTTCTTGGAGAAAGAGACAGATTTGCTAATTTCCTTCTTGAGTAGATAGATCATTGGAATCAGTAAGCTTGTACGTCAAATCCAGTTCCCATCATATTCTCATCTAGGATAACGTTGTGTGAGATCATATGGAGATACGGTGAGTATTTAATTTTTTTTATATAAATATTATCGAAGTTTAAGTTTAGTTTTAGAAGTTTATAATATTTAGAGTGGTTGCCCAGTATAAGATGATCTCACCGGTATAGATGACGGTTTGATCGGTCGGTGGATGACGATCTGACCGTCATGGAACAAACGGTTAGACCGGTCATATGGATTTTAAAAATTGCACATCAAATATTTGTGTAGTTGAGTTTGAGGATGCGCTTGTACTAGGTGTCACATAAAATGGAGTTCTGAGCTGCAACTAGATAGAGTTTAACCGAAATTCTAGAGAAAGTGTTTTCTAGTGTTTCTAAGCGGTCGGATCAGCTTTTGGCAAATTGGTGCTGAAATTGTGTATTTTGATTTGAGGCTTGGTCTCAAGATTAGGATCAGTGTATAAGCCTGATTGAGTGGGTGCATGGAATAATGCAGTTTTAAAATTAATCTGGTTTATTTAACCGTCAATATTGAGCAGCATCATTCTTGAACATAATCTAGTAAAATGAACACCCATCTAACTAATCATGTTAGTAGGTACTGTCCAAGCAAAAGAAAGGTGATTTCCGGATCGGGGATAAATAGAACTAGCGAAGTTGCGCATGCATTTTCGCGGCTAGCCTTTTCATTTCAAATTGTGAAGTATCTAGCATGAACTGACTTGATTGCTCCGTAAATTGTCATACCGTCGGTGGGAACTAATGCGCTATTCCAAACAGTTTCTGATTTTTGATTTTTTAAAGTCAATTTTTAAATAGAATGTCTTCTCAAGACGATTTATATAAGCCGCTTGTTGAAGTCACTGTAGGATACATTTTAAATAGAGTGATTTCTCAACGTAAGTCCAAATCCATAGTTAGAAACCAAAAACTACATCACTTTCAAACAGACCCTAAAACTTTTACAACATCAGCGAAATTGACCGAGTAGAGGTTCTACCCGACAAATCACCATCACGGACGAATTATTGAGCTTAAGAAAAGATGAGTTCACGTGGGAGCCTGATAGCCATTGGGAGTTCATGTGTCACGATCTATTGACTACTCGGGTGGGATTCTGATCAGAATACGACAATTGTGTAGATAAGGCTATGCACAGCCATCCAAGTAGCACACCTACAGAATTAAGGTGGTGATCATTTTGACTTATTTTTGATGGCTTATGGCTGAAAAACACTGTAACTGGCTGAAAAAACACTATAGCTGACAGAGGTTTATTTAACATAATTAAATTTTAAAAATTAAAAAATATAAAAAATATGTTAGTCCATCACAAACAACGCAAACGAATACGGCAAAAAAAAACGGCAAAAAAGCTCAAAAAAACCAAAAATTCAGAAAAAGACGAAATTGTGAATAGTGAAAAATAAGCCAGAAACCAGAAACTGAAGCCAAAACGAGCGGGGCCTAAGTTGCATGTTCTCACAACCAATGAGCCCATGCATGATATGATACAGAACAATTAGCCCTTAGTTGCTTCATATGCTAATTCTTGACAAATTTCACATGAATCTTGTTAAGCTAGTGTGACTCATGTTAGTCTTTTATGATTTAAAAAGATATACTATAAAGAGTCACAGTTCAATCATACTAGGATTATGATTTCTACTCTAAATTGAAAAAAAGGTTAGGAAGGACTATATAAACCATAGAGGTGACCATAGAGAAACCAAGCCAAGAAGAAGTAACCAAACAATCAAGCCTACTCATCCAAGGCAGATGGTGTACGAAAGGATTAGATGCTAGGATAAACTTTAGCACTAGATTTGTATACATTAAGAATCCGAGAGTTCTAAAAGATTAGAGAGGGTTGTGAATGAATGACAATCCTTTATACTCTTTTGAAGTTGTGCTTAAAGAATTTATAGTCGGCTTCGACAAATCTTTTCTCTCTCGTCATGGCTACTTTAACGTTGTTATTTTGATTCTCTCTATGATATTCATCTTCTTCGTTCTTGATACCATGCATACTCGTGCCGTATCTCATAAACTCTTATCCGATTCAAGAGCTGTTGTGCACAAGAAGATGTATTAGAGTGTAACAAGTGGTACTAGAGCCAAGACCTCATTAATCTGATTTATAAGAATGTCGGTAGAGTATTAGGTGGCACAAAATCAAGATCGATGTTGCCTATCCTACTACATAGATACAATTGAGGATTTGTCCTTATTGTTTCATTGACAGGTGGGTCATAGAGTCACTAAGTGACATATGAAAAAACAAATCATCACTTGTATTTATTCGTAGTAGCAAATCCTCAGTTATCTTTTTTATTTATAGCAATTAATGATATAGAAATCACATATATGCTTGCAAGTGGCTACGTTTTTCACAAATCTGGGAAGGATGTGGCCTGGAATAGCGTCCACAGGTGGACGCCGAAGCCTACATAGATCAAGGCATTGAAAGTGAGCTCCATATGTTTTCTGTGCCTTCATCTTATGGTTTTTAGACTGTTCGTAAAAGAGAATATAGAGTAATAAAAACTCGTGTACAATTTTGACCGATATAAATAAAATCATTACAGTGTATACTACAATCAACTTATAAACTCTATCTTTAAAAAATACTCCAGTAAAAAGACAAACTTTTTTTAAAAAAAAAGCCGAAAAGAACATCCTCTCGTATGCAGCACCACAGCACAATATGGATAGCATAGGCAGCACAGCAATATAAAGCGGCGATGGAATTAGCATATTTCGCAGAGATGAAGCCTTTTGACAAGTATTGAAAACTGGCAAGTCTAGCTTATTTGCTTTTGAAGAAATCTATTCTGTCGTTTCTAGTGCTTCTAGGGAACTATCCGTGTTGCGTATTACACATTGTTTCTGGACATTATTTGTTTTTTAACTGAATATCTGTGTTTCCAATACTCCTTGCTGATTGATCAATTTATCAGTCTACTAAATCACAGTACTATTTGTATTTCTCGAGCACTCGGTATTCTACATTCATACGTCCGAGCAGTCAATGTGCAAATATAGTCAGCAGCGACCTATGTTCGCGCAACAGAGGTCTGTGGCCACATTACACTCGATTTGCAAATAAACTCAGCATTAACATATTGAACATTCTAACTTTAACATAAATTTACATGAGTTTTATAATACAGAGGGGTGTTTGTATTGGGCATTGGCTACGGCTGATACTTTTAGCTGAAAATAAATAGTAGTGTTTGAAAGAAGTGGCTTTTAGAGGGTCGAAAAAGTAATAGAGAGATGTGTATGTGAGACAAGAGCGAGAGAAGTAAGATCCGTGCGCACTGTGATCCGTGGAACGGCTGCAGCTTAGGTTGTGCACTATTTTTTTGCCTGCTTTATGATGAACTTCATAGTCTTCTGCGGGGCCGATGGTATCCCTGGGCTACTGATGGCGGCCTCCGACGCGCTTGCAATGCGCTGCGCCCGCTCCAACTGAAGTGACATACGAAACAGGTTCAGTAACGAACAGTATGAATTTCTTGAATGGAATGATAAGATATTTGAATTGTCTTATACTGTCATGCCACCGCGAAACGCTGTGGGGATCAATAGAGTGTTCCAGACGTTCCTCGTGCGTGATGTGCTCAGCAGGATCGTTAAATTCATGATTAAGTTAATCCGAATAAACGTGGTAAATTTGGACCACATAAAATTTCAAAAATTTACACAATAACTATTACTATATGGGAGGATTCACATAAAATTTCGTAATTTTTGGAGCTCATTCGTTATATGTAAAAACTCATAAAAATGTTAAAATTGTATGAATTTTTTAGCAACATTCGCAATGAATAAAATTACTCAAAAATTACATTGCGAGGTACATTGTGTCGAGAGGTTGTACATAAATTTTTGTAACCTTTTGAGCTCATTTGATATATTTAAAAATTCAAACAAACACTAAACAAAAAATTAGAACAGATAATTAGACGGCTTAATTACCTGTCACCCCCTCACTAGACGGCAGGCAAGCTTATCGTCCCCCCACCTGGCGGCAGGCTGCCTGCCATCTGGTGAGGGAGCGACAGGCGCCTACCGCCGCCGACAGTGCCGCGTGTCGCCTCGTGAATGCTGCCGTTTGTCCACCAGACAGCAGAAATAATATTTTTATCAATATAAATTATATATAACTATTTTTATAAATACGATACAAAATAATATCAGAAGTGGCTTTAACTCGAAATCGTACTCTGTTATGCATAACCAGTCCTGTTCAGAGAAGAGCCAGACACGTATCCAAGCTCAACCAACCGGCTGAGGCGGGGCCCACACGCCGTGGACCCGGCGCGCAGGGGCCGCATGAGTCGCCCTCGTAAATCTAGGCGTCTAGAAGTATCCCGCTCCTACTCGCCACTGGATACCATTCCCACTTAATTTAACCCAACCCAACCACCCTAATCACCAACTTAACTTGATCAAAATTAAAAAAAACGAAAAGAAAACCGTAGTCCAACTCGGGAAAGCCTTTTTCTTGGTGCGTTTTCTCGGTTAATGCTAATAATTTTTAGTTTTAACATAAATATTTATATAAATTAACTGATTGTTAATAAATCAATAATCCGATTCGAAAAAGATTATCTTCATAAATCATTTTAAAAATATAATAGAAAATTATTTTTTTAGAAAAATCATAAGTCATAGCTTTTAACTCTATCTCGATGTTATATGAACGAATCAATAACAATAAGTCAATAAATTATTTAAAAAACTGTTTTGATAAACCGTTTAAAAAACAAAAAATCTGTCTCACACAGTTATTAGAAAAAATTATAAGTAATAAACCATATCCTTAAAAAAACAAAAAGGCCCGTCGAGCCCGACGCCACCCCGCACCCAGAGGACCAAGAAAATAAAAGAAGAAGGTGAAAAAGGAAACTAAATTTTCTCCTAGAAGAAGAGGTGGAGAGGGGAGAAGGACGAGAAGCCAATCCCCGTGCCGTCCGGCCGTCTCGCCCGCAGATCCGATCGATCGATCGGTCGAGCCCCCGGGTAATCCTCGCTAGTACGGCTCGTTATGAAAACGTGTGTTGATTTTGCAGAATTTATTTGGCTGCTGGTTTGGTTGTTCTACGTCTGCGTTTTTGGAATTTTGTTCAATTGTTTGATGCGTCGTTCCTGGCTGCGATCGATCTAGGATTGGTTGGATCGGTAGTTTGGTGCGCCTGATGCTTGATAAGGGATTAGCATGCCTGAGTTTGTTGTGATTCTGATGATGGATGGTTGATCGCCTTTGGCTTTGTAAAAACCGAAGAGAAAGGGCTGATTACCTATAAAGGATTAGTTTTCAGATAGGGAATTCACGTAGACCTGGATTACACTGTATGCTTAGCTTCTGCCGTGTGGCCTTTGCCGAGGTTTCTTAACCAGCGTAGCAGGGTGAATCGTTTAGCCGGCTGGATTGCTTCCTTGCAGTTTTCGCTGCTGTGGGTAGGATCTCTTCCTTTGCCCAGGGAAGATAGGATGATGCCAAGACGGCGAAGGCGATTGCATAAAAACTTCTTGGTAAGCATGGAAATTCACCTTTGTGTTGCAGTGTTGCTTCACAAGAATGGAAATTGACCATCGATGATGCTGTGATGGGACAATTGCATAAGGTTTCTTGATGAGTGTGATGATACAGTAATACCATATCAGGGTAAGAAATGCAGACTTGATTGCTTCATTCCTTAGTCTTGGTTTACCTCACTGGAATGACATGTGCTCGGTTTTCTGGGCTGGTTTCACACTCTTTTTCTCCATACAAGCTATCACAAATTTGCACATTTTTAGATTCTCTGCCACATGTTTGATTGTTTGAGGCAATATTTCAATCACCAGGGGGAGTAGCTCAATCACGCAAATGGTAATGAACAAGTCTGAGTCGAGGTTTGATCATGTTCATGCGTGCAAAGTGGGTTCTCTGTCCACAAATATGGTGCTTTTTTGGTGGTATTCAGTGCCTCTCTGTGGCCTATGATCCGAATGATAGGAATGGACCACTAAATTGGTGCTGTAGGTTGGAATGAGTTCTTGTCATAGTCAGGACAGCTTCTATTGTGTTATCGAGCTTAGTTGATCGGATGCTATAGAGCTATATTACCACTATTCTTTATGACCTTACAACCTGATTGACAGGAGCAACCAACTAAATTTGTGCTGTTGGTTGGTATGTGTTCTTATCATGGTCCAGTCAATTCTGTCATGTAATCATGTTATGTTTTGTAGTTGCAGGAAAAATATTTGTGATGGCCATCCGATTCTTACCTAGTTCCACCTACTTTCTTTACATGTTGTGCACTAGCCATGTTGAATTATTTTTTAAATTTCTTGATTAATTATTGTTGGTTCTTGCTAATGAATGTGCAATTGGTGTTCTGTAGAATGGCTCAAGAGAGCTGGAAAAAGGAGGCAGAGGAGACTGGCCTCCACACACCTGAGTCCCCGATATTGTGCATTAATAACTGTGGCTTCTTTGGCAGCCGGATGACAGAAAACATGTGCTCAAAGTGTTACAGAGACACCGTTAAGGCCAGGACAGTGGCCACTATGGTGGAGAAGAAAGCTGTTGTTGCATCTTCTTCCACACCTTTGGGAGCAGAAATAACAGATGGAGAGTCTGCTTTGGTTGCAGATGGGAAGCAAGTAGTGGAGGAAGAGGCACCGAAGCCACCCAGTAACTGGTGCTTGTCGTGCCGGAAGAAGGTTGGGTTGACAGGATTCAAGTGCCGCTGTGGAGGTACCTTCTGCTCAATGCACCGTTATGCAGATTCGCACAAATGCACATTCGATTACAAGCAGGTCGGCAGGGAGCAGATAGCCAAACAGAATCCTCTCGTGAAAGCTGACAAGATCACCAAAATCTGATGGTGGTTCTGGAGGAGCACTGCTCATTTATTTCCTCATGATGTTACTTGATCCGCCAAGTTTACCTCAAAATTGTGTGTCAGAGGTTGAATTGTGTCTATCGTTCTCCTGGAATTTGCTTTGCCAATGAACACCTTCGGCAAACACCACCGACCAATGTCTGTCACTGGTGCTTGAGCACTGCTCGATGGGCCATTGCACTGAGTTGGTCACGCCTTCAAGGGCTATATTCTGCTGGTGTTTGTGTGGGAACTTTCATTGGCACAGGTGCACTTCTCTTTATTTGCAGTATGAATAATGTAAATATTTATTTTTAGCGGTCTGCAATTCTACTGATTACATTATTATGCTCAAGGCTTGCCAGGTTTCCATGGTCATCTGTTAGTGTAAATCATGATAGATTTCGGTGTGTGTTGTGTTTAGATGCTTATCTGTGGAACCTGCTCTTCTGTAGAGATAGTACTTGTTGCATATTGTGCGTCAGAGAGGAGAAATTGCCGTGTCTTTCTCTGAAAGTTTCGCTAAGGAATGTGCTGCAAAAAAAATCGCTGTGACAATATTAATGTATCATGACGTGCGGTACCTATTGCTGTTTCTGAAGAGGTCATAGCTTCCACTGGAGGGTTGTTTAGGACTTCAGGGCTTGTTTAGAATGTTTTTTCTTGGAGATAAGCTTAAGTGTTTGTGATCTTTTTTTGTTCCTGAACTCGTATAAATCAACCACTACTACGAGATGATTCACTGAAAACAAATGGAGTATAATCGTTGTTGTGTAGGGACTGTCTCAGCCGGTAATTAAAAATAGCAGCAGATATTGAATCTCCGTATGCCTGGATGCATCATCTTCAGACTAGTTTAGTGGGCCACTCAGTCACCTGCATATGAACCAGTTATTTTTGCCAACTTGCAATGAACGAAAAGTCGTGCATCTGGAGTTTTATTATGCTGGATCCCGGAACCATGTGCGTCTCAGATTTGCATCCAAATCATATTACCTACAGGGGATGGATTCAGCGGCTTACTAAAGCCCTTACGCCCCCGGTTTTGAAAAACCCCAAATTTTTTGAAATCGCGGTGATGGCCCAGTGGAACGAGTTGAGGGTTTACATGTATCTTTTTGTAGAAAATCTCTCACGGTTTTTAAAATTACGTTGAAGTCCCACAAGCTTCTAGCCGCCGATGGCACCAAAGGGTAGATCCAACCATTGACTCGTGCGCTTTAGGCCCTTCCCCTACCTCTTCTCCCGATCCCCTCGCATCGGCCATTGCCTCCTCTCGTTCTCTCCTTCCCTCCCGCTCTCTCTAAGCTAAGAGCATTAAGCAAGGGGTGCGGCAGTCGGTGATAGAGGTGTAAGGTCAAGTAGGCCGACTAAAAGAGGTAAATAGACGTTTTTAAAATTCACTCTTCAGCTAATATTGAGTTTATGTGTGAAAGCGTAAATCAAATCAGTTTTTGCACAATTAACGCATAAATCTTCTAGATTCATCTTAGTGCACCAACACTCTTTAAGTTTATATTAAGGTTTGCAATCCTAGGGTGACAAGCAATCAATTCAATTTATATGAATATAAATTGTAAGTATGTAAACTAAGAACAAGAAAGCAAACCACAACTGACACGGATTCTTTTTACCGTGGTATTCGGAGACTTGCCGATCTCCTTTAATCCACGTAGAGGTAAGCCTAAATGAGTTGGACTGACTCCACGAATTAAGTCAATTACCTCAATTCCACTAGTGGTAGCTCTTTCTCTCTACAGGTAGGTGAACTCAAATTTTCACAACACGCTGGGTTTGCTCACAAGTTTCTTTGAGAAGATCACCGGGCACGACGCCTCCAAGACCGTCTAAGAGTTGGTAACATCTGAAAGTAACAAGTCAAACCGCTTACTTGACTTTCACCATGTGCAACAAATACATAAGCTCAAATGGATACGAAACCCACATCTAGATGCAACATATGCAACTAGCGATCATTCTCCTTGCTCATAAGGTGCAACACATACATAATTGAGTGGAGAGACACTAACTAAAAGAGTGATGAAATGGGTGTAGCAACATAGCCAACATTAGCAGCAACGTTCTCCTAACCGGCCAAGGAGGTATTTATAACCCTCACCTCAAAAACTAGCCATTGGGATGAAATCAGCAGAAGGCCGTTAGTACCGCAGGCAAACGGCCGACACTACCGCGAGCTCCACAACGACTAGAAAATTATCCGTTACAAGTCTTGGCCGATATGACCGCCTTCTCAGGGACCGGTCAAACCGCACGCCGGTCAGACCACAACACAGGCTGGTCTGACCACACTGATCAAAGACAGAAAAAGCTCTCTGAAAAATAACTACCGGCAACTAATTCCCGATAGTACCATAAGGACGGTCGTACCGTATTGGTCTGACCGCTCGCCATGAGTCGGTTTGATCGCCAACTAGTGGCCAATCTGACCATCCACGCAGGGCTGTTCAAACCACCCCGATCATACCACCATACTCAGAGCAGTCATAATGCTGATCGGTCCGACTGCTCACACAGAGACGGTCTGACCATCGCGATCATACCACCACACAAAGTGCGGTCATACCGCGGGTCATTTCCTAGTAGAGATGAGTGTGTATAATTCTATAAATTTATAAAACACATTCGCAAATTATAATACCATGCACATGAGGATCGAGGTATGATTTACAACAAGTTACAAAACACATTTGCATACTTTAGAATCATAACACAAGGACTAGATACATGGACTTAACCTATTTGCAAACCTAAGTCACATACTACAAGGATTGTATATGAACTTTAACTATTTGCAAAATATATTCGTAAATCTAAGTATTATGCCACAAGGAGTAGGAAACATAGACTACAACCTTTTGCAAAACCAATTTGCAAATCTAAGTCACGTGTCACAAGGATTATGTGTGAACTACAATTATTTGTAAAACACATTCACAAATACTATCATTATATCACAAAAAAGCTAGCGCAAGTGAGTTTGAGCTATCAACGCATGATGAGACTCAAGCTACTAGACATGACATCTCTTAATAATACGTCAATCTATACTAGCAATCTGATCTTTCAATCAAACACCAAGACCGGTAAAAAACTAGGAACACACTCTTAGCCTATGTTAGTTATACATTTGTCTTAAGTATTCTCTTGAAGCTTGATGACGAACATCCTTACTTTAAATTCGATTTTTTGTCTTGATGTGCATTAATCCATGATGCATCATTCACTTGCCTCCAACAATACATGATGGACATTCTCTCGACTTGATGGTCAAATCATGATCATCTAATCTTTGGAATCTTGACTTGATGCTCATTAATATATAATATCATCCTTCATCATGAACCTTGACTTGATGATAATCAACTCATGCCGTCTTTCAAAGTCTTTATCACCATAGAACATAATATATTCATTCAACCCATAAAAGTTATTATTTCCATAATATAATTGTCATTAATTACCAAACATACCATTAACTCGTAATAGTGGGTATAAGATTCTTCAGGAGGCGAAGGGGATGGTGGCGGTGATGGAGGTGGTTGGGGCTGTGGCAGTCGGTGATGTCAACACCGTCGACAAAAAGGCCGCTCTTGAGCCCCCACGCTGTCCTCGCCCTAGCCTACTTCCTTTCCTCCTCAACGAGGTTGGCGCTACCGTCGAGCCTCTTCCTATCCCGTGGTAGCTACAACTACAGCAGGGACATGGACCTCAAGGTCTCCGAGCAGAGGCCACTAGATTCGGCGATTGCATGCTCTTTTTTCACCAACGGTGATCACCACACTCCATTGAGCTACTGTGCAAGCACCGCTCCCATTGGTTCTATATCGACACCTATCGACCGTTTTGGAGAGCTTACCGCCATCGTAGGTCTCTTCTTTATAGCCTCGGTCAGAACCCTAGATCGCTCTAAACCGACCTTTGTCGTTGATCTGCCCTCCTTCGGTGTCGATTTGGTCACCTCCCCGCCTTCCTACGTACTCATCCCCGTCCAACTCGCACCATGCCACCGTTGTCGGTCTGCTCGCCAGTAACCACGAGGGTGCCAGATGGGTCAGCGGTGCGGCGACAAGGACCGCATCGGGGGCATAACAGGCGTGGCGGAGGGAGGCTTTACCTATGGGGTCAATTGACCCCATAGTTTTTTTGCAAAGTACCTCTACTTCTAGTGATAATTTTATAGAAATCCACATAATTATAAAGATTTTGAAGAGATTGACCCCCACAATATTTTGATCCTAGCTACACCACTGATAACAAGGCCTTCAGGCTCAGCCAGGTGTCACCCGTAGTGCCGGTGCGCCGCCTCCTCACCGCAACCTAAAGTTGTGGGCTTGTGCCCCTCTCCTCCAGCTTTCCGTGCATGCATCGTGGCCCAAAATAGGGCCATGCTGCTGCTTCTACACTGACGGCCACGGCAATAAGACGGCTGCGGTTGACGAGCTCCAGATCAGCCACCCCAGCACTTCAATTGCAGCGATTTGATGTTTCCTTCACGTGAATCCATTTTTCTTTTGCTGTTTGTTGTTTCCTAGTCCTGGCCTCGTGAGCAATTAAGGTTTGCTTTCTTATTTCTTCTTCTTCTCTCCCTATCCCCTTCCTGCATTTCTTCCTGTTCTTCGGTGGTGTAGGTCAGCCTTGCAACAGGCCGAATGATGATATGTAGGCATTAAGGAGTGCAGCGGCAGCCAAACCAGGTTTGATCGAGTGCAGCCTTGTGCAAAAAGGTATGCTTCACAACTTGACATGTACGTTTTTTTTAATGTGTGTTGAATCTGGGGTTCAGTGGAAGGTGCAATTTGGCATCTTCGATTCGGTATTGAGATGAGCTCGGTAGTTGCTTTATGTACTAATTGCTATCAGAGATAAAAAATTCTCAAGTAGCAGATGTCGAGTGCTTTGAGAAGAGAACTACTGCTACCTTTTGCTTGTTTTAGTTCTTGGTTTTCACTTCAGTGAGGTCGTCCATGAATCGGCAGGGGTGCTCCGGTGGACTCAAGCAGCAAGAAGGTTTATGTCGTCGTAGCGAATACTGCTGGAAGACTGCTGGTGAAATCTTCTGTCTTTTGCCTTTGTTATTTCAGATATCATCAGGCAGATCAGTATTGAATTAATTTCTGGACTCAATTTTCTTTGAAATTTCTTCCATTAGTCCGTTATCCCTGGTTGGTATAGCCAGCATGGTATTGATGCGTCTTATCTGCTGCTTCTCTCGGAAAAACAGAGTAGAGTAATTTCCTTGAGATTTCTACTGATATAGAGCACCCAATCAACCATCTTCTCCTACATATTCAGGTCCTCACATTATATAGTTTTAGTTTTCTTTTGTGGATACTGCTTATCCCACATATACTGATGTTAACATGTTCATGTTTACTTCTCTCTGAAGTTGGACATTTAGATTTCAAGCCCAATTCATGGTTTTCTGGCCGGGTGATGTTGTGAACTAGCACAACAAGAGGGTAAACATCCGTCGAAGAGAGGTCAGACAGCGATAACTTGAAGTAGAACGGCACTAGGTGAAGAGAGCACCGATTGGAGAAGGAATACATCTAGAATAGCCAATCAAGGGAATGACCACAGCTGGACTTTAGGGACTAAGGCGTTGTTTATTCATCTTTGCTTGATTCATAATGGATACATGTTATCCCTTTTATAGCGACGAACCAATTTGACTCCTAAGAAATAATCTATAAGAAAACTTACCTCTAACGATCCAATCTAATAATAGCTTACCTAACGAATAGGTAATACTAAATACATAATAGATAGATTCCTAAATAACAAATTATGCCTAATACAAGTGGCGCTACAGTACTCGCGGTGAACAGTACTGCTACAGTAACCTCACACGTGACATTACACCCCTCCTAGTGAGGCAGCTCGCCCTTGAGCTGCGGTGGTGGCTACTGTTGAAGACCTTTTGTTCTTTGCTATCAGCCTTCAACTTTTCTAAGAGAGATGGTGCGGTACTGGAAGCTATGGTGAGTGACTCTGGTACCAATTATCATGCCGTACCTTTTCGAAAATTTGTTGTTTCCTTCTTTAGAGAGAGGGGGATAAGGCCTGGCTTACTGGAATGCCTAGGAAATGTAACGTGGAAGGCTGAGTGGATAAGATATGTCTTGAATGAGTGGATGTGATACGTTCTGGGTGGCCGAATCTAATGGCTGAGGATTGTCTCGTTGGATTGACATATATTGTTCGCTAGTTTTTCTATTAGGGTTTTGGGTAAAGGAAAAGCTAGCCAACACTATACCGTTGGAAGCACTTCCAATGGTATAACAAAATTTCACGAAGTTTCACACGCTGCAGTAAGTTTCATGTAAGTTTTAGCGATGTAACAAATTTTGTAAAATTTCAGGTTTAAAAGTTAGAAGTTCCAACCAATTGTTGCTTTCTAAAATGCAAGTTTCACGAGGTTTTTTGTTCCAAAAATGCAAGTTTCATATAAGTATCATGAGGTCTTATGTTTCAAAATGTAAAGTTTCAGTTGGTTTCATGTTTTAAATTGCAAGTTTCATAAGGTTCGAAATTCCAAAATGCAAGTTTCATGAGGCTTCATGTTTCAAAACGCAAATACTCAAGTGGTTTCATGTTCTAAATTACAAGTTTTATGATGTTTCAAGTTCAAAATGGAAGTTCATGTAAGTTTCATAAGGGCTCATGTTCCAAAATGCAAGTTTCATAAGGTTTCATATTCTAAAATATATGTTTTGTGTAAGTTTCATGAGGCTCTATGTTCTAAAATGCAAAGTTTCAGGTGATTTCATGTTCCAAATTGCAAGTTCTACGAAGCTTCAGAAAAGGTTTCTGGTGAAGTTTCATAAAAAGTTACAGGTTTCACAAAGGTCTCGGAGAAAATTTGAAGTTTCAAGGTCTTGAAAGCAAGTTTCGAACCAAATTTGAAGATACAAAGCAAGTTTCAAAGAAGGGTTCAAACAAGTTTCAAAAATTCAATTCAAGCAAGTTTCAAAAATTCAATTTAAGTTTCAAGAAAAATTATCACTCATCGGCACATACTCGCAAGCAAGGGCAATGGTGTACTTTGGTTATTTTCTTCTCTCCCTTTTCTTTTTCTTTCCTTCCCGTTCCTTTCTTTTTGCTTCCTATCGTGCACTGCTTACTTGTTCTCCCTTCTCCTGCTTATCTCCCCCATTGCACTACTTCTCTCCTTCCATTCTCTCACTTGACTCCTCCCTTTTGTCTCATCACCACAACTCCTTCCTCTCTCTCCTCTTCTCTCTCCTATAAACACGCATGTACGCAGCTGTAGGATCAAAGATAACTGACTAGAGGGGTTGAATAGGATGTTCTAAAAATTCTTGCTTTCTAAAACTAATTTCCACAATTACAACCTAAGCAAGAAGTGTATTTCAACTCAAAACCTACACAATTCTAGAAAAACTAAAGCACCACAAAAATGTCTCTACAAATATGATTATAGCTCAATAAAATATAACAATTTGAATTGCTAGAAATATAAATACGGAATAGTAGAGACAAGTAGTAACCAAATAAAGACATGTGATGTTTTACCGTGGTATCAAAGACTTGATGGTTTTCACTAGTCCACGTTGAGAAAAGCCCAAACGGATTGAACCGGCTCTGCGAATTAAGCCTCGCTCCTCGATTCCACTAATGGTTGTTTTTCCTTCGCTCCGGCGATAGTGAACACCGAGCCACTCACAATTTGGCGCTGGGCCTCTTCACAATCTTCTTGACGAGATCACCGTGCGACTCCCGTCAAGCCGTCTAGGTGCCAGCAAGCACCAAGAGTATTAACCCATAATCTTCACTTGACGAATTTCAAGTGACAAGGATCAATCTAGAATTAATAAACTTGAATTTATCTCAACTACCTCAATTTAATGCAACAAATGTGTATGGGGTGTGGAGAGTGTGCTCTAAGCTCAGGGTTATTAAATAAAGTCTCTTGAAACTGTCCTTGGGCTAGTAAAGGGGTACTTATAGCCCCACCAACCAAATTCGATCGTTTGGGAGAAGATCATAAAAAACAAGGCAATCAAAAGTACCACCGTTGTAAGGCTAGTACTACTACTCCTGTGAAATCTGCACAGTAAGAGCTATAGCAGTCGAATTTAATGCATCTGAACTAGCCATTGAATTTGCAGCGCTGTACTACCACTGTTGTAAGTGTGGTAGTTCCGCTATATCGGTAGTTCCATTTTTTAGTGTTGTACTACTACTTGTCTTGAGGATAAAAAATGGTCTATCTAAAAATAACATACCACCCATTCGTTAGGTGCTTCCAGTGTACGGTAGTACCGTTAGAGATATGCGATCATGTCACGATGCGATAGTATCACCATTTTAACTTTAGTACTACCGTTCTCCAGGGGAACAACAACGCCCCATTAGTACCTTTCTAGAAAAAATGTATTGCCAACTAGGTTTCAGTCCGATCGGAGTGCGGAAATACCACACCTCCTTCCAGTCATATCGCAGTGCGGTAGTACCGCCATGTAAACTCTGGGACTACCGATTTTTCTGAGAATGCACAGTTGGCTTCCAACTTAAATTCTAAGTGCATGCAAGATCCTAAATTGGTCCAAATAGCACAAGGTCATGCTGTCAAGCTACTAGTCATGATCCATCTTAACGGTATAATGTTTAACCTAAAATTCGATCTTCTATCCTTTTCTTCTAAGACCGATAAAATCAAAAGGGATCCTAGATTACTTATATCTTTATATTGAACCATATTGATCTTCATGTTGCGTTTAGCATGCATCTCCATTCGTCACCGGGACTAAACCTTTCAAACACTCAATAAACATGTTAGTCCCATATTCACATATTGTCATTAATTACCAAAATAATTTTTAGGGGCCTAGATGCTTTCAGCAGCACCGCAGCCTGAAATCGCCACCGTATCCAAGCTCGGCAGAGAGTCAACCTTTCCAAGCGGGGGCGACTAGGGGTGTTTGGCGAGCCACAAGTCGGCCGCTTTTGGCGGTACGCTGAAGACCTAACTTTTAAACGGAATATTTTCTCAAGACGGGGTCTACAAATTAAACGTAGTACACGTTAAAAGCTTAACATATGTACCAGCTAAAATCGCAAGTGAGTATCGATCTCTCCGTAATTTGTACCGTAAACAGCTAAAATTCAAAAATTTCAGCCAAAAGCCAAAAGCCGCAGCCAAAAAGAACAGGCCCTAGGTTCGGCAACGCCACGGTCAGGGATGGCGACACGCGGCAATGCCGTGGCCGGAGACAACAGATCCGACAGCGACGATCTCAACGATATTCACTGCTTGCTGCCAAGCTCACCCATGGTGCCACAGTTCTGAGCATGCTTGCCATTCCACCCATTGTCCACGGTTTGCCACACGTTTGCCCTAGCCACCGTGTCTTCAAGTATGCTCGCTGCATCCTTGCCTAATCTGGATCCTTCGTAGTTGTGGCTTGTGGTTAGCTGCAAGCTTTGCGTGATTTGGGGAGAAATGGGAAGATAAAATTGTAGCATACTGGACTCAAGGCTGTAGCATCGTGCGTACACAAGGTAAAATCTGATGGTCACTGACTATTTAATCGGACAGCAGATCACTATCTCGTTAAAACTACATCCGACAGTATAGTGTTACATAGTTTCTCTTTTGCGTCTGCGTTGTTTAACTGGTGTGTACGTACCCTCAGTAATATGTGAAGTATGCTACTACAGTATGGACATTTCTTTTTTGTTTTGTTACAGTTTCTATCTCTTCAATGTGAAGTTGATCTAGACATGTCAAATGCTTTCACATTTTTTTTAATGTATTTTGCCTTTCTAGTCTTCATACTACATTGCATAAAGCCATTGAAATCTGGATCACTTGAATAGTAGCAGTTCCTATACTCCATGAGGCCATGATGTGAAGCACTGTTTCTGAACTAACTGCAGTCACAAACTACTGGTAGTGATTAGTGTGTAAATATTATGTGAAAAATCATTTCAATATATATCCTGAAGGCTGAAGTATATAGGCTGTGATTGTTTCGGTTTCAGCTTCTGGTTTATTTTTTACTATTTATAAATTCGTCTTTTTCTGAACTTTTGACTTTTTTTGAGCTTTTTTGTCCGTTCTTTTTTTCCCGTATTCGTTTGCGTTGTCTGTGATGAGCTAACATATTTTTTTATATTTTTTATTTTTTTTAAATTTAATTATGTTAAATAAACCTCCGTCACCACATGTGTTTTTCACCACCACACTGATCTTTTCACCATAAGTCACCAAAAATAAACCCAAATGATCACCACCTATGTATCTCCAGTACAAGACTTGTACTAATTACTAACCCAAAAGTAAGAATGCGACAAATGAACAACTGTCTCTCTCGAGCACACGTTCCCGCTAATGCAAGAAGAACTGGACCAGAGCCAGCATTAGTACAGCAACCGCCCCGGCGGATCGCCGGTGGCCCGCCGAGGTGGCGGCGATCTGTATGGTGAAGTTGCACGCGGCGGTGGACGGGTCAGTCTGCGTCGGCACGGCGAGCCCCTGGAAGTCGCAGGCGTCGTCCTTCTGGTTTTGCACCTGGAAGTACATGTTGAGGGCGTAGGAGGCGTTGCCGTTGGCGTCCATGCCGGCGCACGTCGAGCCGTAGCCGAGCGCGGTGCAGTCGGCGAACGTGCACGCGAAGTTGATGTTGTCGGCGAGCTTGCTCGTGTCCTTGGCGTTGCTGTTCAGCACGCACCACGTCCTGGACAGGTACTCGACGCCCTTCGCCGGCACAAGCATGGTGTTCTGCCCCTGCCCGGTCAGGTCGACGGGGTACTTGGGCTGGCCGTCGTACCGGAGGATGCCCCAGTGCCGCTCGAAGTTGCCCGGCGCGACGCTCTTGATGTCCTCGTCGAGGAGGCCGAACAGGTACACCTCGATATACTGGTTCGGCCGGAGCGGCGTCCCGACGTTGGCCGCCAGCCGCTTGAGCAGTCCGTTGTAGAAGCGCTGCGCGTATGCGGCGGTGGCGTGCTTGTCGCCGTCGGTGGGCCAGCCGACCTCGCCGACGATGATGGGAATGTCTCCGTGCCCGACCGCCTTGAGCGCGGCCACCAGCGTGTCGAAGTTGGCGTCGAACACGTTGTTGTACTGGACGCCGTTGTCGACCACTGGCGTCGCGCCGCCGTCGAAGAAGGCGAAGTCGACTGGGAAGTCGTCGTTCAGGAACAGGCTGATGAACGGGTAGATGTTGACGGTGAATGGCGCGCTGTTGTTGCTCAGGAACTGCACCATCTGCGTCATGGTGTCGGCGATGTCGGTGCGGAAGCGCCCCGCCGACGGCACCTGGTTGCTCTCCGGGGAGTTGTACACGTCGGCGTTGAGCGGAACAGTGGCCTTGATGGTGTCGCCGAGGCCGGCCTCGTTCAGCGCGTTCTGGATGTTCTGCAGCGCCGGGAAGGTCACCTTGTCGAACGTGCCATTGTAAGCCGCCAAGAACGGCTCGTTGCCCACGGCGACGTACCTGCAAAAAACGCGAGCACAAGACGTCACACCACCACGGCGGCGCTATGAATGAGAACATCGAGCAGAGGGGTGAAGCTGAACCGAAGCAACAGATCAGGGGGAGCTCTCACTTGATGGTGACGCCGCCGTCGAAGTTGTAGCGGGAGACGTTGCGCCTGACCCACTCCTTGGCGGCGTCGTAGTCGTTCATGGCGTCGAGCATGACGTTGGGGATTGCGACCATGACCTCGATGCCGGAGCCGGCGAGCGCGCTGAGGGAGGCCTGGTCGGCGTCGAACAGCTTCACCTTCTTGATGCCGTTGTCCTTGAGCAGCTGCACCACGATCTTGGGCGGCAACGGGTGCGACGCCTGCGTGCCCCAGTTCATCCCCAGCGCCACCGCCGCCGGGACGCCATGCCACGACACGGCCGCCACCATTGCCACCAGCACACCGAGCCACGGACGGAGCACGGCAAGATTCGCCATTTGGCTCCTCGGGCGAGCTGATCAGGACCCAGAAAAGATCTCCTCCAAGAACAGACTAATCGGAGCACGGTAAATAAGGCCTCCTGGATGCGATGGTTTGGGAATCCAGGAAAAGGAATCCGACCAGAAAAGGCTCGGAGATTTCTGATCCAAACAGATGCAAGATCGATCAGAATCGACCAATGACACCCTGTGAACTCTACAAAAAGGAGCCCGGGTCGCAAAAACGCAGAGCTCCAAGAAACGGCAATGGGGGAGCGGAGGGACTACACACGAAACACGGTTTCTTCTCACTCGAAGCTATCCTTTCCTTTCCTATCCTCGTGACATCAACAGCTCGGAGAAAGCGGCAAAAATCCACGCGTGAAATGCCGGAAACCCCAAGAACCAATCAGGAAAGATGGGCGGTTCGGCAGCCACAATAACGCCACTCCTAACCAAGGAAACAGAGGGAGGGAGAAATCGAAGCTCGAAGGGACAGAGGCGGATGGGGGAAAGCGCGGAGGCTTTCGAATCAAGCGAACAGCACTGCACGGGAACCGAGAAGGATCAGTGATCAGAGCGCCAGCCTTGAACTCTGAGGCTGCCCACTGGGGAGTAGCAGTAGTAGACAGTACGCGGGGGATGGGAATGGAACGCGGATCGTGGGGAAGCAGAGGTGGGGAGTGGTGGTAGTGGCTGGGAGGGGCGTTTCCGTCATTTCGGTGCGGGACGACGTGGCACGCGCTTCCGCGGTTTCTCTTAGGCAACTGCGCTACAGAGAGGCTATTGCGTGTACACGCGGAAAAAACAAAAAAGATCGAAAATTTCTTCTCAAATCTTATGTACTTTTGTATACTGTGGCCTGTATTTTTTTTTCAGACGTGGCTTTTGGTTGAAATTTTTGAATTTTAACTGTTTACGATAGAGATTACGGAAATGAAGATACTCGCTTGTGATTTTTGTTGATATAGATATTAGGCTTTTAACATGTACTACAATTAACATGTAGATCTTATATTTGGAAAATACTCTATTTAAAAGTTAAGTACTGTAGCAAAAATCAAAAACCAAGCTTCGAAGTAAAAGGACAGATCCTATATGCTTCATGTTTTTTATATTTTCGTAGCAATTTGCATGGCTGGAAGTTCCTTGGAAAAGAAATGGGGGAAAACGGAGGAGACAGGCGTTTCAGGAAACGGCCCGGACGGCCGGCGTCTTGCCGGGATTCCTCATGCCCGTCCATCGCTCCGGCCTACTCGTCCGCAACGTCAGGCCCATTTACCAAAACGCCCTCGATTCAAACCTCCGAGCAAGCCCGGGCAGAAGCGCCACGATCCATCAAACAGGGCGGCGCTTTGCACATGTTAGCACGCACCGCCGCGTCGTGCTACGCTCCAGCCGGCCCAGGACAAGCATGTCTTACCAACCGGCGCACACACCACAGTCAAAACCTGCACGGCTCCTTTACTGACACGTGGCACCGTCGGGTTAATGGCGTCTCCAATGCAGGAAGCTTTTGGACGGATGGTTCGTGAAAGAGAACAGTAGCACGCCATTACACATATTAGATATGATTTTAAATCATGCAATAAATATAAAGGTTCTTTACACGTATATCAAACAAAATATATATGTATTGGTCAGTATAGAAATTAAATTAAAAATAAATATCCATAATTAGCAGTTGATTTTGTTTCTTGTCCGACATTAATACAAACAAAATACATGAACAACATTGGCAGCAACTTCTGTCAAGATCGGGATGATGCGGATCATGAGAAGAAGGAGAGGACTGGGTGGGAGGGCAACCGGATCAGGATTGAGCAAGAACCCACTGCCAACATCATATCGCATGAGGAGAACACCAGGATATCCTAGATGGGAGAGGAGGGGAGAGTTCCTCAGTTTAGCTTCGTTTGGTGCAGCGTAAAAGTAAGGAGAAGGTGAAAGACATGGGGATCAAACAGTTCATGTAACCAAGTAGCCATGCTATATTTTTGCCTTCTCATCCAATGTGGCTACAGTAACTAACACTCTCTCCTTAGCGCCCCTCCATGCAGGAGCACTAAACATGGGCTGAGGCCCGTTCATTTCGGCTTTTTAGCGATTTCTGATTTGTCTTTTTGTCTTTTGTTTGAAATTATATGTAGCTGTTGTTATATTTTTCTAAGTCTGAGTCATTCAATTAAAGGAACATGAAGACAAATAATAAAAACTGCCTTATATCTCCACGGGCAATGTAAAAGAAAAAATAAGAAAAAGCAAAAGTAAAAAAAGAAGAAGAAAAGAAAAAAAACCAAAATTAAAAAGCTAACGTATTCATTCCGACTTTTATCTACTGAAAATTATAAGTCAGAAGCTAAAGTTAAAAATTGAAGTTAGAAACTGAAGCTAAAATGAACAACAGATGATAATGGTTTGCGTTTGCATTTACGTTTTGCTTGAGACTTCGAGTAAGAAGCTGTCGCGGCTTACCGGTCCAGTAGGCCCTGGTTCGGAACAAATGGTTTTAGCAGGAGTTATATAGAAACTGATTAGCGATATGGAGGAAATTCTTAAAGCTGAAGCATGAACGTGCTGTACTGTAAGTGAAGAACTAGCAGGTGTACATGATAGACACATCAGTATGGAGAGAGAGAACAGATGGGTCTGTTCTTTTTTGATGTAACTTATAGTTTTTGGCTGTGTCTTATGACTTTTAGATTATTTGTGTGCAAGATTACAGAGTAATAGAAACTCACGTGTGTTTTTTGCCGATATAAATAAAGTCTGTACTGTATGTACTACAATTAATTAGTAGATCATATCTTAAAAGATATTTCGTTTAAAAACTAATTACTATAAAAAAACTGATAAATAGTTTTTAGAAGCTAAAAAGAATAAGACCAGAAGCAGGTGGCTATCACACAGCCGAGTAGTTGTGTTTTCTTCTCTCTTTTTTTTCGAGGGAACATAGCCGAGTAGTTGATGCCGAGTGAAGAACATCACCAACACACATCATAGATTGGAAATGAGGTGGAGTTTTCAATTTTTCTTCAAGTTAATCAATTTTGGTCGGCCATGATCTTTTTTTGGCTTCGTGATGGATCTTTCAGTGAACAGGAAGGAGAGAGAAGGTTTCGAAGTTTTGGTCCCATGATGCCGATCATTGTGTTCGAATTAGTAGCCGCGACAGGGATTTGATGGTACGGAAGGTTTGGCTCAAGTGATATCCGTGAGAAAAAAGAATATACTCCAGAAGACAAGAGCTCCTATCAAATCAGCATGAACTTAGCACTGACTGCAGAATGCAAAAAAGGAAAAAAAAAAAGAAAAAGCCTGCACCAGCCGGGAATCGAACCCGGGTCTGTACCGTGGCAGGGTACTATTCTACCACTAGACCACTGGTGCCTTGTTGAAATCAGCGCCCCTATATTGGTACTTACGTATCTTAACTTTTCAACGTTTTCGTTCCCTCTGGTTTGGCAACCTGTGCAGATCGGTGAAACGATATTTCTTTTGGCTGCAGACATAGTTTTTGTCTGATTTTTTTAGATAACAATAGATATACACACCATTCTCTGATGGATGTGCGTAAAGATTCATGTGCTGCCACCTCCACCTTCTTCTCCGCGCGACCTCTTCTTCCTCTTCTCCGATGACCACTTCTTTCTCCTCTCCAGCGACCCATTCTTCTTTCTTGCCGGCAACCGCTTCTTCCTTCTCTCTAGCGACATGAGGGAGAATCTCACCGCCCCTAGGGCTCACCATTCCCCACCGCAGAGAGGAGGTGAGGGCGGCAGCCGGGTGACGGGCGGGGTAGAAGGGTGGTGGATGGTGCCGAGGACGCCGACGGCAGAAGGCATTGCCTATTAGGTTGAGCGGGCGTGGCATGGTGGGAGGGTAGCGGGTGGCGCAATGAGGCGGCGAGGCGCCATCGGCCGCAGCGGGGGGAGGGGGCGGAGGTGGTGGGAGACACGCAGAGTGCTCCGACGAGAGAATGGGCGGCATCGATGATGAAGAGGAGGTGGTGCGGACTGTAGAGGGCGATGAGGAGGGGACGGTGCGAAGGGCGCGGGATGGGAGGCGGCGGGGTAGAGACGGTTAGGGTTAAGGATTATATTGTAAGGGAAAAAGGTGAGGACTATTAAATCTTAACCTGAGAGTTACAAATTTAAATAATTATTTGAAAAAAACATCACCCAACGAAAAAAAGGGCAAAAAAACATGACCGCGTATTTTGGACTAGGAAATAACTAGCGCACGCATTTTTTTAAGTGGATCTTACGCGCTGGCCGATTCCTGGCCGCGGCACCGTTTTGCAAGCACTTTCATGTTTTCTGTTCTGCCTTCAGTAGTTGCCGCAAGGACGTGGCTACTCTTGCCTACTCCTATGGGCGTACCACTTACGACAAGCACTGTTAATTAGGTGGAGGGCTGCACGTTCGGTGGTTCACGTGCGAGTTAGAACCCCGGCTTGCTAGGGCTGCTAATATATTTACACCAAACATTTTGAACTAGATTGGTCTAAAATTGTAAATATATTAGTTCAAATTTAGATCTTTCTATATTAGGCTAGGCTTTGTTTAGATTAGACCAGGCATTAGGTCTCTAATTTTATTTGAATTTAGATTAGATTTAGACCAGATTTTAATCCATTGGCATCCGTAAGGCTTGCACCGCAAAATCTTTCACCTTTCCCCCCTAGTTTGACACGAATCAAGCTGGATCTCTACTAGTAAACTACAAACCAACCCGTTAGACGGGTTCTTTTGAGCTTGTTGTTTGTGACCTTTTATTTTTGCTAGCTTTCAAACGGTACGTCTTGTTAAATCGGGATTTATAAATTAATTGAAATAGACATTATATTAACTTTAGCTATATCGGTTAAATTTACATGTGACTGTCTCTCTTTATACCATCTCTCATGAATAAGTAAAATTTAAAAAAAAAATAAGCTAAAAGGCACAGAGAAAAACCTCGAGACCCCTCGTCGTGCCGTGTCATCACCTGCTCGTTCGGGCTCGGCAACCGGCCTACTGGCATGTGGACCACACCTGTCAGAAAAGAGCCGCAGCCCCCGGCAAAAACTCTCCTCCCCTGACGCGAGAGGCCGCCCCCGTCACCCCCAAATTCCCGCCACTCTCCACCATTCCCCTCTCTCAGCGGCGCGGCGAGGGAGGAGGAGGAAGATGCTGTGGGTGGACAAGTACCGGCTGAAAACCCTAGACAAGGTCGCCGTCCATGACCAGGTCGCGCAGAACCTCAAGAAGCTCGTAAGCGTCCACGATCCCCGCCCCGTCTCCATATCGGTCTAGGGTTTCGCCTCCTTGTGCCCGTTCTGTTGTAATGGTGTTTTGTTTTGTTTGGTTTAGGTGGCGGAGCAGGATTGCCCGCACCTGCTCTTCTATGGGCCGCCGGGGTCCGGGAAGAAAACCCTAATCATGGCCCTCATCAAGCAGATGTTCGGCGCCGGCGCGGAGAAGGTGTGCTATTTTCTTTTATTTCACGTTTTGCTGGAGATCTCTACTCCTTTTTCTTGTGTTTGTGTGTGAGGTGAGGTTTTGGTGGTGACGTTTTCGTGTGTTTTGGTGGCTCCCTTGCAGGTGAAGATGGAGAACAAGACGTGGAAGATCGATGTGAGTCCTATTAACCTTTTTTTACGCCCATCTCTGTTCTTCCTGATATTTTTACAAATCGCGATGTAGTGGTGAAGAATTCACAGAAAGTATTTACATGGCACGAGTACTAACAACTGACCCACTTAAGAATCTGAGTAGGGCGTCCATGCACTCCCAAAAAAACTCAACTGTACAGATTTTAAAGCAGTGCTATTAGTAATGGAGCAGTGGGTGGTTGCAAACCAGACCCTTAATGTGCTTTAAAAATTATACCTTGCACTTTTAGGGATTGCATTTGAGCACTCCTCTAAAACCTTCCTTTTTGTATGATCTTGCTGATTACAGCACCATGACAGACGGTGGTTTTTCTGTGTAATTTGGAAGTTTTAGAGTTTTTTTGGTATTGTGTAAGCTGACAAGTTGGATTAGCTGCGGATTTGTCCAAGAATCTGAGGTGCTATTTCCTTTCTCCAGACTGGGACGAGGACATTTGAACTAGAGTTGGCGATGCTGTCGAGTGCCCACCATGTGGAGATGAACCCCAGCGATGCAGGGTTTCAGGACAGGTATGTTGTTCAGGAGGTCATCAAAGAGATGGCGAAGAATAGGCCAATTGATGCCAAGGGCAAGAGAGCATTTAAAGGTGGGTGCTTTTCCTTATTACACATTACTCTGACTATGTTGCTATAACAATAGGAACATCTTGGTTGGCTTAGGAAGAAAATGTTACCTTGTTTCCTGATATTCTTGTTTAGCATGACACGATAAAGACTTGCCTCTATATAGTGTGCAGTTGTCTTAAAAAATATTAAGTAGGTTGCTTGTTAGTTATCAATGTATAGTTTTCCATGAAATGTGTGTGCCTTCAAGAGCATAAATAGGGATCCCGTGCTGAGATAACACACCTCTGGTTTAGGCTGAATGTCTTACTTTGTTTAATCTATTTACTTCTTTCCACATGAACTTAGCCGAGATTTGTGTGAACTTGCAGTCCTAGTTTTAAATGAAGTTGACAAGCTATCACGAGAAGCACAGCATTCCCTTCGTAGGACAATGGAGAAGTACAGTGCATCTTGCAGGCTGATATTATGCTGTAATAGCTCCTCAAAGGTGACAGAGGCTGTAAGGTCCCGTTGCTTGAATGTGCGAGTGAATGCTCCTAACGAAGATCAGGTTGGTAATGGATGTTTCAATCTCATTTTTGGTGTCACTAGTTCTGTCATTGGCTTGACTGTTTGGTTGACACTGCAATCTCATTGGGAGTTTAAAAGTAGCATTGACCTTCCCTTATGAGTTGCTTGGATGTTTATGAGTGTTTAGTTGAATGACAGGAAGTAAATTTGGTTCTCGGTTTTGAGTTTGGTTAATTGATGTACAAGTGGGACTGTTATCGGGTGTGGTTCAAACTATCCTCTTTAAGGTTCAATTCAATGCTGTTGTAGGAAATTGTGACAATAGTTGTAGAAGAAGGTTTTGAAGTTGCAGCTGTGTTGCTCCTATCCTCATTAACCTATGCCTAATTAAAGAGCTTATACTCTCGTAGATTGTCCAAGTACTGGAGTTCATTGGGAAGAAAGAAAACCTGCAACTTCCTGCTGGATTTGCTACTCGGATAGCAGCACAGTCAAACCGTAATCTGAGGCGGGCAATATTATTTTTTGAGACCTGCAAAGTGCAGCAGTAAGCTCTTCAGCTACCTTTAACTGTTTGCAGTTTACTTCATACTGGTTGTGCTGTGTGCCTGTGTCCCCAGTTTTACGTACAATTGTCTATTTATATCTCAAGTGTGCCCCTTCTTTTTGAATTTCAGATATCCCTTTACATCAAATCAAGTGGCGCCTCCTCTTGACTGGGAGCAGTATGTGTCCGAAATAGCATCTGATATCATGAAAGAACAAAGCCCTAAAAGGTTCCTCATGTTTCTTTCCATCTTCTGTTGAGCTGACACCCCGGGGCGCCTTCTAATCCCTGTTGCATGCTTTCATTCTTTGTCTTAATTTAGAATGTTGAATAAAGTGTTTACTCTGCAGTAGTGCTTCGATTTACTATGATTTTTGCATGCTTATACTTACTGAAAATACAACACTTGAATGATTGGACTGCTGGAGGGTTGCAAGACATATATATCTGACAACATGCAGTGAATGCATGACCAGACCTGTTTGTGGTATGTGTTTTCTCCAAAAAAAATAATAAAAAAGCTGTATTTCGTATCTAGATTGGTATTGTTTGCCTGGAGTTTGTAATGGACATATTCCCATCGTTTAGTACTGTTGCTAAAAGCAAAGGGGTGTGCCATGTCTGTGAATCTTTGTTGACATCAAGTGTGCTTTTGGATACTAATACTGTTTCTGGACAACTTTTTTGATACACATACATGTAGATGTAGTACTATGTGTACATTAGCTGGTTTATATTTTCCTAGCTTCCCTTCAGTGTGTGTTACTCTATGAGGAAAAGGCTCAGATCTTAACTACTTGTAACAAGTAGCCAATTGAGAGTAGTAATGGATATGCATATGCTAGGTATCTTGTATTTCCTTATTTTTGCAAGATATCTCTTGTGGCACGCCATATGGATTGAGACAGTTCTCCCTTCCTGTGAATGCAGTTTTATTCCACGTTGTGTCTACTGTATCTTTTATTGCATTACATAGTGATGCATTTGAGTGCTTTTATGGTGTTCCTTTGATTTGACTTTGAAATGTAAAATCAACATTTCAGGCTATATTCTGTACGCCAGAAATTCTATGAATTACTTGTCAATTGTATCCCACCTGAAAGTATCTTAAAGGTGATAAAATCCATCTGCCACTGCTTTCTTTCTTTTTTTTCCTTGTCATTTCATGCCACTGCAAGCTGAACTTGTCTTTTGACTACTGCAGAAGTTGTTGGCGGAGTTACTAAAGAAGCTAGACTCTGATTTGAAACATGAAATTTGTCACTGGGCCGCACACTATGTGAGTAAATTACGTGGAAGCATTTCTGCCCAGTCAAATTTTGTTTGTTATTTAGATGCACGATATATTTTGCATAGCCAATTTCAGCTGATTTCACATGGAACTGCCTTCATGTCTTAGTTCTAAGGCCATATATTAGATTCTTTTATTATTCCTTGTTTGTGCTGCGAGTCTAAGTTGATACATCTGCCTGCTAAGCTCTGATATCACGATGCTGCAGGAACACAAGATGCGCCTTGGTTCCAAGTCCATTTTTCATCTAGAAGGTATACTTCTCTTGCCCCTTTTATTAATTGTTTTGTTGTACATAACATTAATGTGCCTGTTAGTATGTCTGTAACCTTCGCAATCTCAACGTCGTTTCAAAATGCTAGTACTGCTGTTGTATCGCATGCTTTTTTTTCTGCAGTGATGATGTGTGCTTTGTGCTCATTAACTGGCTAGTCTATGGTAGGGCTGTAGACAAGCTGGCTTGAGTGACCCAGACAAGGCTTGGTTTGGATTATACCCAAGCCTAAAGAGGCACTTTTGTACACTTCACTGTGCCCTGGTTCTGGCTATTACCAGCAGTAACCTAACTTTCTGACTCTTGTGCAGCTTTCGTGGCCAAGTTTATGAGCATTTACAAGGAGTTTCTGGTCGCTACATTTGGTTGAGCAGACCCCCGCAGCATACGGCTGTTTCATGCGGCGCAAGGATATCAGACACCGCTCCATCTCGGACATTAGATCAATGCATGGGCTGTGGGTGTCTCGCTTTGTACGTGCTTTGGTGTAGTTTTGTGCCGAACTCGTCAGTCTTCATTCTGAACCATTATCAGTGCTACGATCATGTCTCTTGTGCATTGTACCTGGGCGTTAACGATGGCCTGGCCACGGGTTGCTTTGCTTGCTTCCGCCTGTAACCACCCTCCCGTGCTCCTGCAAGACTTGCAACGCAGCTTGGAATCTGACCAAGGTCAGAGCTCAGAGCTGTTACGAACAAGACAGCAGTAAGATAGTAGTACAACAAGCGGGTGCTATTATTCAAGGGTTGTCACAAATCAAATAGCTGTCCCAATTTGTACACGGGTCAGTCCTGGCGGCGGTGGCGTCAGACCCTCGGCCTCAACCTGCGCCCGCTGGTGTCGCCGCCGTCCGAGAGCTGCCCCCACACGCTCTGGCTCTTCCCGCCGCTGCTGCATTCCTCGTCGCACCTGGCAACCGTTCGCAGTATCTCCGATTGCAGCGATGGGCAGTTGTCCTTGAGGTAGTCAAACCCGTTGGTCCGGATTACAGCTGCAGATACATAAGGGCATCTGGAATGTCATACAGATCAACACACTTACTTGGGCACCGCCAAGAAACAAATGGGTGAAATAGGGCGTGTACGAAGGAATTAGTTTTCTTTAGCAGCAATGCAGCCCAAAAAAATGAAATTACTAGGATGTCTTGGGCAAAACTATTAAGACGGCTGGTATATAAGATATTGGCCAAAATAAAGGCAAGCAAGAAATGAATGAAATTCGGGGAGTGGTTTGAGCCAACTACTTTATTATCGCTTGCAATCTGACCACACACTATAGAAGACCCGAAATGCTGAGGTCATAACTTAGGTTACATTACTCACTATGCTAGGAATGGAGATATATGTTTCAGTATTATCAAGTGGTTCACCTTCCGTTCTAACTATTCTCAGAATAACGAAGGCATCGTATGTGCCATTATTCTATTCAATGAGTATGCATTGAGGTGCATATATTTGAAGAATCAAATGTAAGCATGCTGTTATATAGAACCCTTTTCGGACTCAAGTCTCTACGCAAAGCTGGAAACTACAGACCAAAGTTTTAAAGCGGATATGAACATAAAAGCAAATTTTGGGTATGTACATAGGGCATGATGAATATAGAAATGCATTTCTTGTGAAGTCTTATTACCTGAAAGGTTTTCAGCAGAAAATTTTAGGCAAACAGATTTAAGCTCCATAGCATGGTGCCAATCAGCCAATGCTAGAGTAGTTGCCACAGAGTTTACAGAAATATGCTTGCACAAGTAAGATTCACACAACACTCTTAGCCTTGGCAACTCATATTTGTCTGCTGCAGCCAACAACTTCCCAGCTAAAGTATCAAAGATAGAGCACTCAGAACTTGATGCAGACAACTCATCATCACCAACAAGATTGTCCCTGTACATAAAATGAAGCACAGCCTGCGACAGAGAATATTTGCATATGATGGATATAAATCTTCGAGTTTGTTGAACTGTGAAATCAAAATGATAAGATCAGCATAAAAAATACAGACACACCTTGAACACTTTTGGCTCCATGTCATCAATGACAATCTCTTTGATTTCACCACTTGTACCAACCTCATTCTTCTCTTCATCTGATTCATGGTCAAAAAATTCAGATCTAAAATAAGAAGATCTGGCAGCCAACACCAACTTGTGGGCATGAAATTTCTCTCCTGCTACACTAAAAATAACATCTACACCCTCCTGATTGTCCAAAAGCATCCCAAAATGACAGCCTATGTCAGACTCTGGAACTTGTATAGAATATGGCCTAGAGTAATCCATAGTTGATATCACAACACCCACAGTACAATTTATCTTCAAGCAATCGTCTTTAAGAAAGTCTGATGTCTCAAGAGCAGTACGCCGAAAGAACCTTTTATAACCCCTGAAAATAGAAATTAGGATGAAAAACAAAGGTAGCTTCAGAGCGCAAAGTTGCTTTCAGAAAAACAATTTACAATTACTACTTGCCAACCCTCACACGGAATCAATTAACAACCAACCACATCTGATCACACTTAAAGCATCGTGGAAGATATGGTTGGGCATACATGAATGACCAAAAGGAACAAAATTAACATGCATGCATCTAAACGGGTAAACATCATAACATGAACAGCCCCCGTTTACACAATCAAACTATTCTAATCAATTTACAGAGAATGCAAAATGTTGCTGATATCCCACTCTTTTTTACTGTTGATGCCATATCTATCTGTACTATTTACAGGTTCTCTAGCCGCTCTCACCTTAACTGAAAATTACTAGAAATTCTCTCATTAATTCAGAGAAAACGATATGATCCATCCATTCATTGGACCTAAGTTATAATGGTGTAGATCAACAAATACAACTAGAGTTAATCAATTACAGAAATTCTAACAAACGTGGAAACAGAGACTGATACATTCTTTTAGGAATTGTATATGTCAAATTAATCAAGTTTCCAAAGCAAATATAGAATCCAGTTAAATATCTCTTCCAAGAGATTGTGTTTTGAACAGGAATAAAATTTTAATCAATGAATTACCACACGCATATGAATGATTGTAGCAGAACAGAACCACATGCCCAAAGCACGATTGAATCACGTCTATCTGCCATAAATTTACTGATTTATTCCCAGACTACCAAATTCATTGCCAACCCCAAAGGCCAGTGAAATACCAACACACCCAAATGGAATAACATCGAATCAGGTACATGTTATGATGGAACAACAGCATATGTTAGGCCTAATTACTGAAAAGTAACGCCACAACCACCAACTGCATTCAAATCAAAACAAAATTGGACGGAACGAGAGTTGAGACCTCCCAACCAATCTGGCCACTCCAAACCTGAGCTGATCGTTTCAGAAAGTGACGAGGCGAGAAGCGACAGGGAGGGAGGGAGGGAGAGAATTAGGTTACCACATGGAGCCGCGGTACTTGAGGGTGTAGGGGCCGGACTCGAGGGAGCGATCGAAGTGTGAGTGCACCTTGTGCTTGCCCTTGCCGCTCTGGTCGAGGAGCGTGAGCTCGAAGAGCGCACGCACGTCGGTGCCCTCGGAGGCGAGCGCGATGAAGACCGAGACGTAGGCGGAGTTGTCCTCGGGGTTCTTCCCGTCGGGGTAGAAGTAGATCGCCCACTCGTACCCGCCCACCGTGAAGGTCTCGCTGGCGATGTGCTTCCCCACCCCCATGCCCTTGGCCAGCGAGTAGCCCTGGATCACGAACCGGTGCGATCCGTTCACCGTCTCCATCACCGACCGCGAACTCGTCGGCCACGCCGCGATGTCCAGCGGCGCCCCACGCTCCGCCGATGCCGCGGCGTGCGGCGGGGAGGCGTCGCCGTCCTCCATAAGAGAGAGGCTAGGGTTTGGAGCGGACGAGCTCTCGAGAAGGCAAGGGAAGGGTGGCTTTGGGGATTGGGGATTTGGCTTCGCGTTAGCTGTCACAGGAGAACGGGAGAAACGAGGGTGTGGAAATTTACCAATGTCTACTAAAATCATATACGATATCTATATGCTCTCTTTTACAAACAGCTAAAAATTAAATAAAAAATTATAAACTATAGTTTAAAATAATAGGTATATTGATTTGGTTAGAAATGTTCCCAAAACACCATTTAATGCCGTCCAACAGCTTTCATCCTCGTACGATCAGAAGCGGAGCCACACTTCGAACAGAATAAATCTCAACCCAAAGTGTAAAAAATATCTAGTATACAACCTAAGTAAATTAGATCCCGCCTAGGTAACACTTTCATAGTTCAGCTCAGATAGCCTAGATCATTCCACTACTGAGCCTAAAACGTAACTAAATCTTGACTCTGCATGGGACTGATAAACAGAGACCAAGCTAACACACATCAGAGATCACAGATCAAGCAACACTTCGGCTACATCATTGTAACAAGAAACACATATTTGTCGCTACAATGTGTACTCTGCAATTAATCATTGCACAGCAACAAACCTGTACCACCTCATGATAATTCAGTTGGGACGAGGCCTCTGCTCTGGCGATTCAGAACAATGGCTATCTCGGTGCAATTCCATTACACATGCACGACCAGTAGATTCATATTTCACCTAGTGAAGGGGAATATGACACGCCTTTACAATACTCACTATTGAGAATAAAACTGAATACAAAATTGACTTACACCGTGACCTAACTCTACCGGTAAGCACTGTATATCTAGAACGAAGTCACGAGACCTACACCTAGGTCCTCCGCAAGTTCATCCCACAACGGGATGAGAGTCGATACAACAAGAAACACCGAAACTATCAAGGCTGCTCTCCTCCAAGTTCCGACGTCGCTGACATCGTTCAAGCATGGTTTTTCTGGTGTTCTCTGAGACAAATCAAAAGGTACAGATAAGTTAGTGCATAAAACTCTAATTTGTCTAGTCTGTCTCACAATCATCAATTCGTTCCTCTGTTTACCTGACATATTAGCACGTATAAGCCCCAAGGAAGAGATAAGGGACCCCCAAGCTAAAAGGAACCAGAAAGGGGGAAGAACATTAGAAGTGAATGCGACACCATGGTCAGCAGTAAACAATTTTCAGGGTGAACATGAAGAATTAAAGGTCAAACAATAAATAGTTCGCATAAAGCTTGGGTCAAAAATGAAAACAACTTAGCACCAAGTCCTATCGGTTCTTCAAATGTTTGAGACTCATGATTCATCTTGCTTTCCATTACAAGTAAAACATTAGTAATATCATGTTGCAACATAAATTGGATTCATATGAAACTAAGAGGTTGAGCAAGACTCCCAGATAATGTCTTCCGAGAAAGACTACCTGTACAACACAATAGACATCCTATTTCAATTTTAACAAAACAGTAGGAATCCGCACTAGTGCAGCATAATATACAGGAAAATATTCAAATCAATCTCTCATCTTAAAAGAAAAAGGCATGGCTCCTGCGAATTTCTCATCTAACTAAAACAAATTCTGATATTTACAGTCTACTAGGCAGTGTTAGCGTTGGTTCCTGTCAACTCCAGCATTTTTAATGGCAACTGTACAAAATCATCACTGTTTTGATATACATAGAATATTACATGGTGATTAGTGGCAATCAACCACACATACTTGTTATGTACTTTGCATATGGATGAAAATGTTTTGTCATATTTGTAAGAAACCAAACTGTACTGCAATATTAACTCTGAAGCCAAGGATCAAAGTCTAAGTGCAAGATCAACTGACTTACCACTCCAAGTCCAAGCAACGAGTATGTTGTCAAGCCAAATCCAAACAAAGCATCCTTGCCAAAAGCACCCTATTGAACATATCAGGGAACTTTAGACACGCTATTTGGTACAGAAGCTCAGAGTTTTGGTGCTAAGCAATAATGTTCTTTCCAAGCCACTAGGTTAAGCACCAAAAGTTCTCTAGGTATTACCACTGTAGAGTTATTTTAGAATGAAAGCTTAACAAACATGCACTAGAAAGTCCAAGCTACTCAATAACTCATCGACAATAATTTAAAAAGGAACATTGAGATGATATATTGACTGTATCACTTGTTCCCATGAGAATGAAGCCTCCTCAGTAAACCTTCCAATTAGTAGAGTTGTACTTTCTAAAAATGAATAATCAATGTTACTTAACAATCCAAATAAGTGTATAAATACTGAGGATTTTTTACGACAGGTGGAGACTGGAGACATTCCCACTGTTCTGTAATGGAGTTGCACAGGAAAAGCATCTGCATTTGCAATGCTCCAACAGTGTACCAAGTTGCAATTCTATTTCTAAAGATGTTCAAACTCCTGGACCAACAATAGTAATAGCTGATGGGTGATACTTTCCACTTTAAAAAATTCACAAAGTGGTGCTTCACACTGTTTGGTGATCACCGACAGCCACAGGCATCTTTAAGAAAAATACGCATTCTAGTTTTGTAAATACAAATGTCTTGATCATGAGATCTTGACAAGAGTGGATGCTACCCTTCACCATTAATAAAAGTCACGCAGATAGTATATGTGACAGCATACAAGTAAAAAAAAAGATAGCCATTAAATGAAAGACATTTTGCATTTGTTCAGTTTAGTTATGGCATCACAAGTCAGACATACACCACTTAGAAACTTGTATACGAGAGGTGAATGGAAAGCATGTCCTGAAAACAGTATTAGGTGTCTAGCAAGGGCAACTGAGGACCATCCTAAAAATAATCAGCTACTGTGCTTTTAAAAAAAGAACTATTGTCACATACATGCCTTTGTTACAGTGTGATTATTTGGTTGCATTTCATCAGAACTTATTGATTTTTACCTGTAAAGCTCTTCCACCATCAAGACATCCAACAGGAAGCATATTGAAGGCAGTAGTCGTTAAACCACACCTACAAAATTTGCAGGAACAGTAAGACAATTGCTTGGTTACAATTACAAGAGGTCAATGATTTAGTGAATGATACTTCACCAGCCTGCAATCACAAGAGGGTGGATAGAAACCGTAGCAGCATGCATAGCTCTGTAAAACAATTTAAGTTCATTAGAAAGTAGAAACATAGAGTTCCCACTCAAAACTATAAAGACATATAGCTGATAAAGTAGATTATTTCAACTTATATCACATTCACAGATGATGAGCAGATTAATGTGCTCCTCAGATGTGTGCCAACAGGACTTGTAACAGTTTAAGTGCTTAACTATCCACACTGATGATGTCCATAAAAGATCACATTGCATGTAATTATTATTCAAACGTGTATAAGTTGGAGGTTTGGAAAAGAATTGATATTTCACTTGAATTGATCAAGCGAAAAAACTCTTAAAACTTGTAGTAAGAGTTTCAGCTAATCCTGTACGCTTCTCAAAGACTGAAACTAGTTATGAGAGAGAACTAGGAAAGTAGCAAAACTTTCTGCATGTTCTGAAACGGTGTCTATGAGTCTTGAATAACACAAGAGATTGAAGAAAAGGTGCAGGTATCACAAACAGAACAGACAGATCAACACTTAAAGACTAGTTTAATTGACAAAAAGTAAATGTTCAAAACATCAAATATCAGAGACCTGTAGCCAAGTGTAGCTCTGCTAACAAGTCCAAGCAACAAGGAACCCTGGAATAGCTTGCTAGGTACTTGAACTAAATCACTTGCCCCAGCAGGATTTGACGAGAGCAACAAGCCTACAAAGAACATTGAAAAAGAAAGTGCAGCTCCAGCCAGAGGACCAGCCATTGATATGTCAAACATTGTCCTTCGATCCGGCAGAATGGATTTGAACTACAGAAGTGAATAATGAAAATAAGAAAATTCCGAGCCAGTGGTTAAAAAGAAGTATGCATCACTGTATCAGACTTTTGCAATTTAGTTCACAAAACCAGAAATGTCGAACAAAATGCAACTGGTAAGGCCAGAAAAAATTAATTGCTTCCTTAGCGTTTAGACTCTAGGGTGTAGTTGTGTACCTCACTACCTCTGGTGTATGATGACACTAGAAATAGCCAAAAAAACTGTATCACTACTCAAGCATCATTTCAATGAATTTAATATTATATGGCGAGACAAACATTGGTATTTGAAAAAGGAGGCATATGTTTCCCATGATATCATGTTTATAGGTGACAAATTTGTTAACAAAGATAAAGTGCACTGTACTATCAAGATGTTACCCAACTGTCCACCATCATGGCGTGTTAATGATCAACTATCAGTATATAATTAGGCAATAGCAGTACATCCATGTCCCAGACAAGTTAATTATCAATCGATATTATTTCTTTTCTTAAATACAAACCTGAGTAATTGCACCAAAACTTCCAAGAGTGAAGTTTGGAATGAAGAAAGGAATGCTCAGTTTCACATTTTTTGGAAATGCTGCCAAAAAATGTCCAACTTCCTGCACTCAGAATGCAACATGGTAGTTCCGGTTAAAACAATCACAAACAAAGGGGCTTCATGAAACAGCAGTTCAAACAACCAAATAAATCATCACAGCCTCACAGGATTAAAGGATCCTCTGAGATCGCTGTCTGCCCCACTTGAGGCCAATGTTCAATTGCTCACATCACTGCTTATAGATGTGATAGTTTGCTTTAAATTAATAAACTGCATGACTAAGCCATATAGCACTAATTCAGTTTTGAGTCTTTGTACAAACCTCTATGCAACAATGATTTCAACATTAGAACTAGTTGAACAATAACTCTGAACCAAGGCAATTCAATAAGATATATGCACTTAGCCCCTAGCCCCATACTTTATATGATAGCAGAAAATCTGTAACACAAATAAAATCTGTGAGGTCAATTTAATTCTGGAAATCTTTCAAAACAAGTTGGAGCACAGCTGGAAATTTTAATTCATTGTATACTCCAAAGACTTGAACTGATCTAAAAGGTGCATTCTTGTTCAAATAGATTCGTTAAGAGTTAAAAGGCTGGAAGACAAAAGGATGCTCACAAATGTAGGGCATGAATTACATGAAATAGTTGGATAGCCAAGACACCATAAGCCACTGGCAAAGCTGATTCCACAAATGGCAGTAAAAGTTGCATATCAGGCGGGGGTCCAGTAGCATTTGGATCAGTAAAATATGTAACGATTTCTGGTGGAAGACTGCTAATCTGCACAGAGCTTAAAACTTATTAGCAACTTGGCATAGAAGGGTATTAAGATGTGGACATGTGGTAGCATATAACAAATGAAGAGTAAGGCAAATATACCTTTGATGCAATTCCTAACTCAACACAGGAGAATACAGTGAGAAGGAAAAGTAACAGTGAAATGACATATTGCCACAGTGTAGTAGGTCCAGGCTCGGAAACTTCTCTTCTAAGCAAACCAAAACTAACACGCGGTCCCCCACGTGGGTCTTCCACTTCTGAATTGGGCTCCTCCACCATAAAAAGATTGTACCTGTCACCTGTAAGTTCATGTAGCTGCCGTTGAAGTTTTGCAAAGATTTCCTCTCTCTTCCCTCGGAGATTCCCAATAAAAAGGACTCCTTCGCCAAGATCACCAAAAGGTTCTTCTCTTGTCAACCAGAATGTTGTGTAGCCAAAAAGCTTATCCTTAATGGCCTTGACATCAGCTGGATCAACCTTTTCTGGGCCTAGGAGTTCCAATAGCTTAACTGTGTCGATATTATCAACACTTAAGCTCAAAAGTGGCGGCTCGTTCGAAACACCAGGAGTCTGCGCAAAGGGAGATGTTACAAAATATGTTTGAGAAAAGAATCATCCATGCTCACAGTATTAAAAGTCTAAAACAAATATGCTTTACAAATTAAAAGGAATGTGGATGTATGTCTTATTAGTTATTCATTGGACCTTGCAGCCAACAAAGGATAAAAACTAAAAGCCATACTCATATGATACAGTTGTTGTTAAATATAGAAGAACACAGCGAAATTCATCATTTAGGTAGAATTTCATCTAACAACTCAACATGCAGTATAAGAATATTGAATGAAGGCTAGTTTTCACTAGATACATTAGCACTGGGCTTTGACCACCAGAACAAGCACATTGTGGCTCTCTCCCCCTCATTTCCCACGATTGAATGTCTTGCCTGCCGTATCAACATTAAAATGCTACTTCTGTACTTCACTAGCATAGTCATACTAACACAACATTGTAATCACTAATCATAAGGATCCATCCGGCAATTTAATTCCCTTTTAAATTGACAATGAGTGACTGGCTAATAATCCTTAATGTGCGCCCGATCCTGACTCTAATTGTTCACAGTTCTGCCTCTCAATCCAGTCCTACTATGTTCAACACAATGCAACAGGAAATTTCGCACCCAATTCAAGGCATACGCTCCCTACCTAACCGGAAGCACAACTGCTCCAGTCCTCCATCGAAATGCTCAATGGCTCAGTTCCTCAGACTAACGAATCAACAAACAATTAAGCAATCCACCGTACACCTTACCCCGGACGACGAGGACGAGGAGAAGCTCCCCGACCGGCTCCGCTCAGATCCCAGCTCCTCCGCGCCCCCAACCTTCGCCTCCGCCGCGGGCGCTGCCGCTGCCGCTGCCTCCTCCTCGCTCCGCTTCTCCCCATCCTCCCCGTCGCCGCCGTCGCCGCTGTCGCCGCCGTCGATGGAGAAGCACCGCAGCCGGTCGCACCACCTCAGGGCCCTCAGCCCCACCTTCGGCCTCCAGTCCAAGCACACGCCCCTCGAACAGCCCCACCGCGAGCTGGTCGAGGCGGGTGCGGAGGCCCTGGGCCTGGGGAGACGGAGGCGGGAGGCGGTGAGGTGGACGAGGGGCGGGCTCGCGAGCGCCGCGGCCATGGGGTGGCGTGCAGTGTGGAGTAGAGCGCCGTGCCGAGTGTGCCGGTGTGGTGGTCGGAGGCGGGAGGGGAGTGGTGGGAGGATAGGGTGCGGTGCGGGGAGAGGAGAGGGGTGGGATTTCGTTTGGACGTAGCGAATTGGCGACGCATCCTTTGGGTCGTAAATTTCGACCGGACGGAGGAGCGTCCACTCCACTGCGAAAATATCCGGGGAAAATCTTCTTCGGCTTCACTACTCTCGGATTCGATCGGTTTTGCCGGCCTGTCCCAAGGCTGCATTGGGCTCGGGCTTTGGTTTCAGCGAATCAACCTGGTCCAGAATGTTCGAGGCAAAGACAACTCCTTTTAAGACTGGCGAATAATTTTTGTTCATATTTTTATAAAACTGCAGAGAACGGTGAAAACGTGAACGTGAATAACGTATATGGTTTTAGACTCAGAGAGTCATTTACTTTAGAAAACTATCTATTTATTTTAACTTTTACAAAAACAAAAGGCTAAAAAACTGAAAGAACATAACCATAATAAGGCCGTACCACACAAACAAAAAACCGAACAAAAAGAACGCAGGTTTGCAACTGCTTGCATTGCACATTTGAGTTATTGGGGAACCTTGGCCCAGTGAAGATCCATCCCTACATTCACTCCTTAGTCCTTAACCATTATATTGCTGGCTACCGCCATAGTTCAGATTAACCTAATAGGAGAACAATCAAGCTTACAGCATGATAGCAAGAAGTATGGTGGTGCGTGAAGGTGTAGATAGGCTCTTACCCATTTTGAAAGAAATAAAGTATCATAAACACATTGAACCACTATCTTCTGACAAACAGAGAAGCCACATTCCCAAACACCGTTATATCTCCATGTGGCTGCAGCTTCTGGCCCTGTTCTTTTCCTTCGAAGCTGGCGGTTTTTGGCTTTTGCTACAGTACCTAACTTTCAAACGGAGCATTTTTTTTCAAGACCGGGTCTACAAGTTAAACGATGTACACATTAAAAGCCCAACATATGTACCATCCAAAATCATAAATGAGTATCTCTCTCTCCGTAATATGTACTGTCAACAGCCAAAATTCAAAAATTTCAGTCAAAAGTCATAAGCCGTAGCCGTTGCCAAACAGGCCCTCTGACTATTGGCTTTTGACTAAAATTACACTGTAGCAACTGTTAGTTTTGTCTGAATCATTCAATTAAAAATAAAGAAAAATAAGAAAAAATGAAAAACATCTTTACATCTCCTTAGACAATATAGAGAAAAAAAGACAAAAAATCAATATGTTACAAGTGGCTTCTGAAAATCAGAAGCCAAAGCCCACTTGGAGTGGCCCCAAAATGGGATTCCTAGAAACAATCGAATGGAAACTTGAAAAGTTGCCGATCATGTCATATCAAGGGAAGCTGGCAGGAATCCTGTTCTAAATAGTTTTAGCTTTTAGTTTTTTTCAGCTTTTAACTTTTTAAGTCAGAAGTCACTTGAAATACGTCAGCTTCTAATTTTAGTTTTTTTTGCTTTTGCTTTTTTTTTTCTGATAATGGTGTTTTCATTTTCCCCCTTATTTTTCTTCATTTTCTTTTAATTCAATGCCACAGAAAAACTAATGGACATTATAATATAATTTTAACTAACAAGTAGAAGCTGCAGTCGAAAGCCGGTTAGAGCGGCTCCTAAAAAAAAAAAAAGACAAGTAAGAATGACACTAATGAAAAGGTGTTCATGAGTCAGAGACCTCGGCTATCGCCAATCCCGCCCGGCCCGACCAGCCCACTACCTTTCGAGCCATCCACATCTAGATCGTGGAATCCAAATCCACCACCAACGCTAGTAGGCTACCAACAGGTGAGCAAATCTTCTTGAGACCCGTCTCCTAGATGCCGCCATACACCGATTCTCCCAATAGGTGGGCCCATGTGAACATACTTTCCTACGTGGACCATAAGCATCAGCATCACCTAGCGTATGAACAAAGCGGCATTTGCCTAACAACATGATGGCCACCAACAGGTGGATCTAACTTTAAGTGGGCCTCACATATTAGTGAAAGCATGATAACGCGCAGTCAGGCATGCGACCCATGAGCGAAGGGCGGCTGTCTGATAGAGTTTGTTCACGATTCTCACAGATAGGTGAGCCCATATAAGCCCTGTTCGGCAGCCCATCAGCCGATCGATTTTTCGCAATCGTTACAGTATCTAACTTTTAAGCGAAATATTTTCTCAAGACAGAGTCTACAAATTAAACATAGTACACGTTAAAAGCTAAACATCTATACCAGCCAAAATCGCAAATAAGTATCGATCTCTCCGTAGTCTGTACCATAAACAGCTAAAATTCAAAAATTTCAACCAAAAGCCATAAACCGCAGCAAAAAAGAACAGACCCATAGTTGTCCCCATCTAGTCAGCAACCTAGGATCGTGATCTGCACGTGGCGATAACATGAGCTCTATGGGAAGGGATGTCACGTCGCGTTTGCGTCGTGAGCAGCCGCAACGGTGAGGTTATGGCCTTCTTTTCACCTTATGTGTGTAACTTCTCATGCACAAATAAACATGATAATTTTTTATTGTTTTTCAAAACGGTCTATTGTAACAGTTTTTTCAAAGCGACTTATCAGTTTATCGATATTTAGTTCATTTACACAACACTTACGCTAAGATCATGACCATGTTCATATTGATTTCTACTTAGAAAAGTTAAAAATCAGTACGAATACCTGACTTTTCTACCCCTCTCGCTACCGGCTTGTTTCAGGATAAAACAGAGCGTCACGGGTGCATCACGCACCCCACTCCTCTTGCTCTTGTCACACGCACGTAACTTTCACTCACTTTTTTTGCCGCTCATTCTTTCATTCTAAAAGTCATTTATTTTAGTCATTACTATTTATTTTCAAACAAAATTACAGCGAAAAGCTAATACGAACGCCGTCTATAAGCCATCAACAACATTCATGAGCCATTAGCCAAAAGGAAAGATATCGGGCTTGTTCTTTTATGCTGTGGCTTTTGGCTGTTTGCAAATGAGTATAGAGAGATACTTACGTGTGATTTTGGTAGATACAGATGAAGTTGTTTTACTATCCACTACAATTAATTTATTAATTTTTCTTAAAAAAGATGTTTTATTTAGAGCTTGGTACAGTGAAAAAACAAAAAACAAGAAGGCGCAAAGAACATGCCCATCATTTTCCACTTCCCTAGCCGCCGCCTCCCTCTCGCTCCGAAGCTTCTCTCCTCTGGTACTACCAGAATCCAGCGAGAGGAGAGGAGGCGTGCGCAGCCGCGCGTGCGTGCTGGGAGCGAGAGAGATCAGGACCTGGGCTAGGTTTTTTTTGGTGGGGGGTGGGGGTTTGGTCCGAGATGTCGACGCGCGGCGAGGAAGCGGCTGCAGCAGGACCCGCCCGCCGGTACCAGCGGCGCGCCCCACGCCAGCAACATCATGCTCTGGAGCGCCGTAATCTTCGGGTAACCACGCCGCCGTCTTTCTCCTGTGATTCAGTCTAGGTTTTGGAGAGCCTGGGTGGGATCCCGTGAAGTTGGGATTTCGTTTTTCTTTTTACCGCGTTTGCTTGGTGGATTAATTTGGTGCTGATGTCGTTCGCTTCTGGTGTGCAGGCCGGATGACACGCCGTGGGATGGAGGTGAGCCCGTTCGATTTTCATTTCAGTTTGTTTCCTTTGATCCGTGTAGTTGCTCGGTTCCTAGTGTTTGCATACTGCTAGTTTTGTGACTTGGTGATTGGTAAAATGGGACTCTAGGTTATGCTTCTGTTTAATCTGTAACTCTACGAAAACGTGCTATCGTTCTAGTTTGATTTCGCATCTGAAAGGCGTAGATCTAAAGAGATGGGGGTGTACAAGAACTGTTTGTCCCCTGACAACGAAAGAGCAACCTGTCTAGTACCTAGCTAAGCCTTGTGCTTCATTTTGCTTCCATTTTAGTGTTTTTTCCCTGATATAGGAAACTTACAGTTATGTCATCTCATCTGTGATGCATTGCTGTCTACCGAAAAGGTAAAGAGCTTGATCTCCTCACGCGATTGATTGGTGCTTTAATGAAAAAGCGTGTGATTGGCATGACTCAAATTGTTTAGGCAATTATGGGTGTGGACATTTTTAGCCAACAAATGTGCATGTTCTAACAAGTAAACACGTACTTGAAAGTCAAAAAGTAGTTATCCGTTTCTTTAAATGTACATTTTGGCATAGTAACAAACACACCTGAAATCATCAGCAATCAGCATACAGCCTATAAAAGAACACACTCCATAGAACTTGGAATAATAAATTGAGGAAGACTTCTTGACTTTCATTGGAACCACTTGCTGCAGTTGTTACAATTTTTTTAGTGAATTGCTGGTCATTACTTGTTTAGTCATGGTCTTAGTCACAGGATATTCCATGTAGCTAAGTACCTATCATATGAGCCGGAATGGGATGGTGCCTTATTTTTAAATGGGCCAACTCTGTCTATGGATTTTGGAGTAGGAAACTGTTTAATTAATTCTTGGAATTTATTTGATATCGTAATACAATTGTCATCATTCATCAGGATAGAAATAAATTATTTCTGTTGGGTGGGATTACTCCATAGCTAATTCTCTAGAGGACATATCGATTTGGACTTTTGAGAGATACTGATATAGGGCTGTAGTAACTAGATGGCAGCTTCATTTGGGTGGGCTATTATTTTGTTTGGAATAAAACTATGCCAGGATATAGGATTATGTGATACAGGAAAGACACTTATTAGTATTTGGTGATATTTAGTACTTATCCATATTTTGTTGCCTAAGACTAAAACCTCAGTCTTATGGGATTAGGATGATTAAGTAAAAAAACTTTGGAACTACTCCGATGTTCATACGATCATATACCTTTGTTTTGGCCTGTTAAGATTGGCAACCTTGTGTAGTAGATAAATCATCTGTTCAATAAATTTTGTTTATCATGTAACACAACAACAAACGTGATTCATGGCACCAGTAAAGTATGGCTTGCATTGTTTTTAGATTGCTTCAGATCAAAATTGTTATGCCATAACAAAAATAGTGGTGTTAAGTTAGTAATCATAGATCCACTAACATTTGATTGTTGTACATTTATAGGCACGTTCAAGCTGACCCTGCATTTTACAGAAGATTATCCCAACAAGCCTGCTACTGTTCGGTTTGTCTCGAGGATATTCCACCCAAATAGTATGTTCTTTTTAAGACTGCTTTTCTCAATCGCTTGATCAAATGACTAAATTATTGTCAAGTGATTGAAGTCTTGAAAGTCTGCACAAATTAATGTTGCCATTATCCATTCAGTTTACGCAGATGGAAGCATCTGCTTGGATATCCTACAGAACCAGTGGAGCCCTATATATGATGTTGCTGCAATATCGACCTCTATTCAGGTATCATTTGGATCCTCTCTGAGCATATTGAATTGCTTTGATAGCTTCATTTGTTCTACTACTTTCCATTGCTCGCTGTTCACTTGATTACAACCATTGATACCTAGTAGAAAGTTCACAAAGATTTTATATTGTTGTCATTTCATTGGTCTAGAAGTAAATCCCGTTCCGTTTTCTGTAACAAGAAGGAATAAAAAAGAATGTTATTCCCCTACAGCTTGACATAAGTTGCACCTACCAAAGCTAGATCCGGATTTTATTGACAGTTGTTATTGTTTACCAAACTGCCAGCCATATAGGTAACATGCCACCAATAAGTAGTTATCAATGACGCATCATCCTAAGGTTTGACTGTAACATGCCAACTAGGTCCTTTCATCCATTTCATGGTGGATGTACGGATTATCTGCCTTCATTTACTACCAAAATAATGGCCTGGGGGGCCATGTGTTGTTTCTCCGTGACAGTATCCACATGTCAAACTTAGTTATTTCTGTTATGCTTTGCTCTGCAGTCCCTGCTCTGTGACCCAAACCCAAATTCTCCTGCAAACTCTGAAGCAGCCAGACTGTTCAGCGAGAACAAGCGTGAGTACAACCGCAAAGTTCGCGAGATCATGGAGCAGAGCTGGACAGCCGACTGAGGCAGGTGGCGTACCGTGTCGCCAGATTCTGCAATAAGCAACGCCAAACATCTGCATTTCTGTCTTTGCCGGCCTGTATTATCCCCTAGAACATTAAAAATCTTCAGTGGTGGTTGTGTTCCTGTGCTTGATCCCCTGCTTGTCCTGCTGGTTTCCCTATCGTAGCGGTGAACTGTTTGATGGATCAAGGTGTTGACGCTAATGTAAAGATATACAAGCCATGAAACGGTTGCTTGGTTGCAGATACACCATCCTTGAATGAATCCTTGGTGCTTTCTCGCTGTACTAACGCTCGGTGACGAGATCACGGGAAGGTGTTTGATCTTGTACTTGAGATAATTGGTAGTAGTTTTATAATGATCACGTAACATTTTATAATGTTGCTAGAAACAGGCTTTGCTATTGACAACGGTACAGGTGCTTGCACAGCACAGCGTTATTGTAAGCCTAGAGGAAAACAAACGGAAGGCGCTTCTGAGATCAAGTATTCATATAGCAAAACAAGGAAAGGAAAAAAAAGAGTCTCTGCACTGACAAAACAAAAACAACAGTAGTAGTTTGTATAACAAGAATGGATATTTTTTAGCCCCATTTGCTACACATCCTGGAGGGATAACTCATAACTGATAGCTCCATCTTCAGCTGCAGCCTGCAGATGCTGTACCGTGTCGCGAAAATTCCGTCTTCAGATGCAGCCTGCAGGCACACTGATCATCCAAGAAATCTCACAGTGGACAGTAGCGCTTGACCTCGCTTCACTGTTAGACCTTCAGGCCCAAGAAGATGGAACAAGTCATTTCAGAATCATCTAACCGAGCAGCATGATCAATGTTTAGGTCTGTGATGATCATGTGATGGATGATTGGATGGGAGAAAGCACCTGATTATCTATCTGCTATATCTGGACGACCTGGTGACCCGGGACGACGACGACACCGGGGACCCATTGCTGCTGCTCCTGACGTCCCCCTCCCAGTCGTCCTGCACCTGGGTGGCGAACTGGAGGTTCCAGAGCACGTCCTCGATCGACGGCCGCTGCACCGCCTCCTTGGCCAGGCACCTCAGGCAGATCTCCATGACCGTCTTCAGTGATTCATCTGAACACCCCTTGCTTACTTCCGGGTCTACAAAGCTCCTCCTCCTGGCCCGGTCCTCGTCCGCAATTGCCCATAGCAGCTGCAGCACAGTGAGATTCAGGCGTTTGTGTTGTGTACAAGCTAAGTTCACAAGTTGGCATCGTCAGGTACGCAAGCTCAGGTGATCATACATACCAGTTCTTTCATTATCTCTACCTCATATATGGATGTGATTGGCTTTCCTGATACAAGCTCAAGTAGGATCACCCCAAAATCAAAGATATCGGTCTTATCGCCGAGCATTGCACTGCAAAGCAACATGCAAAAAAAAAAAGGTGGTGTTATTAGTTGTACTGACTGAAACTGTTGGGTGATAGCATCAGAAGGTTGAAGGTTGAACAGTAAAAAATGGACAAGTCCTTGTAAGTACCTATCAGTTTGGTGCTTGCTTCCGGTTCCTGCCTGCTTTTATTGACAGACAACATAAGTACATAACATTGCTAGTCAGCAACAGCCATAAAAACTTCACTAGGAGAAGCTCAATGTTAAAATTTGAAGTTAACTTTTCGCTGATCTACCTCAGGTTTCGTAGCCTCTCCTAGGATTGGGATATTGTAGCTGCCGATTTTTGCGACATGATTCTGGTCCAGAAGAATGTTGTTGATCTTCAGATTGTTTCCAAATAGACCAGGTATCATCCCTCCATGCAAGAACTGAATGCCCTTCGCAACACCAATGGCAGCTGATATTCTCTGCACCCAGGTAAGTTTCCGCCCTTCAGTTCCTTCTGGTGAAAAACAGTTCGGAAAGCAACACAACAGTCAGTGACTGGATTGTCAGAGTAAGTGAAATGAAGGAGAGAAGAGCTGACAACATACGCAAAATCCCGCTCCTCAGGTTCCCATTTTGCACATACTCGAACACGAGGTACAATTGGGCTACGGTGGAATCGTCAAGATCATATTCGTAGCAGTGGCCTAGAGCGCTGACCAAGTGCCGATGTCTGAGCCTAGATATTGTTTCAATGTGACGATTCAAGCTTTGGGAAGTCTGCCTACTCTTAACCTTCAGACTCCTGACTGTCACTGGGGCGCCATTGCTTAGCCTTCCGAGATGCAACTGACAAAAAAAAAATGCAAGATACCCTCTAAATACATGTTCTTGTAGCACATGAAAACATGATGAACTCATGAATTTTGGTCATTTCTAGCCCCCTGTACCACGTTAATACCAAATTTAACCCTCAAACCACCGTAATACCAAATCTAGTCCCCGACCGCACGACTACACTGTTCATCGTAATCGTGCGGATCTGACTGCACGACTACAATGTTTTTGTATTTTTTTATTTGCTTTTCGGTATAAAAAAATCTTGAACAGTGCACGACTAACACGTGTCATGCCCTCGGAGTCGTGCGATCGGGAAGGAGGCTAGATTTAGAATTACGGTGGTCTGGAGATTAAATTTGGTATTAACGTTATACAGAGGGCTAGAAATGACCAAAATTCTGAACTCATGGGCATAACTAGATCAGGTCACAGTAAATTGCACGCATCAGTTGCCCCAATTCTGAACAAGCTGTGAATTGATCAATGGAGAAAACGACGTAATACCTCGCCATAAGCATCTTGGCACAGTAGGGCAGAGTTCTCAAAGTTACCAGTCGCGGCTTCGAGCTCGACCAAAGAAAATGATCTGTATGGTGGGATCCCCAGAGCTCCCAGCTTCACTGTCTGTGATATGTAACCTTTTTTTTTGTTCCAAACGCCAAAAGGAAGGCAAAAGTTAGTCACATTGACATGGAGTTTTGATCTCTCAAGAAATGAAATGCAGAGATCGGTCAGTGAGATCATACGTGCATCGGCGAACAACTTGGAAGGGTAGGCACTAGAAGCGTGTTCTTCCACCAATCTCGCCGGAGGCCTTGCCTTTGCACCCTCCATGGTCACCTTCCTCACGGCGAAGAAGGTCATGACACCGACAAGCGAAACGGCGACGAGAACCGCCATTGCAATGCCGGCCTGCCGGCCAATTCTCTTCCTCTCCTTGCCAGGAACTATCCCCACGGCCAAGGCTTGGTTCTGACAGAACGGTGATGGGTGCTGTGACCCTTCACTCTTGTCCAAACAATTGGCCGACGAGAGCACCACCGTCGCCGGCTTCCCGTCCGGCATCAAGCAAGTGGGCACACTCCCCATCAGGAGGTTCGACGACAGGTCGACGAACCGGAGGTTGTCGCCGCACGGCACCTTGTCGGACAGCATGCCGGTGAACCTGTTCCCGGCGATGCTCAGGTACTGGATGGACGGCAGGGACAGCAGCGCCGGCATGAACGGCCCGACGAACCGGTTGCACGACACGTCCAGCCGCTCCAGCAGGTAGAAGGAGATCAGCTCGGCGGGCAGGCCGTCGCTAAACCTGTTCCGGCTCAGCACCACCATCACCACCTTCCTGCCCAGCCTCGGGAACGCTGGCCCGAGCGAGTTGCCGCCGACGTCGATCACCTGGAGATTCGTCAGGCCGCTCATGTCCGGCAGGTTCCCGGACAGGTTGTTCGAAGCGAGCACGAGCGACCTCAGCGACGTCATGCTCCCGAAGGACTCCGGCACGGTGCCTTCCAGTGAGTTGTTCCTCAAGCTCAGCACGGCCAGCAATGGCAGCGTCCCGATCCACCCAGGCACCTCGCCTCTCATCATGTTGTTGTCAAGAATCAGAGTCTGTAAGCTCCCGAGCCGCGATAACCCTCTCGGGATTTCGCCGTAGAGGTAGTTGCCGCTCATGTTGACTATCTCCAGCGAGGCGAGCCGGCCAATCTTGCCGGGCAAGGGGCCCCAGAGGCCGAGGCCGGACAGCGTGAGCACCTTGAGGTCGGGAAGCCTGGAAAGCGTCGTAACGAAGGTGCCGATGGAGAAGTTCATGGGGAGGGGAGGGACGCCCTCGGTGCCGGCTATGTGCAGCTGCGTCACGTTGTCCCCGTAGCACACGACGGCGGCCGAGGGGGCCATGGTACCGCCGCCGCCGCAGAAGTCGGTGGTGCGGCGCCAGTGGCTGAGCATCGGAGGGTGGTTCAGCAGCTGCTGGATCTTGAACAGAGTCCATGTCTGGGAGGGCTGCAGCTGCGTGGTTTCTGGGAGCAATGAAAGCAACACTAACAAGAAGATGAGCAGGAGATGGCTTGGAGTAGCCATTGGAGCAAGATTTCTTCAGTGTTACTGCGTCAGTCTGCTTCTTGATCAACAGTTACTAACAGGAGGAGTAGAAAAGATGAGTGAAGAAGCTGTACTGCCTGAACTAATATTTGGTTATTCTTTTCTCCATCTTGTGATCAAGGACAATACCAGCAGTAGAATCAAGAGTTTGACGTTGGTGGCAAGGATGAGAAAATATGATCAGGAAGTAAAACTAACCAGCTCTTTTTCCTTTCTTAATCAAGAACACACAGACATGAGTACTAGATCAAGAAACTTATGTAGAGGGTAAAGGGAGAAGAGATGGCTACTAAAATTCAGAGGTTTGGATGTAGAAGCCAAGAAAGAAAGAAAGAATGATCAGCAGAGCTGCTTGAGAAATCTACTGGTTACCAGAAAACAATGTGCAAAATGGCATCCAAACCTCTCACAGATCTGGGCAGTAGACTATCACTTCCTCCCTTCCCTAACCAACAGAATACTGGAGGAGTACTTGAGAGAACCCTGTTGCTACCCGTTGCAAGAACCTTCAAATACTTGCTCCCTTACTTCAAGAACTGTCGAGCAACACAAAACCAGCGTGTTAAGCTACCACTTGGCGCCAAGATTACTATCACTTCACAAGAAGCTAAACCACAAATTAAGTGAACCTTACCTTGCATTCACTGAAACAGCAATGAAGGGGCCAAGAAAACCTTCCTCAGATCACTGAAGAACAAGAAGATAAACTCTCTGTTTCTTGTCATACACTCCCAATGTACTGTCTAGTGCCCTCTGGTACTACTACCTGCAGTGGTTGATAGACTAGTAGAAGCGATGCACATCACGGGGGTGGCAGAAGCAAAAGTGCAGAAGCTGAGGCAACTAGACCAACGGACAAGTGGCGTATCCAAAGGTTGAGCTGGAAATGGGGAGCAGGACAAGGGGTACCAGTCCAGTGGTCTCTTTTTCTCGCTCTTTTACAACTAGCCATGTTTTTTAGCTTATATTGTGATTTATGTTTTTATTTAAAAAATAGATCGATTTATTCGTCATCGTTTCGAAGCCGTTTATTAGGACAACTCTTTAAAACGACTTATTAGTATTTGATTTGTTTGCACAAAACTCATATTAGAGCAAAAAATCATAAGCCATGGTCATAAATCGTAGTAAAAAAGAATGCCCCTAGTTCTCTTT